>VWZG01004020.1:36250-58026 GCA_013396735.1 Grallaria varia
TGGACTCCTGCAGAATCATGATCAACAGGAAAGGTTATGTTTATTTTCTTAACAATAGAAGGGTCTTTTGTAGTATTGGGAGATGCAGCTAAATATCAAAGTCCGTAAATTCTACTGATAAAACATGGGAGTGTTAGTGCATTTAGTCGATACACAGACAGAAAAAACCAGTGGAGTTCAAATTAAATTGTCAGGCATGTTTCTCTGTTTACTGTTTAGACAACTGAAATTTAGAGTCTTTTTTTGTAGCATATTTTCTTATCTCTGGCAAAACAATGAAGGGATCGTTTCCCTTGTGGTTTTCAACATTAGTGCAGAGGAGACCCAAAGAAGGGCGAATGAACTCATCAAATGCACGCTTCCCAAAGCTAGGTAACTTAATGAGCTTCTGTAGTAGAAGCTTTGTGCAAACACACTGATAACCTTGAGATTAGGAGCAAGTGTTAGTGTTTTGAGCCAGCCACGATGAGTGCAAAAAATTTTTGAACATCAGTTTTGTTTTATTTTCAGTTAATGGTAAATGTGCTAAAGCAGTGAACCCACTTAGTTAATTGTGGTAGCTAGACTCTTGTAGATTGTAGAAAATAGCAATGCATAAATGGTCACTTGAATATGCAACTTAAAATTGTTTCATTATAACTGTCGTTCCCAGGTAGAGGATGAAACTGTTTTACATAACATTCCGTATATGGGAGATGAAGTGCTTGACCAGGATGGTACCTTTATAGAAGAACTGATTAAGAACTATGATGGGAAAGTGCATGGAGACAGAGGTGAGCCCAAACACTCAGGTATACTAATCACTTCTTCCTACATAAATAATTGTTGTAGTCTTGCTTGTTAGGGCCTGATGCTTAATTGTTACAGAGGTATCTCTAGAAATCTCTGCATTATGTAAACACTGGGTATAACTGACTTCCTTATTTAAATATATTGCTTTACATTTTCATAAGGCCAAGTGTTAAAGTAGTAGTATGGAGAAATTAAACTCACTAACTTTTTCCCTATACCATACAGTAATTCTTGGTATTCAATTTTGTGCCCAGAGCTTTGGAATAAAGTACTGTAATTTCCCTACATGTCCTGCCTAGCAGAAAATGGCAGGAGAAGTATGCAAAACTCTGATAATGACAACATTTACAAATGCAATTCAATAGAATAACCTCGTGTGGGGTTGTGGGGTTTTTTTTGTGTTTATTTTCCTTTAAGAAACTCATTAGCTGTTTAAAACTCTCCTCTCTATGAATCAGCATAGAACCAAGTTGTATCCTTCTGTTGGTACACTGTATATATTTACTTTTGAGAGTAGTTTGCCTCTTCTCCCATGTGGGAGCTGGGCTAAATGCAATGTAATCTGCCTCTTAGTTTGCTACAGTCTCAGTGAAGTGGTGACCTTCTGCTTGGCCTGTGCTCATGCAGAACTGGTTTATACAGGCCTGAACTTTACAGCTGTAAAGGTTTCTCTTGACTACTCTGGTTCCCCTTTCAGAGAAACATTACCCACCTACTCTACCACTTCTCTCAAGCAGGGAGTAGTATCTTACAATTTATTGTATTCCTGTTAATGCAGAAGTAACTAAGAGAAATTTTTGAGTTCATTAAGTGCTACTCAGGAAGGTTAAGCCTGTGATTCAATAATAAATGCTACTTAGTCCTACATTAGACTTGTTAATGTCCTCAGGATAGCTGGTACATTTGTATTTCATAAGGAACATGAAATCTTTCATGGGGCCAAAGCCTTTGGATATTTTTACAGATTTACTGATTGCTGATATCCCTGTCAGACAACTGGTTATGTCAAAATTATGACATTAGTAGTAAATGTCTTCTATTATTGATTTATTATTAAATTAGTCCAATTTTAAAATTAATCCTGTGTGAGTATCATGAGACTCAAGTTTATGATGGCAGTTATGGGTTATTCAAAACTATATATTGAAAGTAGAAGAACTTCTTTTAGTTTTCCAATAAATAGTATTCCTGAGTGACTGTAATCAAATGTAAATGTGGGAATCTGTAGTCCAGAGGCATTCCTGTGTAGTAGTCAGAATTCTAAACTAGCTTAATAATTGCATGTTTGGGAGGGAAGTTTGTAGTAACCTGTGTGTGTATATTAAGAGTTCTGTGTAAATGGTGTTTTCAGTGTCTACCTAGTAATAAAACTATTAGTTTCTGTCAAGTTATTTTGACATCCAACCCCAGTCCAGGTTCAAAAGGAGGGTGATAAACACTGCAGTTCCTACACAGTTCACAGTGATTTCTTTGAAAAGTACCAGCCTCTGTCAACATTAACCATGAATTTTTCCTGTTTGCAGAAATGCCTTATTGTTTAATCCATTCTGCCCTCTGAATGTTACAGCAGAATATAAACTAATAAGTAGATATATACGGCATTGTATTCTTCAGTTTTCTTTTGAATTTTTTGTGTATAACTGAATTCTTTTTTTGTCACCCTGTCAGGGGGGTCTGTAGTGGGGATGTGGAAGCTAAGGAACTACCAACCAAAAATCTCTGTGGAGATTCCCTAGCTGTCTAAGGATTACGTTATAGACTGTCAGCATGCATTTTCAGGCTGGCTTAATTTACCATGTTGTAACTGGCATTCTGGTATAAAATCTCTTCAACAGTCTAGCTAGTAATATCTTTTTATCTTCTAAGGAGGAGAGATTTATGTAGGTGTACTGGTATGAACCACAGGGAGTTGGGAAAGGAAAAATGTCTACAAATTTCCTTCTCACCTTCCAAGTTGTCAGTCTAAGAAATGAATAATGAGTGATTTTAACTCATCTTGGTTCATACATTGAACGGAGAGGGGGGAAAATACAGAACTGGTTTTTATAAATTACAGCATTTCCCATAATTTAATCAAAGTGGTAGAGATGATTAAAAATACTTCATATGTATCTTGTGCTTTTGTGTTCACTCACAATTTTGCTGAATTTCAGAATGTGGATTTATCAATGATGAAATATTTGTTGAGCTGGTCAATGCCCTTGGTCAATATAGTGATGATGAAGATGATGATGATGGAGATGACAATCCTGAGGAAAGAGATGACAAACAAAAAGATCGGGAAGGTAACAGGAGGGGTATGTCTGTCTGCAGATGTTAAAAATTAAACCCCAAACTTTTTATTTAACCACTTGATAAACTTGTTCAAACCCTTCTTTATATGATACAGTTTGCAGGTCTGAAGTAGCATGATTTTCATAGTTTCCTTTGTCATTTAGTTCAAGAGTTGTACAGAGAATACTACAAAGGTACAAATTGTGCCAATTTTTGTTTGTCTGCGTACTGAGGCAGCCAAATGCAACAAAAATCAATAGGGTATCTGTGTAATAAATGCTTTGGTACTCCTCAAAAAATGAAATATCATTATTCTAAAGTAGGCAGAGTTCTGTATTGCCATCTCCATCTGCTGGTGAAATTGTTTCTCCAAATTTTATTGTTAGAGTTCTCTTGGCAGGAAAGATCACTTAACCCAGTTTGAGTTCTCTATGATTTAGAAATAAAAGCCTTTACTTTTTCCCTTTTACACCTTAGTATTTTGGTGAAGTCCCCTTTTCTCTGAGCACCTTCTTGAGGTAGCAAAGAGTAGAGATGTAATTTTCTTGTTTTCCAAATATTTTGCTTCCTTGACAGAGAAAGAAAGCCACCCACCTAGGAGATTTCCTTCTGACAAGATATTTGAAGCCATTTCCTCAATGTTTCCAGACAAGGGTACAGCGGAAGAATTGAAAGAGAAGTAAGAAAATATTTCTTACGGTATATTACTGCGTTGCTCTGTGAAATAAAGATTCCTCAACTTCATTAAATGTTTGTTGGTTAGGAATGGTCCCCCTTGCAGCTGGTTCTGTGGCAGTTGTGGAACTTCAGCAAGTGATACTTGAAGGGCTCTTCCTACAGAGTCAAACAATACAGAATTTTTATTAGCCTTCCTTTTAAACTATTGAAAAGTGTGTGCTTGTGTGTGTTTAATAATCCATGTTATTTTTGAGGTGGTAAAATAAAATCATCTGTTACAGGAAAAAATCATCTCCTTTTTGGAGTAAGTGAATAGTATGTGTGAAGAGATGATATTCCTGAAAACAAATGCATTCTTTCCTATCCGATTTTATGTTCGCATTAATGAGTATGGAATGAAAAACTTGTCGTGCCACTAACAGATTCACTTTTTTAACTGGCGCATGTTTCTTAGGGTTTTTTAAAAAATTGTCATTGAAAATGCTGGAATAAAAAATACACTAAAAAAAATAGATACTTAATAAATAATTTCTATTTCTATCTTTTAAAGATACAAAGAACTGACTGAGCAGCAGCTTCCTGGAGCTCTTCCTCCTGAATGCACACCGAACATAGATGGACCAAATGCTAAATCCGTTCAGAGGGAGCAAAGCCTGCACTCTTTTCACACACTCTTCTGTAGACGCTGTTTTAAATATGATTGCTTCTTACATCGTAAGTACCATTATAGTGTGCTTGTACATACCTTAATTTTGCAAGCCAGGAAATATAAAAGAACCATAAGATACAGTGCAGTGGGAAGGAAAGAGAAGGAAAAAAAAAAGCATCAGTATGTCTGAAGTTTATGAAAACAGCTTGTCCATGTTGACATTATTTTGCAGTGAAAACTATACCTCAAAAAACCAAATGCACCTTCCTGGGGTAGTTTGTTATCCTTTTTTTGCATTTAGGACTTCATATAGAATTCCTGCCTTGTACAAACCTGTAACGTCACTTCTCTTTTTGTATTCTGCCAGAAAACAACATTATTTTCTACTATTTGTGATTTACACTTTCTCAGTTTATGCATGGAGAATGGAATGTATTTTTTCATAAAAATTATTTATCAAACTTGTTTCATTTTCCAGTAGAGAGAATGAACACTCATGAACAGTTCTATCTTTTATTCTCTTGAGTTACTTTCCAGTCACTGTATTTGAACCTGGTTATTTGAAGAATTGTTTCTGAGAGTTGAGTTTAAAATTGTGATATCCTTTCCACTGAATTGCTTTCCTGTTGCCCCATCCTTTTGGGGGAAGGATTTAACAAGAGCTTAGAAATGATGTTAGTTTTCACTTGCAAAGTGTGAAGAGTAAGAAAGATTCTGAAGTGGTACTTGAGAGAGTTCTTCCTCAGAGAACAGAGTCAGATGTAAAGGGGAAACTAACAGTCACTTAGGAAGTGATTTTGATGTGTAGTGGAATACTGTGATGCCCTCAAAGTAATTTTCTCTTTTGATTTAACTGTTCATTTGCATGTTCCATTGTGAGTGCGCATGCATGTTCATTTGGGAATCTTTGTGCTTTGTCAGCAGCTCCTCATCCAGCACTCATGCTGTCTGCCGGTATTTGTGCTTCACACTGAAGGCTTTGCACAGAACTGCTGCTTTTTAGTATCCCTCAATTGCCTTTCAGTTTGAGGAGGAATTGGAGTTGTTCTCAGGTGGTGGGGAGGAGGAAAGCTTTTCGTGTTCCTAGTTCCTGTAGTATTTGGGCCTTTTGGAGTTAGGTCTGTTAGTTTCACTTTCTCCTTATATTCTGTTGAATCACTTACTTGAAAATGCGAAGGAAAAAATAAAAGCAAGTTCTTACTTCTGAGTAATGTTTAAGAACAGTGAGTTTCTGGAGCTGCTGCCTTGTCCAGCCAGCTTCAGCATGATGTGTTCTGTGAAGCTCTAGGTTTTGTAGTATCTCAGTGGGCTGGATGACTCATTCCAAGAAATGCTGTGTGCAGCCTTAGTCTGTAGGCCAGGGAAGTGGAACTGTGTGCTGCCTCTCAACAATCCATTTGTCTGACAGGGGTTGTATGAGTTCTTGACACTCTCAATAGTTTAGCAGAGAGATTGAGTGGCATTTTATAAGGATTTTGATTTTTAAGTCAACAAAAAGGCATTGTCTGGACATAGTGAGAATAAACTTTTCCTAGTGGCAGCTTTGAAGACTTCAGATATTTCTGCTGCAGTGGTTCTGGGTAGTTTTTCTCACTGATTTCAGAAACTTGTGGGAGTTTTCCAGTGAAGATGTGGTGGATTTCTCTAAAGTACACATATTTCATTACTATATGCAGATTTGCCTTTCACAGTCATTTTTTGCAGATTGACAGAAGTAGAACTGAAAGGTTTCACTGACCATGTGTGTTGGTACCTACTACTCTGGGGAGCCTGGTATTACCAGTTCACAGTTTTGAGGCACCAGCTTTATGGGACTTCTGTTCTTTAAGTGCTGTGAAAGATGGGTTCATAGTGTTGTACATTTTGACACATTTTTGAGTCCCAGGAGTCTTTGGCTGAAACACTGACTGGCTGAAGGTCCTCAGTGCTCACACTAGCAGCATCCTTTAAGCCAAAAGCTCTGTGTTCATAACCTTGAGATGGAAGGCAAACTGCTTATGCTGAAAGATTGCCTAAGTTCTTGTTGCTGGTGAATTTCAATATGTCCCTTAAACAAGTCAGTGTTCTTTCCAGTGTGGTGTGTATCCAAGGCTTCATTTAAACTGTGCTTCGTACTTAGAAAATGTCCAAACTTAAGTCATCTCTTCATAATTTTAGGGCCATAATAGAAAGAGGGATGAATAACACTTCCGCTGTGAAGGCATTCAAGATGTACCTTTGTGTCAAGATGGAGTGTGAAATTACTGGTTATGATAATGGTCTTCATGGCAGCTTATGCAGCACATGCATTGACACTTGATCATTGCGAGGAGATCTCTTGAAGCTTGATTTACATATGCACTATGCAGCTTCCACACTGGACACTGAATGTAGTGAGCTGATGCTTCAGACACCATTCCCTGAAAACATACCCAAATTTCACCTCAACAATGACTGCTCACTGCTTTGGATGCATTGCTTCCTTCTGCTTTTGTCCATAGCAACACCAAAGAAAGAGGATTGTTTTCTGTCTGTGTCTGTCTGTCTGTGTGTCTGTCTAAAGCTAGTAATTTGTCTGTTAAAAGCTGAGAGAGTCAGTTGTATGACCTCTTTGCTTCCTGTGAAATTTCAAGACTGTTGGTCAAAACTGACTAGGCTCATTGCTGAGAATAAGTAACTCATCAAAAAAAAAAAAAAGGCTGCTCTGGTTTTTGGAAGTCTGCACTAGCACTTTTCAGTGTCTGTGCAACAATTTAACTTTAAAAATAGTTGATAGCATTTCTACAGTTGCCTCTGTTCTGCTTCATGCACTTGCCAAGTGCTGCAGGATGATGTCCTGGCTTCTGCAGATGACATTTTTGATGAATTACTTTGGTAATGTGGTGGGCTACTGTGATCAGATTTGTACTTTGAAAGGTGCAAATCTCTGAGGAAGGCATAGAGAATTTAAAAAAAATGCAGGAATTCTATTGGATCTGGTCTTGCTTTTTGTAATTTCCCCTCTTAGATTCCATTTTTGTTGAGATTATCCTTGTTTCATGGGGTTTCCAGTCTTTGTTCTAGAACATTTGAGTTAAATATAGGAAAAGTTATCATTAGATTTTTAACATGTCAAGTCCCCTTGACGACCTGGCAATCCCTTTATGTGCAGGTGATGACATTACTGAAAAAACTTGTGTACCGACTTCATTTGCTGACAGCAAGGAATTATGCCTAAATGTCTGGACTAACAAAGAATTTAGAAGAAGGAAAAGTATCAGGTAGGGAGACTTTCCCAAATAGCTTGACTGTGAAGCAGATGTACATTTCAGGCTAACCTGTTGCCTGTGTACTTTCACATGATGAAAAATATGAGAGTCGAGCCCATTGGGGATGAGACAGATAATAAATCTCAAAGACAAAAAATATGCTCACTGAAGCAGTTTTAGAATGATTTTCTTAAAGAAATTACTAAAGAAATATGGACTTTAGTATTTTAGGAAACCCTGCAAAGTCTTCTGTGATTTTTTTAAAAAAAAAAAGAATTATTACTGATATTTGAAAAATTAATAATTCAGCTATACAAATAGTTTTATACTTGTCCTGGATCCGTCATTTGTAACAAGCTTCCCCCCCAAAAAATCCCTCGCGACAGTGGTGGTAGATTTCAATATAGTTGTCTTTACTGTACTGTGTTGGATGTTTTTTAAATAGTTGAATACAAGACTATTATTAAATATCATATATAGCCTACTTTTGAAGTCTTGCTGATTTAAAAGGATCAAAGGTTGATTTTTTCACTACATTCCAAACTTAGCATTTCTTCGTTGTCTGAAGGAAAACAGTTTTTGAAAAAGTGCTCATTTTAGGACCTCGCACAATGAATTTGTGAAAGAAGTGTTTGCATCTGCAAGTGACATGTAAAAAGAATAGTTTTGATTTCTGTATGTTGCAGCACTCTGATATGGGCCATGGCTTGGAAATGTTTTACTATAGTTTTGCGTTGATGTAAGATTATTTTCCTTGTGGTATGAAGAGAAAGTAAAAGTTATATAGAAAAAAACCCTGAATTAAATGGTATAGTGTTCAAATTTAAAGATGTAGTGTTAAAAACTGGTGGCTTTCCCCTCCCCTTTTGGGTGAGAGGCTCCCATCATCTCATTGTTTCTTAAAAGCTGGAAAAAGGGGGAATAACTTGGCATTAAGTTGCTGGATTTCTTTGTTATTTAGCATATTTTACCTAGAGAATGTATGAACGCTGCAAGGATATGTGAAACATATGAGAAGGGACATACTATGTAAAAGTTTTTAACTGGAGTCTCGTGGAAGAAAGAGCACTAATAGCAACAATGTGCATAAATTACCTTCCCATGCTTGTAAATAATTTTTACATAGATATATGCCCATGTGTAGAAAATGGAAGTGTTTCCACACTTATAAAATGTATTACATATTTTTGAAGAAAGGGATGCAATATTTAATTGGTGATACTTTTATATTATTTATGCCATTTTAAGAAAGGCTTGGAAGAATATGTTGCTTTGCTGGGCTACCCTTGTACTGTTGTCATTAATACAGGCACAACGTTATAGAATTTACAATCTGATTTTCAACCTGCCCTCCTTTATGGGAGGGGAGCATGGAGTGTTGGTTCCAAGACAGGGTGGTTTCATCAGAGAAGCTCTCTTAAGAAGTGCTCACCACCACAGGTCACCCTCTCCACTGGTGCCAAACCCATGTGTGTGCAGAGCTGTGTTGCAAACCAGACCACTGAAATGAGATTTTCTTTTAAAAACTTTGTCTGTGAAGGCATATTTGGGCTCTGCCCATGTTCTTTAAAAGGAAAGGAACCGCATTTAAAAAGCTCAGTCTTGAAAGCATAGTGGACCTACAGAGAGAACCTCGTCCACGATCTGGAAATAGGATGAGTAGGACAGCTTGTGGTGGTGGTCAGTGAAGGAGAAGGACGTGTGTGGTGTTGGCATGGGGCAGCCCTTTTAGATTAATATGGGTAAGAGGGGAGGGATTTCTTCTTTCAGTTTGAACATTAACACTTTTTTATTCACTGAATGTTTAAAAACTTCACTCTGTTACAGTTGTCTAACTGCAGCTGAGGTAAAACTGCAGCATAAGGGGTTTTTACAGAGGTTGGAAATCACACATTTTCAGATGAGCATATTTGCTAGGCCTTCAAGGAGAATTAATAAACAGACAGCTAGCACTCAGTCTTCTTTTTTTTTTTTTCTTATGAACTTCAGTGCCTTCTCCATTTCTGTTCCTTGCAGTTCTCTTTGCCACTGTAAACACATTTAGAGGGTCAAAGTATTTATTGTTATGTATCTGTCTATATATCTATATATATATAAAAATCAAAATAATTTTTTCTTGAGCACAGATGAATTTTTTTTATAGAACTTTTTTTTTTTTTTAAAGAAAATTGGAGAAAAACTAAGGATAGTGTTTCAAAAAGCTCCTAATGTAATTTGGGAGCATGAGCATATGGGATTTGGTGAGAGTCCAGCGGCAGTTAAGTAAGTGATGTGGAGAAGTTCCCAAGACTTCCAGCAAACCCATGAAAGTCAGTGTCTCTGAAAACATCCTGCTGGGAGGCAGGGATTGCACAGGAGGAGAATAGGCTCTGGCAAAGAGAGTGCTCGTGTTGGCAGGTGTAACACGCCCAGCTCTGCTGCCTTCTGAGCCGCCGCTCTGCAGCTCGTGCAGGGCTGCACAGGGGCCATCAGAGACAGGAGCAGGCACTGCCCTGCAAGCTGCAGACTTAACTCTGGTCCTTCTGATCCATGGTGACTGTGCAATGCTAACTTATTTACCCTGCAGCTGGGATACAGAGTGAACCCTTATATCCTGTCAGCTTAGTTGGAGTGCTGATAATCCAATAGAGCAAAAATGCTTATGTGTCTCCTCATTGTTGAAAATGTAAAGTAGGTCCATTACATTTCCAAAGAATGTATGGGGTTGGATTATTTGAACAGATAGAAATTGAACAACTGAATCTAACAGATGGAAGAGATGATCCTGCATTAATAGGAGAAGCTCTGAATAATTCTGTTTAACATGACAACGAAGTAATGTCTGTTCTTTTGTTGGGAAGGGAGACATAGCAAATCTTCCTTGATACAGCAAACAAATGTGATGATTATCTCTGCTGATGTGAATGGCCATAATGGCTGTAAATTGAAAGAGGATGGGTAGATTTACACTGGATATAAAAAAGACATTCTTGACTGTGAGGGTGGTGAGACACTGGCACAGGTTGTCCAGAGAGGCTGTTGTTTCTCCATCCCTGGGTGTGTTCAAGGCCAGGTTGGATGGGGCTTGGAGCAGCCTGGTCTGGTGGAAGGTGTCCTTGCCTGTGGCAAAGGATCTGGAACTAGATGATCTTTAAAGTCCCATTCCATGATACATGAAACTTAGCTATGTGCTGTCTCTGTGTATTTAAGTGGTAAGTCAGATGTCACTACATGGTGTTTATTTTGTGGGGTTTTTTTCCGTTTGTTAGTATTTTTATTCTGGTGTTAGTAAAGTCTTAGTAAACCTTGCATTTTGAATACCTTTTGAGGTTAGATATTTAATGTATTTTTATATGAAAACTTAAAAATGTGATGTTTTGATTCAACAGCATTCCATGCAACTCCTAATACTTATAAACGAAAGAATACAGAAACAGCATTAGATAATAAGCCTTGTGGACCGCACTGTTATCAACATTTGGTAAGATAATTTCATATGTTACAGTTCACTGAGTGCTAGTGCTAGCTGCAGTATAGCAGGACACACTTTAATATAAGGACACACTTGATTTTGGATAGTGCATATACTTGTGGGCCACTTTCAGTCAAATAGGTGATCTTCAGTGGGTGTGAAAGAAAGGATTTAACTTCCAATTGTCTTAAGCAGGAATACATTTAGATCTATTAGATATAGCTTGAGATATTTGTAGGGAAGAAATGTTATTACCTCCTAATGATGGTGTTACTGGTGTCATGTCAAATCTAGTAAAGGAACTGCAGACGTAGCTCTCTTGTAAATTATATCACAACTGAAAATTATAAAGGTTTTTTAGTTTTCCAAAGGCAAGTTCCACCCAGGACTTGTGGTCTTAAGAAGCAAAAAGATGGAAATTAATAAGGTGAAAACTTTAGTAATATAATTTCAAATCTCTCTCATAATTCCTCTAAATTTTTTAGTATGAGAAACGGTGATTTTTCCAATCTAAAAACTTACTACACATAATAGCCCTTTCTACTAGAAAACAAATCACCAGCACTTGCATTTAAAAAAATGCAGAACATATATTGCTGAAGTGCTATGTGCAAGAAGAGTTCTTGTATTTCGACGGGTATTCTCTGTGGGAAATTCTCATTTTTTCTGTCATCTGGGAAAATAGAAATTTACTACTGAATTATTTTTCACTTGGCAGCCAAAACAAAAGGAGAACTGGAATAATGACATGAGTATTTTGTAAATGCAGGTTTTTTGGGGGTTTTTTTGCAGGGTAGCATCAGAAGTATTTTATGTTTCTTCTTTCAGTTGGGGTACAGGGTTGGAGTACATTTAACTGGAATTTCTGTGCACATAATTATTTTGCAGAATAATGCAAAGTTACACAGTATGCAAGTAGAACTGGGCTCCCCCAAGCCCTGGCCACAGGTGAAAACGCTTTTTAAGTATTTTGCTGCAAATTGTAATGATTTTGTGTTTAGGAAGGTGCCAAGGAGTTTGCAGCTGCCCTGACTGCTGAGCGCATAAAGACGCCCCCGAAGCGCCCGGGCGGCCGCCGGCGGGGGAGACTTCCCAACAACACCAGCAGACCCAGCACACCAACAATAAATGTCTTGGAATCAAAAGACACGGATAGCGATCGAGAGGCTGGAACTGAAACTGGAGGAGAAAATAATGATAAAGAAGAAGAAGAAAAGAAAGATGAAACGTCCAGTTCCTCTGGTAAGGCTGGTCGATGCTTCTTTATTCAGTTGGCTGTAGTGCTCGAGAAGATAAAACACAACCAAACCAAAACAAAAAGGCCCAGCAACAACAAAACCCACCAACACAAGTTGGGCCATACAAACCTAGAAAATGTGTGTTTGGGATGTATGGGACTGAGTGAAAAGACAGAGTAATAATATGAATTTAATCAAACCAAACTCTATAAGAAGATGCCCACATTGTCTCAATTTATGTATAGATCATGTAATTTGAATAGCAACTGTTACCTTCTCTAAAAGGTATATGAAAAGTTCTGGAGTTTTTGTGGCACTTAGGAATAAATGACAACAAATCAGGACATTTTTAACTGCAGTTAATAATTTGTCATTTTTAATGTCTGTGTAAAAGTTTTTGAAATTACCTTACTTTTGATTATTCATTACAGAAGCAAATTCCAGGTGTCAAACACCAATAAAGATGAAGCCAAATATTGAGCCTCCAGAGAACGTGGAATGGAGTGGTGCAGAAGCCTCAATGTTTAGAGTTCTTATTGGCACCTACTATGACAACTTCTGTGCAATTGCCAGACTGATTGGGACCAAAACGTGCAGACAGGTAAGAAGGGAAGCTACTTACTAGGGGTGATAGCTTTTTACTTTTAAAACTGAAGTGTAGAAATGCCAGTATTGATTACTAAGAGAGAAAATTAATTTTCTTGGTTTTCCCAAGAATGCTATGGTCCAGAATTCATGCCACAAATACATAAAAATTAGTTTTAAAACTGTTTTTAAATTAAATTTGCAGGAGATTAAAATGAGACTGTCAGTTCTTAAATGACAAAAATAATCAGCTTTAAATGTATTGCAAAGAGACCATGACTGGATATAATCTAAGTTGTTGGTTGAAGGAAATCATACTAACTTAGAAAATGAGCAACTTTCTACTAGTGAGAGATTTATCGTGGATGTATTATGGTATCTCTTGTTAGGTGTATGAGTTTAGAGTAAAGGAATCTAGTATTATTGCACCAGTCCCTGCTGAAGATGTTGATACTCCTCCCAGAAAGAAGAAAAGGAAACACAGGTAAATCTGTTACTAAATAACCTTAGCATAACAATAAATTGGAAGGACAGGGGATCAGAACAGAAAGTGTTTTGGAGGAAAAGTCATGCAACATTTCATTTGCCTTGAAAACCAAAATTTTCAGCAGTAAAACAAAATGGTATTTTGGTTTCAGATAAAGGTCTTGAAGCCTTGGCAAATATAACCTTCCACTTCTCTTTCCCTCTCCCTTCTTTTTAAACTCTAACAACCAGAGTCTTGTTAGCAGATTCTTGTAGGTGTATTGCTGCAAGTAGTCAAAACTCAGTTTAGACCAGAAATACCCTATGCAGCTTGTTGCAACATTCAAGATATTGTGGTATAATTTTGTTTGCAGCTGTAAATGTTTAATTTGGAAGCATTACAATGGGACTCGATAATGATTATATGGTATTTTGTAAATGAAAACTCATATTTTTTTATGACAAAGTGTATTTCATCAAGATTCAGATGGTTACTAAGCAAACGTGTTGTAGCAAAATAGTAGGATTGCTTTTTTTTTTTTCCTTTAAGAGACACTATTCCTTTGTAGCACCCGTTTCATTAACAAGAACTAGCAAAAACCAGGCTAACAAGTTATTATTGGAATTGAAGTTGCAATGAAGAACAAAATCAAGCATTTTGCTGGAGCCACGAAGACAATGTGAAACCATTTCTGTTGAAATTTTGAGTTTGGTGGCTACGGTCTGTCAGTGAAATGCATTTTTCTTTGAGAATACTGAGGTTGGGAATATGCAACTCTGCATCAATTATTTTTATTCCCATAGATAGGAGATAAAAATTTGACTGAAAATTAGCAAGAACATTTCTTTCAGCAAACAATAAGTACACTTCTTTCCATACAGTTTCCTATTTCTCCCTTTAACTTTTCCTATGTTCCCCCAAGTTTGTTATTCAATTCTTCTCCCATCAATTCTTGCTTCTGTCTTAGCTTGTGTAAGCATATTTATTATTTCCAGGCTTAGTGAAATTCCTGATACTGGCTCAAAGATGCTGCTGACGTGGAATAGAACGTTTCTGCTCCGTAGTGTAGAGACAGGCAGTGGGAGCTAGGAAAAGATTCACTGAGCATCTGGAAGAGATTCTGTTCTTAGCAAAAGCTGTGGATTTTACTGCTCTTGGCACAGTTTTCAAGTGTTCGGGCATTTGGTGGGCTTGGCTGTTTAAATTTAGGTTATTAGCCACAGTGCAAGCTTGGACTATGCAGCTGAGAATTACCCTGTTGTCAGATTCATACAAGTTGCTATGCAAGTGGTGCCACTACATCTGTTTAAAAAGAGCAACTGAAAGGCTCAAATGCATTTTGAAGCTGAAATGGATTGTATGGTTACCAGGTTGACATTGTTTTGGAGGAGTTTTGGGATGCTTTTTTTAGTTTAGGTGGTTTTTTTCCCAAGTAAATAAAAGCACACACCATTGCATGAGATTTCTTCATATTGTTTTATTAGTTGGTGATATAAAAACTTTTATGGTAGCAATATAGTTTTGAAATGCCTTTTAATTTGTTTAACTCTCATTGAAGGAAGGAGATATTTTTTTTATTTCCCAGAATATGTGGCAATCAAGCTGTCTCCATTCTTCCTTGTGCAGGAGTCTTTCAAAAAGGGAAAATAATTTAGCCCACCTACATACGCCTGTAATCTGAGCACACTAAAGATGTTGCACAACTAGCAATTGGGACAAACACCTGGAAGTCTTTCTCTGTTTCTTACCTTTCTTGTAGCTGAGTTTACTCACTCTTAGAGTAAATACAGTCCTAGAACTGGGAAGGCCCTTCTTTTCCTTTTGCTCTTTTCCATTGCAAGGGTCTTACTGGTCTGCAGGGTTTCCACGTGTGTGTGTGGCACACGGCCTTTGAGAAAAAGCTGCATTCACTGAAGAGAAAAGCAGGGGCAGAAGGCTGCTTTTAATGGGCTCTTGGAACTTATTTGATAGCAGATTTTCTTACAAGACTTTGTCTATTTCCCATGTCACTGTGGTGCCTATATAGCCATACTGGGCAACTAGCTGACAGGACTACACCCCTCTTGGATAGTGACATACATTGTCTCCCTCTTGCCTGTGTCATTTTTGTTAGATAGCCATAATAGGGCTGATCAATGAGAGAAGAAGGCTTTTTATATAGCTGCTTTCTGGAGAACCAGTAAGTGTCAGAGCCTCTCCTATGTATCAGAGATTAACCTGGCAGTTTGGGAAAACTCTGCATTCCTGAGGAGTAAGTACTTTGCATAGAAGCCAATAAAAAATCTGAATCAGGAAAGAATTCCAAAAAGCATGGATGTATGCTGGTGGGAGAGTACTTTAGTACTGTTCATTCTTTTCTTCCATTGCTGAATTGTATTTGCTTTAACTATCTTACACCCCTTTCTCTATTTTGGTAAAGATTTGTTGCTGGTTGTAAGGCCATGTAAAGCTGCTTCTTGATTATTTTGGTTTTCCTCTTCCCCCTCATCCCTTTTTCAGATGCCACTTTGTAAATTTTATTTGAAAATATTTTCTTTTTTCCCCCACTTTCTCATTTTCCTCCTGTCCCTACCTTCTGCTGGACTCCTGTTCACTGCTTGTGTTTGAATAGCTTATGTAGTTCTGCCAAGAGTTCAGGATGCCTTTTTGTATGGATTTGAAGTCTCACTGCTATCAGGCAAAAGGTGCAGCTGAGGTGTTGGCACAGATAGTCTTGTGTACCACCTGGTTGGAAGGCTGAAGTGGCTGGAGTGGCAGGCAGGCTGTGGATAAGATGATTTAGGAAACTGAAGTCTTTGAGTGATGCCAGAAAATCAAACAATGCAAAGACTCAACTACATATTTGACATAATTGGCATGTATTTTGAATTTTCATTGCTCTTTCTGATAGCAGAGTATCCCTGTGCAGAACAAGAAATGGTAGTGTAGCTTCTTTCAAAGAATGCGTTTTTACTGCCTGATTAGCTGATACTGCTACCTCCTAAAACCACTGGCAAAGTCTAGTAGGTTGTTAGGAGAGAAGAACAATATTTTTGACAGCTTCTGTCATGATGCTTCTGGAAACACTTGTTTTCTAAGCTGGCTATGCTGGAGATGTCAGCAACCAAATGTACAAATCCACTGGCTTGCTTGGAAACCTGCCACTGAGCTTCCAGTTTGCTTTTCTTTAATGAAGCTTCAAGTTGTGATTGCTTTCTCAACTTTCTGTCTTTTCCTTGCCTTTGCTTCCTGGTGCATGGGACCAGATCTTCGCTTTTGTTTCTGTTTGAGACGACAGCTTATAGGGCAGATAGAAAATTGACTCCACCTTGAGTATGGTACTTACTGAGGCTTCAGCTTCATGCACTAACCAGGGGAACTTGCGGTGCTTCCTGGCAATTTTGGGAAGTTGCAAGCCAATGCAAGCTATTTGCTTGTGCTAATCAAAGCTCCTGTGGAGCTGGTCAGTGTTGGCAGCTTACTTTGTATTGTCTTCTGTCATCCCCGACAATTCATGGTGGTCCTGTGTGCCTCCAGCTCCTTTCTCACGGGGCTCTCCTCCTCCCATGACACCAGACTCCTGCACAAGAGTGGCTTAGCAGAAGCCTTTCCCATCCTGACTGCCATCTGTAGTTTTCTTTCTGCATTGAGTTGTTAGCGTTAGTGCTTTGTTGATGGTGGTGGTTCACGCTTAAAGTATTAGGATAGTGCTTACCTTAAGAAAAAAAAACCCTACTAAATGCTAATGAAATGGTATTTTAAGAAGTCTAGCCACCCGTCTAGAAGGGTTTGGTATGCCAGTAGGTCCTTATTATCTTGGGGTGACAGACAAGTTTCTGTAAAAGGCTTTTTCAAAAATATTGTGTGTTACTTTACCAAATACCAGACAGACAAAAAAGAAAGTAGTTTGATGTGCATTAAGGGTAATTTAAGTCAAAATTGCACTCCTTCTTTCAGTTATATGGTAGCTGTTTTCTTACAAAGAGTCAGCGTCTTGTAATTTGTAAATACATATTGAGTGCCCTTTTTTCCAGGTTGAGTCACTCTTCATAGGAGTATTATCTATTACAGTGCTCTGTAATGCTGATAGTATTTTGGTTTTTTCCCCTTCCCTCAACCTCAGTTACTTGGACAAGTCTGCCTCTGTGGGTTTCTAACATGTATGGGTTCCTTCAAATGCTTGTAAGAAAGTTGGTTGTTGAGTTAAATCTTTGCAAGGACAATTGAATAGAGGATCTTACTTATCTGAAGCTGTTGGGGGGGGCACAGCACACCATTTGGCTGAAGTAGAAACTGATATGCTTCCATGAAAGAAGCAGCAGCTAAAAAGCCCTATTTAAGTAGTTACAGCAGGAGATTATTTTTTCAGAGTGCAAACTTCTGCGTGTTGCATTCACTGAAAGGCAGAACAGCTTTCTAGGTGTTCTGTGCTGGGGATTTTTGAGTACCTGTGAGTGTCTTGGGCTGCTTAGGAAATATGCAGAGAAAGTGAGGTAGCTCAATGCAGCTGGCAGTGTGTCACTTGGCCAGGGAATGAGGCTTCTCCCATATCGTCTCCATGTTGCTGTATGACATACTAGGAAAGTCCAAGATGCATAAACTTTGAAAGTACTTAATCTAGTTTTTTTTAATATGTGTTCACTGAAATAGAAGTGCTAGCTAAAATGCATAGAATTGAAGAAAAATAAACCAATTGATTTCTCCTTTAAGGCTACTGAGATTAAAAGTCTGGTTTTCCTTTTGGTACTTAAGGTCCAGACAGGTGTTTTTGCTTGATTGTGTCTGACATGCTGTTTATGCAATAGCTGACATTCCCTGCCCAGAGGCCTTGCAATCTGAAATGGATACAAAATAAAGGGGCAATTGTAACTTGCAAGAATGTTAAAGAATGATGAGTTATGTTACGATAACCAAAACCATGTTATTCTTAAAAAAACCCACCAAAACGCAACAAAGCAACAAATCCAAACAATAAAACCCATCACACAACAAAAGCACCACTTCTGGCACAGGGTGTGCTTTGCTAAGCTGGCTGAGAAAGGGGGTGCTGAAGGAAAACTGTAAGGACGTAAGAGCAAGGGGTACAGTTTGGAACAGAAGGGCAAAGGCTTAGTGCAGTCCCACCACTCAGGAAAACTGGGGCAAGGTCTGTCCAGCCAGCAGTACTGAGGCCACATCCCTCTGGCTGTGCCCTCGCCTGTTGTCACATGCGTGGGGCTCCCCAGGGAAGGGTAGCACCTGGCTGTGCTCTGTAGGTGACAGCCAGGGTGGTGCTGGGGCCCAGTCCTGTGGAGCAGCTGTCAGGCGTTCACTGCCCTGGTTAGACGTGACCCTCCACATCTGCCAGTCCACCTCCTCCCTTCTACTGCTGCTTCTCCCTGCTAGAAGTGGCTCCAGCAGCCATGTTTTGCAGGTTTTCCTTTAAGGCCATCTGACTCTAAGCATCCCTCTAGCCTGGGCTGGGTGGAAGCTGCTCATCTGTATGATCCTGGGACTAGAGGAATGGTCTGGGGAGGGGGGAGCAGCCTGCAGAGCTTTTATCTTCTCAACCCCAAGAGACTGGGACAGGGTATTTCTGCTGCAGCCACCTCTGAGTTGTGTGCAGTTGGCAGATGTTCATGTTACTGGAAATTTTCCCATCATAAGTCAAGTGTGGGTGCAAGATGCCTTTCCCAGCCCACTGCAGGAGGAGTTCCTGTCAACCTTCTTGTTTGTTTTGTGTTTTTGCAGGTTGTGGGCTGCTCATTGCAGAAAGATACAGCTGAAAAAGGGTTAGCATCTTTCCATTCAATTTATGTCCTGAACTTTTAAGATTCTACTATTGCTTTTTTTGTTTCATTTTTGGGGGTTTTGTGTTCATGGGAGTCTTTTTGTTGTTTGTTGGGTTTTTTTTAAATGTTAGGCTATTACATACATTCTGTGAGAAGCTAGAGATTATAAGGGGAAAAAAAGGAAAAGAAAGTAAGCTCTCATTACAAATATTTTGGGGCCAAAAGGTACTCTGGTTTACATAACTGGAAGAGCTCTGTATAAATCAATTAAAAGGGAAGGAGTAGAGTTTACAATCTTTTCAGTATGACTTCATTGAAGCACAGGTAAAAATGGTATTAATAGTTGGAGCTGCAGTTAAAAGTACATTTGTGTGGTTTTTTTTTAAAAAAGCTCATTTTAGAAATAGTTCTCTGTAAATCTGTTGAGAATGGTTGGGATTTCTAGCAACATAAATACTTGATCAGTTTCTCTCTCTCCTTTTTTGTTGCTGATTGATAACTTGAGCAGTTTCAGAAATTCACACAAACCCAACACAAGGTCAGGAGTATTAACAGGAAATGTTTATATAGCACTAAGTTTTCCTAGCTACTCTATGGGTAAAGCTCTAGACTTGTCCCTCACATTTCCTTTCTTGTCTAGAAGACTTTAGCATTGTCTGTACTGGAAAATTGACTTGGGAAAGCACAGTGGTATAATAACCAGGTATTATGTTGCCAGTGTTAAACTGTTTGATAGTTGACTGTTGTTCCACATTAATAATTACTTTGGGTATTTGCACAAATTTACTTCGCTGAATAATACCAGTGCTATTCCAGAGCATGTTCACAGAGGAAATTATACCATTGTAGTTTCGTTTTTCAGTTTTCCACAGTAAAGAGCTTCCAGCTCTGAATACCTGAAGCAGCTGAGTAATGGGCAGAATAAAGTGTGCCAGGAAACAGGCAGCTAATGGTGTAAAACACCCCACTAATATTACAGTCCTGGTTAGGTGTCTTTTGGGGGTTTAACCCCACTCATTTGTAGGTTGGGGGTTTTTTGTTCACGTTTGGGACTTTCTTAAATTACTAAAAGGGAATGTCTACCTTGAAGAATGAGGGGAATTGTATATTGTTTGGTTGCAAGTTTCAACTTTACAAAATGTTGCTATTTTTATTCAGATGGGTCATCGAATCATGTTTACAACTATCAGCCATGTGATCACCCACGTCAGCCTTGTGATAGCTCATGCCCATGTGTAATTGCTCAAAACTTCTGTGAGAAGTTTTGTCAGTGCAGCTCAGAATGTAAGTAAAACAGTTAAGTTATCCATAAATTTCTTTCCCTGTCCCACCACCCAGCTCTGTACTAGCAGTCAGTCCACATTGCAGTGTTGGAGGAGCAGCAAATTGCATCAAACAATGTGAGCACATGTTCAGTTCAGTTTGGCCCTCATAATTAGCCATGGCATGAAGTCAGAAAGAGTCTTCAGCCTTAAAATTGAGGAAGACTAAATTAAAATCAGGGAAGGAAAGAATTACAGTACTTCTGAATGTTCCATACAGACATCAATGGCTGTGTTACTACTAATATCCTGATATGCTATAATCTGCACGGTCTTAATTTTACAGTGTAATTTTTTCATACCTGCTCTTTTTCTTGTCCATGTATTCCTCTGTAGGCCAAAACCGTTTTCCTGGATGTCGCTGTAAAGCTCAGTGCAACACCAAGCAGTGCCCGTGTTACCTGGCTGTGCGGGAGTGCGACCCTGACCTCTGTCTCACATGTGGAGCAGCTGACCACTGGGACAGCAAAAATGTTTCTTGCAAGAACTGCAGCATTCAGAGGGGATCCAAAAAAGTATGCCAGCATTTGGAGGTCTTTTTGTGCTTTCAAGCCAGCGAATGCAATGTCTTTGCCTTCCTGTTGACAAACAGGAAAACAAAACAAAAAACCAAATAAATGAAACAGCAAGGGAGGTAGTGGTCAATTGTTAGCTTGCTTATGTGCTGCTGTTAAGCTCTGTGGACATTGTCATGTACCAGTTAGTGCTTTCTGTGTAGCACTGCTGTGGAGTATCTGCTTTTCCCCATGCAGGCTTCGCTTGTAATTTGCAAACAGACTGCTGTTTTAAAGTGATAGCTCAGCAGTCCTTCTCTAGATCAGCATCAGGAAGTTTGTGTCAGACACAGTGGCTGGTTCTCTATTCAGTTGTTGATTCTAATGCACAAACTTGTATATAGTCTACTGAAGACACCTGGAAAGCCCATTCAGCTCTGGTAAATCAATCAGTCAATCCACCAAAGTTTATTTCTACTCTGGAACATCATCTCACAAACTTGTTCAGTCAAGTACTGAGCTAATGAGTAGTAGGCTTCTGTCTTCAGACCTTTCTCTGTTGAAATCTTTAATAAACATGTTTTTATGTAACACCTTCATTTCCAGGTTAAACTAAAATTTTAAATGGTTTTCAAATACTTGAGGTCATTTTTCTTCTGATGATCTGATTCATTTTTCTTCTGTGGATCTTCTGATCCACAAGCTGTAATTTTAGTGTGCATTTGACAACTACAAGAATTTGTGTTTGTCTACTCTCTTGGAGTCCCAGCATATACATTTCATTAAGTAACACAAAACAAAATAGAAAAAAAAGCCCTGAACTCAAATCTAAGCCAGGCATGTCTAAACT
>VWZG01004020.1:58082-114899 GCA_013396735.1 Grallaria varia
TCCTGCCCCCCAGCATTTACTATTGGCACCTTCAGATGTGGCAGGCTGGGGAATTTTTATCAAAGATCCTGTACAGAAGAATGAATTCATCTCTGAATACTGTGGTGAGGTAAGGATGAAGAATGCTGATTTTTGTATGAGCTTAACTGGTGAAGTTTTGCACTGACAGGGACCAACAGATTGTCTGTAACCTGGTATCATGTTTAGACAGAGTGATGTGATTGACTAAGTACTCAGATGCTGCTGTCTGAGGCTCAAAACCCAGGAGCTACACAGTTGAAAAGTCATAAAAAATTTGAAATAGGTTCTTGTGAGCTTGAGAGGCTGGAATGGCACTTTTATCTTAGATGTAATTTCAGTTCAGACATGCTTGGAATTTTGTGCCAAATCATTTAGTATAGCACTCAAAGTCAGTAGGTGCTTTCACTAAGTTATATTTTGTAGCAGTAGAACCCTGAATCAGGTATGCAGTCTTGATTTGGAGATGAGAAGCAATTCTTGCTTTTCTTCTGCTCTGAAAGGATCTATTTATGCTAAGAGCAAACCATGGATGTTTGGGAATACTTTCTATCCCAGAGAATTAAAAAAACTCCAGTATTTCAGAATTTCTGGGGGGTTTGACCTTAAGCTGCTACAGTTACAAAAGGGAAGAGTTGTCTGTTTTATAAAAACACTGTTTCTTTCAGATTATTTCTCAGGATGAGGCAGACAGAAGAGGAAAAGTGTACGACAAATACATGTGCAGCTTTCTGTTTAACTTGAATAACGGTATGTATGCATTAGTTCGCAACCCTTGCAGCATAAATAAAATATGTATGCTCACCATTTTGTTCAGCCCTCTTCTTTGCAGACAGCAGGTAACACAGACAGTTGTTTTTCTGCACATCTTTCCCTGTCAGTGTGTGGATTCCTAATATTGATAGCTAGTGCTTTTTTTTTTTTTCCCTCCCCAAATGCTAGTAAATTAGATGTAGCGATGGAGCCTATTACAAAAGTAATTATAAAAGGTAAGAAGTAGAATTTCATGGAGTAAAATTATGTGCAGGCATTAAGTAGACTAAAGAATATGAAAAGCTTGCCAGGTATTGTCTGCAGTAATTTTACTTTTTAAATCAGCAGTAAGTGATGATGATAATTTATATTGGGGGAGAGGAAAAAGCCAAACACAGATACATGGTATGTGGCTACTGCCACTAGAAGACAAATATAGAGACTGCACTGTGCCAAGCATAAAATACCAGAAGATAACTGAAAGGAGCAAAAAACTGCTGCCTTATGTCAGTGTTGACTTAGCATATTGATGGGGCTTGTCCTTGTGGAGTAAAGGTAGAAAAGCTTCAAATGAGAAGTGAGGGTATTGCCACTGTGGCAGGAGGTAAAGGGAGTGGAGCAGCAGGGATATTGTAGGATGATGGGCCAGCTCTTCCATGTAGGAAACTATGCAGTTATCTTCTCCAGCTGTTGAAATCCAAGCACAGTAGGTATTAAACACAAAACTTTTTTGTAGGTGACCTGTCCATCATTTGTGGGTTTTGTTGTTTTTTCCACCCCCCTAGATTTTGTGGTTGATGCAACACGCAAGGGCAACAAAATTAGATTTGCAAACCATTCAGTAAATCCCAACTGCTATGCAAAAGGTAAGTTTTAAATTTACTTGCTTTTCAGCAGTATATGAAATGTGGGATACTTATTTAGCATGCACACTTTATTGGTATTTGTACTAACATAAGCTTAAATTTCTTTCAAACAGTTATGATGGTTAACGGTGATCACAGAATAGGAATATTTGCTAAAAGAGCCATTCAGACTGGTGAAGAACTGTTCTTTGACTACAGGTGGGTAGATGGACTTTGTCACTTCTTGTCATAGCCTAGAGGAGCTTTCATTATCTCTGCCCAGCTCATAGCTAATTACTGTGCCTGCCTGGTCCTTGCAGCCTCAGATCTCAGCAGCTGAAAAGCAGCACCCCCACTGCTTTTTTAAGCCAGATATAATTGTAAAACTGACTTGAGCAATCTTGGAACAGCAGCTTGTATAGAGAAAAACTTAGTGACAACTGGGGACAGACCTGCTCAACAGACTGTAATTGGTAAGGCTCCCTAGTACTGGTGAGGGTTGATTATCCCATCATGCAGACATGGCCAAGAAGTACTGTGCTATTACAGAGAAGTGCTTGCTAAGAATGTGTTCATACTTTCCTCTAAAATCATCCCACTTGAAGAAAACTAAGTTGTCCAGTGCCAATACTGTGTAAGTAAGTCAACCTTCAGAAATGCAGCTGCTTTCCACTGGCTAAAATGAACTTCAGCTTTGTGAGATTCAAAGTGAAAAAGTGTGAAAGTTTAGTGGTTTGTTTCCTCTTGATAAAACTTCTCTAAAAGTAGTTTCTTGGGTGGTCAGCATTGTTCTGCACCTGCAAATTCACATGAGGAGGAAAGGCCCCAGCTGGTGAGGAAACTGGGAAATCTGAGAGTATTCCAGTCTGTGATGTTGTTCTGTCATGTCAGAACAATGAAGCTGAAATGTTCTGTGAAACTGGTTTTTAATTTGTGGGGTTTTTGATTTTTTTTTGTTTTGTTTAAATTTCAGATATAGCCAAGCTGATGCCCTTAAGTATGTGGGCATTGAAAGAGAAATGGAAATCCCTTGACACCAGCTACCTCTTCTTTTAAACAAACAGCTGCCTTATCTTCAGGAATTTCTAGTACTGTGGGCAATTTTAGAAAAATAAAAATGATGCAATTTGAAATTCTGTATTTGCAAAGTACTGTAACAGTAATTTATAGTAACAAATCTAAAAAAAAAAAAAAACAAAACTTTTTATTGCCTTCTCACCAGCTGAAAAGTGTTTTGTACCTATGAACTTTTGCAATAATGTGGTGTGGTACATTTTTCAACCTTGAATAAAGGATACTTGAACTTCTTCATTTTTACTGGAACTGGGTTGGAATTTTGTGTCAGCCAGTTGAGGAAACAGCATGAATTTAACTTGTAACTTCTGAGCAAAGGCAGCTCCATAGTTGTCCCCTTCTGACACCGTTACTTCAGGTCACATTTAAGAATCATGGGAAGATTCAAGCAGTGTAGGAGACATCAGGGAGGTGACCTGTGGTGCTGCAGCACTTCACAGACACACTTTTACAGTTTTTGTGCTGGCAGCAACAGTCATGGTCTCTGGAGTAATGGCTGCAGCTGAGAAACCTACAATTAACCCTTACATACTCACCTTTTTTCACAGGAACAATAACATTTTTTCTTTCTCATTGGTCCTTCGTTCTAACAAGGGTTCTTTTCATTATCACTAGCTGCATTTAATGGAAGGGAAAAATTGTCCCACTCCAAAAAAAAGTCCAGAATAGCCATGATTTTTGTGACAAACATTACTTACAAGACAAAGCTGTGGTACAAGATGCCCTCAGCAGGGGCTTCTCTGAAGCACCAAACAGAATAATGACTGCAACAGTAATTACCTGTACATTTCTCTTCTGCATATCCTGGTTTTTTTATATATATGTTCTTAGATTAATTAGATTGCAGTTAGTTTGTCTGTTTGGACCTTGTATAGGGCTACCCCATGTTTATTTCTTACTTGGCCAGAGGCTGTTGTGAGATAGAACACAATGCTCTGGTCAAAACAGCTGGAAGGGGAGGGCAGGCACAGGAACACGTGAGTGCAAAACTGATTTCAAGAAATGCTGTCCATGATGACTGTGTACCTTCTGCATCCAGGGACCTGTTCAGCACTGCCTGCTGCCACCTTCCACCTACAGCAGGCCCTGACCAAAAATAAGAAGCTTGTTTTCTCCATGCTCAGGTAGAGCACAGCTCTTGGTCTCAGGCTGGAGGGACAGCACACAGAGTCCTGCTTTAGCCAGCCTGGGGTTAAGGCTTGGCTTTGAGAGGCAGCTGGAACAGGTGATTTCTGGCCTTCCAACAGAGAACACAATTCAGGCTGTTTCTCTGTCATCATACCACTCTTACATCCTGCTACAAAAAGCTTCTGCAAGAATTGTTTACAAAAACAACACAGCATATTATAATACTACTACCACTAAAAAAAAAAAAAAACAAAAAAAAATAAATTTCCAAAAGCAATTTTAAAACTGAACAGCAAGATGCTTCTATTCCCCATGCTGGCAGTCTTTAGTACAGTTAAAATTAATTCAGAACAGGAACAGCAGGACTGCAAATTCTCAGGTGCAGATGAACCTTCCCCCTCCCCTTTCCAAATCACTTTGGATCACATCTAAGACTGCTCCACAATTTATTTTTTAAACCCAGATATTTTTGTAGGTCACAGTTCATTGGTTTCCCTCAAGAGAAAAACATTAGCAACACCAAACCTGGCTCCTTTCTCTTCCTGTGAGAAGAAATGTTTAACAAATCACAAATTTTAAAGGAAAAAAAGTGCTTGGCTGTAGAACTAAAGTTCTTTTCACCATCAAGATTAGAAAATATAAATTACCAAAAATGAGACTTGTGAGGCTGTCAGCCTTTTGCCTGTAGCATGTGGAAAGCCAATACTCATTTCATAAAATGTTGTGAGAAGAATGGAATGAAGCCTGGTCAATCAATGTATGTGAAGTCAAACTCAAAAGTATTTTAATTCCCATCACAGGTTGCATTTAATGGGAATTAATCTTTGGGAACACACTCAATTTTCTGTTCTTGTCCAAGAAAGGAGCAGCCTAAACCTCATTTATTCCAGGCAGCATTTAAGGAAATGTGTGATGCATTTTACAGCACACTGAGCAATATTAAAAACAGCTCCAAGTTCAGTTGACCATTGCCACATCTCTCCTCAGTGTTTTCTATTCTGCAGATCTTGTGAAATCATCACAACTTTCTTTTATTTTCAAAGCTCAGACCTGTCCTCTTAAAAAATAAATGACATGCACAGATGCTTATAGATGACAATTTCTTCAGAGAAAAAATATGCTTAAATCACCAGAAAACAGGGAGGAAAAGCAAAACGAATTTCTAATAGCTTTCATAACCATTATACCTTTTATTTACATTTAGAAAGATAATTCTTGAAACTTAAAACAATAAAACCAAATGCAACTTGTACAGAAATCTTTTAATTTTTTTTTATTATTTATCACACATTAAAAAATGAAACACACTATACAAATGGTTTTTCATAGCAGATTACACATGGGTCCATTCAGACTCGCTCTCCAAGTGCTGCCAACATGTCTAAGTACTGCCTGTAATGGCAGCTGTTTATCATATAGCCAATGTATTGATTTAAATGCAGTAGCATGCAACCCTTAAAGGAGAAGGGTTTGATTCCTTTCTGTTCTTAAATTAGGTTAAATGGCATTGGTGTCCATATTTACATACTTGAAATGTATCAATCCTGAGCAGTTCTGATGTAAATCTGAGACTGGCTGATGGGAGTCCTGGTCTCAGTTATTAAAAAGGGAGGTCCAAATGGCAGCAGGGTGGCTGCTATGAAGTTCCGTCGCTTTCGTCCTTTCCATCACAAACCTATTTGCCGAGTGCCACACAGTCAAGTAATTGCTAATAAAAATGTTAAGCCAAGTAACTGTAGGTGTCCTTCTCACCATCTACACGTTCCAGGTACTCCTTCTCAATGAGAATGTCGATGCATTTCTGCAAGAGGAACAGAGGTAAGTGGTGGGGCACTGGCAGAAAAGCCCTCTCTGTGGTTGCTACAAGGGGAATGATTTTGGGAGTAGGCAAAGGGCACAAACTATGGCAGTTCATTCTCCTGTTTCCGACCACATCCAAGTACAGGACTTTGCTAATCCACTAAACTCAATTGCACCTACTTGATGCTATTCCAGGGGAGTGACTGGAGATCAACCAATCATCAGTATGCCAAGAACTTCCCAGTAAAATAGCAAATAAAGAATTAAACCAAGATGTGCAGTGCTCACTGTAAGGTCACTACAGACAGCAGCTGCAGTAGGGAGCTGCCTCTGGCACCACCTGATTGGTACCAGCTCAGCACTGGTGCCAGTTCCTGCAACTGCCCTCCACTGCCTCTTTCTTGCCCCACCTACCCCTTGGCTGTGGATGTAAAAACCATAGGTGAGCCCACTTAAACTGATAAAGAAATTAATAGACCTTAATTAGTAATTAATATAATCAATATAACTATTAGTAAATAATTAAACACAATGCCCCCCCATCCCAACATTTTTATCCTAAAAGAGATCAGGAAGCTGTTAGATTGAGCCTGCACTCCCACAACTGGGAGAGCAGGAACAAAAGGGAAGCCTGGAGCAAGGGCTACAGTAAGCTGGCACTGATGTGAAAAGATGCAATCAGGGTACTATTTTACCACTGCCAACAGTGCGAAACACACATTGCCTTAAGAGAAATGCAGTATTTCTGGTTAAAACATTTTCTACTTACAACTCAAAAAAGCTGTCCTTACCCAACCCATCTCGTTAGATTTCCTTTTTAATTCAGAAGCACGTGTTTTGTCTATATATATGTCTTCAACTCCTGGCACACAGGTACAGAGATGTGGTTCTCACATACCTTAATTACAGGAACTCGTGGCTTGAACCTTGAGGACAGCTGTGTTAGCACTTCTCCAAGCAGTTGCTGGTGTTTTAGAACCTTCCTCATTTTCATGATTCTCACAATAGCAGCCTGCACAGCAAGGTCAGAAAGGCACGCTTAGGACCAAACTACGTGTCCTTCTGGATAAAGCCATTTACCTTCCCTAACAGATCACATCTGCTTGTGCAGAAGCACCCCAACAAACTCAGGTACCACACAGGGAGATGTGTGCCCACACTGCCAGCTACTCACACCCACCTTAAGAACTCAGGTTCTACACAGCACACGGGCATCAGAAGTGGTTTTGACACAGGAATTTTAAGAGCTGTGCTTATGGTTGGTCATAACAGTAGCACCAACTGGTACCAAGAGCAACATGAAACTACCTGGGTAACAAAAAAAGCCGCCTTTGTATATTTACCCTCACTGTGATGCTCTCTTAGCAGTACATCTGTATTTCCTTCCCCTGCCTCTTTGCTTCTCAAGCAGATTCCAAATGAAATGATATAAAAACACTGTTAATTTCATACTACGTGGGTATTACTAGTTTTCACCCAGGACAACAACATCTGCTGACCGTGTCCATCCATGGAACCCAAACACTCATCAACAGCAGGTTAGAAAAAACGTGAAGAGCATGTTCAGTCTGTAGAAATGCCTTCCTCCCTTTCCTGTTACAGACCCCAATCACCTTTAAGAGCACTTTAAACACATTTTTAACTCTAACACAGTGCATTGCAGTGGCATGTTGCACCCCACAGTAAACTTCATTAAAGGATGACAAAGCTCTGATTCTGAGATCATGGCAGCATTCTGCAATACAACTCACCTGTATCAGTAGTTTCCTATCTTCCTCTATATTTTTGTGTGTAGTTTCTTGTTCCTGCTTCTGTTCAGTCTTCATTGGCACATTGATGTTGACCCTTAATTTTTTGCTGTAAAGAAAAGCAGAAGTTAATAAAACAATTAGCCTACTTAAAAACCAATCAAAGAAACACATTAAAAACCCCTGAACAAAATCCAACTCCGAAATAAAAGCCACATCACCACAATCCATTTGCAACAAAAGAGGACTTTGGATCTTCTGAAAATTTTAGACACACTCATTCAAGTTTAAAAAAAAAACAAAAAAACAAACAAACCAAAAAACAAAAATCAAAAAAACCTCCCGCAACTAAGCAAAAGACCAAAATACCTTTTAGATGTGTATTATTGTATTTCATGACTTACTGAATCCAGGTAGTGATCTGCTAGGTCTAGCTAGCACTGTACAATTACACTGTATTTGAAACATTTCTGTGTTTAGTAAGAAGCTTCTGGTCAGTGAACGGGGGACAGACAAGTCAGTGAAAATCTTTCTGATTTCCTGGATTCTGACCACAATGTGGAGAAATCCATCTGTTCTGCAGAAATGAGTTCTGCCTCTATTTGCCACACTCCCTGGTGCCGATGGCTGTGCTGAGGTGAGCCCACTACCAATGTGACCACTCTCAAGACAAGGGAGTTTGTCACCAGTGGGGAACAAACATCAGCACCAGCACCAAGGTGCACAGGGCTCTGCTCAGCCTCTTGGCTGCACTGGAGAGGGGATCTGTTATTTATTAAGCAGAGAGTTCTGCATCGTGTATTGGGAACCACCGAGCTGCACAGTGCAGCAACACTGAGCTGCTTCCATCACTGCATTAAGGGAACTGACCATGAATTCCCACACCTGTAATTATGGGTGAAGTGGGATAGAAAACAGATAGAGAGTGAGGTACAAGGAAAGGTTTTAATACAGTTCTTTCACATGAGACCTTATCTTCAGGAAGTACTGAACTCCTCACTGAATTTATGTGTGTTTATATTCACGCTCTGGTAAGCGTGATAAAGTCACCACAGTACTGTAAACAGCTTAAAATACAGGGCTATTTAAAGCAGGTAATAAAACCTACTGAAAATCATGTTTATTAAACCTTCAAATCACTGTACATTCTGTGGTTCTAAAAGGAGCCTGATCTTGTGGTGTTAGCTCCAGGGGATGAACATGACACTTAGAGCTGTGACCTTTGCTGGTCACTGTGCACTCCTGGGACCCCATAAAATACCAAGTATCTTGCTGAGTGCATGCAAGTCATGCACCTCAGTAAAACAGCAGCTCTATTTCTTACCAGAAACACATTATTCAAGAATTAGACAAGAATCAAGGAACAAAAAGGACACAGGAAAATACATCCAGGCCTTGACAGACTTTATGACCAAGGCAGAGTCAGCCAGCTGAAATCTTAGCCATCCCACCCACTTGCCAGCCCTCTTCCCTTAGCCTTGGTACACACTGGATCTATTTTGAATTGGTCCTTGGACCCTGAAGCTTTCACCCCAAGTATATCAGGTTTTACCCAGACTTTGAAAGCAGGGGAGGATAACCCACTATATACAAGTGATGTATGCTGCTCAAGTTTTTCCTTACTTTTTGTAACCAAGATAGAGTTTTATTAAAGTATCTGGTTTTAATTCCACCTCATCCACATTTGCATTTTCATCTTCCAAAACCTGCAATAAATAAACAAACAAACAAATAAATAGTCAATAACACACTTCACTGTCTGTTAAGCAGGTCATAAAAAAGCAAGAGTACTTACAAGCAATTTCGATTTCAAAAGTATCTGTAGAACTTGTGCCAAGATATCCTACAAAATTACAGAAGATATTATCAGTGCAGATAGACAGCACCTTTCTCTAACTTAAAAACTTGAACAAGAATGTACATATTTAGACTAAGAACTAGTGAATGCAGAACATTGCAAAATAAGGGGGAAAAAGGCAGGAAAATATAGTTTACAGCAATAAAATGTAGTAAGGGCCTTTTTGGGTGTTATGACATTATCCCCCTGCTGGTCAGTCAAATAATGTAAAATTCTTAAAGACTAATTTCAAACAACAGTTCTTTCTAATTGTTGGTTTAGGAACTATCCTGCAAGCAGATTAATAAGCCTAAGAAATCATTTTTCCTAAACCATGCAAATATATATAACCATTGCAAGCTTGAACTTCAGAAAGCAAGCACTCTCTGATTAATCTTTCTGATTAACATCTTTTTCTTTAATTTCTTACACCAGGGATCTGTTCTGGTTGCTGTTGCTGGTCAGTCACCCAGATGGCTACTGTCAGTGTTCTGTGCAGGCTTGCAAAGCTGCTATTTTACCACAGTGAAAATCTTCTGGGATCCAAGCACTTGGTTTTCAGCTGGATAGTTTTTTTCTGATCCAACCATAATTTGGGCTAAATATTTATTTTAGACAAATATATATATATATCTGCAAAATAAAGGGCAACTGCCTAAGACTTCTGGGATTGCTGTAAACCATCACCAGCAATGACTTTCCAGACATGAATTTCCAGAAGTAAGATCTCACTGACTAGGATTCAAACCTACTACTAAAGGTCACAGATGCCAAATAAACTGTGGGCCATAAAGTCCACTTGGAAAGAAAAGGAGGGAACCTTTTCCACAGGAGAGAGTTAGCCAGAGTAACTTCAGATTTTGCTATGTTCATGTATAAAAGCCTTAGGTAAAAGAAGGACAGATACACAGACCAATCACTTAGGGACAATGCTTCTTTTTTTGCTACAATGCTGTCTTTTAACGTTAAAATGTACGTAGTGAAACACTGAAAACTTCCTACCAGAGCTCAGCAGGGAGATAGAAAATTCCCTCCAGTCCTGAACAGGAGTACACACACACTAAGGTTCTGATTACAGAAAAGTAAATCAGCAAAGTGGACCAACAGAGCACATCTGCCGCCTTCGGGATAGAAAGCGACTCTGGCTTCAAGCACATGCACTTCCAGTTTCTTATGATAGCAGAAGACCAAAAGACTTGTTCACAAGAGTGTGGTAAAGTGTGCAAAGTCACTACCATTTTTATTTGAGTACTGTCTGTCAGCTGCTGCACAGTATAGGCATCTTCTGTGTTGTACTGCAGTAAAATCGCCATCTGGAATGTGGATGCCTAACAGATCCAAAAACAGAGAATGAAGGGGGGGTGGAAATCAGAGAATGACAATGAACAAACACTCTTTGAATTTGAACAGCCAGAAATTCACCAGTTAAACACACAAACTGGACTATTTGGACAACAGAGAATACCCAATTAGTGCTAATCATTATACAATACAGAGAAATCTGATGTTTACACAGCGGAACTCCACCTTCCAGCATTATCTAAATCTAAACCCTAGGATTATGATTATTTAGGTAGCTGCAGACACTTCATCAAATCATCTACTATGGTGTCAAAGCACTATCCTTCTACTTGATTAATAAAGTTTAATATTATTTTTCCTTGTCCCTCCCTGACTCTTACCCATTTAATCTTCATTAAAACCTACACAGACTACTGAATTCATCCTCACAGCTCCAGAAGAATAATGAAAACAAAATCATAAACAAGGCAGCTATCAGTGGGTGTCACCACAGGGTTAACATATGTTGATGACAAGGCCAAAGCCTGAGATTATCTTGTTTCTTCTCACTGCTGTGAACTCGCCTCCTCTGTCTACTCTTTGAGAGAAAGCTGACAGGAAAGCGTCACCAGCACGAGATCCTACGCAGAGAGGCAGCAGTTGTCTCACACAGTGCAACTCAGCACCTGTTTACACCACAGGCAATGTATTCCCTTTTCTAAGTCCATTTTCTTTTAAACGCAGATCTTAAGTATCAGTACAGTAAACAGCACAAACACAGTAAGGGTTCTATCAGATGCATCCAGCCCTCTGAAAGCAACCATCACCAAGTGTTTTACCTGCACGTTGTCCTCACCTGTAATGTGTATCTGTTTTTGAAACAGTTGGTAACCAGTTCCCCTTTGGACAGCTGATACAACCACGTTAATTTTCTTCCACTATGACGACTGGCATAAAATGCAGTAAATCTCTGATAGCTCCGTTCTAACTGTATAAACCCAACAATAATAAATAAATAAATGCATTATGTTATTTACCTTCATTTACCATTACTAGAACATGCTATGGAAGCAACAGAGGAACATCATCAAATCTGATCACCTTCAAACACCATGTTTTCTGAATAACACAAACAAAAATCCAAAATATTCAAATACTGCAGATTGGATGAAAATTTCCCTCAGTGATGAGTTTCCCCTTGAAAGCATCATTAACAATACAAACGTGAACAGGCACTGAAGTTTCATTCTTTCTTTTTACGATACAATAAGCACGACTAGAAAAAACATGTATTTCACGCAGTTCCTTCCTACTATTTTACTCAGTTGTCTTGTTCCAAATATCCTCAGGCCAAATAAGCAAATACCAGAGACACTTCCAGTCCTCTCTGATAAACAACAAGACAGAAGGAGACACCAGCCTTGTAAAACAAATGTCCTGCAGGATCATTCTGTATTCAGAGGAACCAAGTGCAAAGTGTCTCACCTCAGAGGGCAGAGCAAACGTGCAGGACTGCTGGAACGGCCACGACCCAGAGCTCAGCACCTGGATGCTGAAATCCACTGGAAGAGAGGGGAAGAGGCTGAGCTGCATTATTCCCCTTGCTCCTACCCCCTCTTCAAACAGTCCCAGTTCTAACACAAGTAACAAATGGTTCTGCCTTGGGGTCAAACTAACATGGTAAAAAATCATGAAGCAGTGTATTTTTTTGCAGACCATAAACCAAAGACACTCATGAACAATGTCGCTGCAGTTGGAGAGTTTTATATTTACTGCGACAGGCACTCAATTTTCTCTAATTTGGAGAAGTTATTACCCTGTTTCCACCCCCACAATGGATCTCCCTTTTAACATACAAGTCGGAAAATTGTAAATGTTCATCATCACACAACTGCAAAAGTAGTCCATTCGCATTCATACTTGTAAGGCATTTTGGACAAGTCAAGTAAGAATAACACAAAAACTAAGTAAAATTTAAGCCTGACAATACACAGCTCTAATTGCAATCCACAAAATAATTACTAGTTCTTGACAGAATTTGCCTCAATGTGCTTCAATAAAAAAATACGTATAAAAAAAGCCATGGGGCTGTCTAACAACCTGGGATCAATATACCTTTTTTAGCCTTAATACTTTCACACAAATGTGACCTTAAGCCATATTGTGTTCAAAATCAAACATTTTAAAAGAAAAACATCTTTCTAATCAAAAATTAAAAAGAAGAGACAATTTAGTTATATACCTAAACATGAGTTGCAAAATCAGGAGGAGGCTACCCACAAAAGACAAAGTGCTATTAGAAGATAAGTACAGACCTAAAAGACTAACTTAAAAACCCTAGCTATCTTGGTCAGCAGCACACTGAGTGCAACTTCTGGCAGTACAATGTCTAAGGCAAATATTCCCCTCACACAGTTAGCTCTGTAGAAATAAGAGGAAGCTAAATTATTCAACGGTAACTTAGGTGAATGTGTTACTTACAATCTAATGGTTCTGAATTGGTCAGGTGCTTTTTAAACTGCTCATTCAAATCCTTGCTTACACCAATATCTTGGAACATCCGCTGCAGCTTGGAGGTATACTCAAAACCACAAGCTTGCTGTATTTTGAAAGCACAGATATATCAGCAAGACACATTTTTGACATTGGAAAATGTGAAGAACAAAGCATCAGAACTTATTTTCTTAAAAGATGTAAAAATTTCTGTATTTGCCTCACTCAAAGTACTGATCCCAGCTAGATAAGCTCTTTAACTGTCATTAAAAACTGAAGAAAATTTTGTTTAACAATGAAGCAAAACACAATGAAACAGAATTCTCAAAGGGCATTAGATCATATTTTGCTTGACTCTGCATGAACAAGAATTAATGAAACTAAGCTACTTTTCAGTAGTCATTCCCTTGAACAAATTTATCCATGTATTCATTTGGATAAGAATAATGAAGTTTAACTCCATGGAACAGATCTGCATTCCAAGCTGGTATGACTTAAGAAAAAAAAAAATAAAGAAAGAAAAAAGGCAGAAATAAAGATCCAGGTGGTGTATTTTTCTGAGGGACACACATTAATGCTTTCCAAAACAGTCTGAAGACCTGCAAGGCAACAGATCACAGAACAGGCATGGAATACTCACTTTTAATTTAGAGATCATGCTCGCCTCAGCATCATCGCTAGCACTGTTCTGATGTACAAGTCTCTTTGCCAGCATTTTAGCATAGAATTTTTGAAACACATCTTTATCCTCAATGTACTTGAAGACAACCATCTGGAAAAGCCAAGATACTTTGTAAGGAAAAAAATATTTAAACATTTGTCTTGAAAAAGCTGTAGTGGTAGCTACTTCATTTGCTCCTAAATTTTTAAGATCAGGGGGTTTTGTTTGGCTTTTTCTTTGGAAGGGGGAGAAGAGAATGGTGGTGTGTGTGTGTTTTACATGTGGATACAACTTAAACATATATTTCACATGTGCAGCCTTTTGTATATATATGTGTATATGTAATGATACAAAAAGATACTGTAGAAATCATATATTACATACATATATAAAGATGAAGTAAAAGCATAGCCACTTTAAATCAGCTGTAAATGGCTTTTTTAAATACACAAAATTAATAAAACAATTTTTAAAAAGCCACACAATTATTGGAAAGCTGAAGTACTAAGTAATGAAATCAAATATGCAAAAACATTTCTTTTACCTGCCTTGTGTGAGAATCAAATATTACTAACTTGTCCAAGCTTACACAGAAGAGAACTGTATTTATAGACATCTTACCACTTGGTTGAGTGTGTCTTCCAATTCTGCCTCTTCTGGATTCTTCGAGCTGCAATTAAAGAGGTGCATTTTTAATGAGTCCCAAACCAGGAGAATTAAACCCACATATGAATGTATATGGAAACTTCACAAATAAAGGAACACAGATTTGAGTAGTTCTCAGATCAGAGACAATGTAATGAAATGAACACTTCACTGCTCCACCTGTGAGCAATTCTGAAGGACATAATTTTTACAGGTTGAAGTCCTGGACCATGAGTTGCTCCAGACTTCTTGAGACCTGATAGTTCTCAGGATTCAGGGCTTAAACATGGCTCTCTCTCCTCCTGATGCTAAATACTATCTGTATTTCTTATCTTGGACAGTACAGTGAGAACAGCTCATAGAGCTCAGCCTTGACTGGGTGAAAGTGACTGTTTTCCTCCATGGCATGATGGTCCAACATAACCCAAATCTACCCTGCAGAAAGCTAGTATTTATAAAGGAGAAAATAAATCCTCTGCTCAAGGAAGGAGGGGATGGGGGAAGGGAAAAGTAAACAAATTCTTCCATTTTTGGGTTGTTTGGTGGCAGTCATTTTTCCTACTCCAAAACAATGAGACACCAATCCAGCATGAACTGAACTGAAAACAACAGTGTTTGAGCTGCTGAATCATTTGAAGCCAAATACCTTGAATTAAAATATGAACTGTGAGAGGTTAAAAAGCAAGTTTCGTCCTCCTAAATTTCTGCCCAGATGGAAGAAGGTATAGAGAAAGCAACAGGAGGAAAACAAGAGTTTTAATGGAAAAAGGGAATGCACCTCTCTCCTTTATAAAATACAACCCACATCAAATTTTTTTGGGAGAAAAGAACCACCTAAAACCTCCTTCTGTTTTATTAAAAAGCAGAGGTTATATTCCTATAAGGAAATAAATGTTTTATTATTTCCCCTCCTCTTCCTTAAAAAAGAAAAGTAAACTCAACATAATCTTTCTGAATGATCCTACTGAAATTTTTGTATCGAGATTTTGGTGTAATTAATTTCTTGAATTGTTCTGTTTCTTAAGACACAGTGTAAAACTTAACATGCTAAAACATTTTAAAACAAAAGCCAACAGGAAATAATTTTTCTTTGATGACATACCTTTTCTTTAGTAAGGAGTCACAGTATCGTGCCAGCAGCTCTGGGGATTTACTGGATGATTGAGCCATTTTTGTCACTGCATTATTATTTATAAATCGACCACAAGCCTATAAATTGCAAAAGACAGTGAAATTCTGGGAGACAAGACACTGAATGGAAATAAAAAATAAAAAAAAAAAGTTCACTGTATGCCACTCCATACACTTACTTTGTCTAGTGCAGCCACGAAGCCAGCATCGTTGTTGAATGCAGACATGACTAAAGCATTGTATTTCTTATGGACATCTAACACTGTCTGTACATACATTTTTGGATCCTGCAACAGAGAGAGACTGGATATTGCAACCTGTTGACTTTCTGCTTTCTATTTCCTCCAAAATGGAGCTACTCGCTGGCCCAAGCAAGTTTTGAAGAGGGAAGTCTACAAAGTCTTAGAAATACTTTAAACGTAAAATAGTACCCAGACTAGTTCAGGTCCCATGTCCAGGACTGATTTACAATTAGTGCAAGTTTTCATTTACAGCAAACAGAGTGTAAAAGACAAAAAACCCCCATTTACTCAACCACTCCCAACATTTTCAAAGACTTAAGCCTAATTTGAATTAGATCTGAAAGAGCTGAACAATCATTACACAGCAGCTGCTACAGAAAAAACCCTCTCAAAATTCATCTCTGTAGTAAGAATGTAACAGGTGTATATCCAGTAGGTACAACTTAGTACAGAGACTTCAGTCATTGGTGGCTCTTAAAAATTATCTGCTCAACATCCAGTGGCAGCCAAATGCCAAAAAACATCAAGTCCCACGTGCAATGACTGATCTCTGCACCTCAGTGAAGACAGAGCGGAGTCAGAGCAGTGACAGTGATGAGCAAGTGAAACAACAGGCATGCAGGACAGCTACTATGCAACAGACTAAAAAGGGTACAAGTCTTCAATCTGGAGATAGGAAGTTTGAAGAGAGTATGACTGAAAAGATGAATTATCACTAAAAGCCACATTTTGTAACTTTGGCATTCGATGAAAGTGATGGGAAACAAGTTTAAGACAGATAAAGACCATCTTTACATATAAGCTAGTGGACTTGTGAACTTGCTGCCAGAGGAGGTTGCTGGAAGCAGGGCAGCAGGTTCAACCAGTTCTGTGACACTGTTATCTGACAGTAACAGTCCTGAATGCTGGCAAGAAAAGACCCAATATGGGCAGTGTTTATCAGAACCCTGAAAAACACTACCTGTTGCCACTGAAGACAGACATAGACTATGTGGACCACCAGCTTAGTTCTGTGCTTGAGATAAAGAACTGAGATTATTATGAACCTCACAGACAAGAAATGCAAGTGGATTTCAAGGACATCAGAAAAGAATCTACTGATTACAGGGACTCAGAAAAAATAACCGAAGGCACAAAAAGCAGCAATCTTCCAACTGAAGAGCAGCCTTGTTGGCACAGTTAACAGACTGGAGCACAACTCATTCTGCAGTACAAATCCAAGACAGGTGAGATGAGTCAGGCTGGTATGATGATTTCTCTGCACCAACTACAAAGGAACGGAGAAGCATTTGCTCAGCTGATTTTCTGTTTCCAAAGAGATCAGGTAAAAGAAGTGGGGCAGAATGAATCCTGCCTAGGTGTGACAGATAGCTAACAAGGCAATGGGGAACAAAAGAAAAGGAACAAAAGAGAAAGATGAAATAAGGAAAAATGTCATGAGTAGGTAGAGTTTTGTAAATGGCTGGAGTCAAAAAACTAATACACACAAATCTTGGGCCTCCCCTCTCTCAAAGAGGAACTAATTCCTGGAGAAAGAGCTTTCATTTTTTTCTGATAAATTCCTCAAGGCCTAAACAGAAAAAACCCCAAGAGTGATGACTACTAGGGGGATGTGTCAAGCATAGATCAGTATCTGATTTCAAAATTTAAGGTGATGTGTACAAATGAAGCCGAAGATTCCTCAACTTGCTTCATGATTACTTCATGATTCATATGAGATCAACATTGCTAAAAAGCTATGCACATAAACTATAGAAATGAGCAACGGACAAAATGGTCAGTGAAGGGTTTAAACAACTTCATGCTGCCAAGATGCAACCCTAAGCAATACAAAATTGGTATTAGACAGAAGTCTGAAATTACAATTATGGGATGAAAATAAAAGAAGCCAATACATGGCTAAATGACCACAGTGTTTCAGAAGACCTGACCTGCTCTTTATATCGTGACCTTTCCAACCATTTTAGTTCTTCCTTCCTCCTGTATTTCTCATTCTTTACTAAACAGAATTTACCAAAAAACTCAAACCAACAAACAGTTGCTCCAAACAGTCCTACCCGAGTCAGAATTCTGTAAGACGAAGAAATACAATACAGTTCACTGGCGATAATGCTTCTTGAAACAGTGGACTTCCAGGTGTACTGTAAGGGTTGGATGTTGTATTTGCACAGCCAGCTTTCCAGTCAGCATGACATCCTGACAGAGAGCTAAAACTCGGAAGGAAACTCGCCCTTCTCCCCAAAACCAAAACAAAACATCCACACTAAATCCCCTCCCATCAAACCAAAAATGAAACCAAAAAACCACCCCCAAACCCCCGCAAAGCTCAAAGAGTAGCAACAAAGTGGTGAAACTTGTTTTAAGTCTACTATCAACATTTGAGCAATGCCTAGTCTATACAAAATTAAATTAGTGAGAGGGAAGACATAAGCAAACTGGAAATTTTATCAAGAAGCATTCACCATCCTCTAATGTAAAACTGGCAGCAACCACACACAGATTTATTTTGATGGGATACTTGCATTTAGAGCAGCTTCTCCACATTTCTCAATTGCAGCTAGACCTTGATTATGAATGTGGGTTTCCAAAAGCTTTTTCAGCTCTCCAAGGCCATCCTGGATTCGAGATACAAGGTTATACATGCGACCCAAGTCTGAAAAAGACAAAAAAGGAAAGCTAACATCTCCCCTCTGTACTGGCTATGACTCTGATTTCTCATTTGCAAGCTGCCAATAGGAGTTAAACATCCACTGTCAACAAAAACATACATGCAATTACTCCTGTAAAATGCTAGAAAAAAACTCCAGTAAAAAATTACACAGTATACCAAACCTTTGCACTCACATGGAAAGCTAACAATAGTTAAAAACAATCTGTTAATATTAAGATCTGTTTTACCTTTACCACGTGACAAATCTCAAGACTAAAAAGACCCCACTTGAATGGTAGAAAATTTACTTCTGATATCTAACTTTCATAGACTTAAAGCAATGATTAAAAACGGTATTAAAACATTCTTATTTATATAACATTTTGAAGTGTTACCATGAATTAGGGACTATTACTACTGTTACTGCTGGTTGTGCTACAACATTCTCCAGCTGACCACTGTCCTTTAAATCTTAACCTGAACAGGAGAGTTCTCAGAGATCTAACACTGCTTGTAGCCCTTTGGACATTAACACTCGTAACTAGGGCAGCATCAGTGGTAATGGTTGGAAATTTAAAGCAAAATGCTGTGTTTTGATATGACCTTAGCAGATAATCTGAAACATCAGTTTGTCTTTCAATATCAGATTTATTTCAATAAAGCACTGTTAATAAAAGATATCTCTTAAAAAAAAAAGTTTAAGTAACTGATCACCAGTAGAAATAAATGTACCTGAAAGAAAAAAGAGATTCTGAGAGCATTACCATAGAACAAAATTAATAAAGGCAAAAATAAATGGGATGCCATTTCACATATGTCAAAGCTTCACATTAAAATCTCACCAGTTTTCAGCCAACACTTTCCAACTTAATTGGTAATTTTGGAAAGTCTAATACTGAAGAGGGTTTTGTTTTTATTATTCAGTTTCAACAGGGTAGATGCTTTGTACTTTTTGAGTGCAGAACTCTTTAAAATAAAAAGCAAACTTTAATATGGCATAAACCAGGTACATAAACCTGCAAGTTACCTCCTGCAATCTTGCCCTCACTGAACAGGCACTCAAGTGAAACAGTAAACAAACAGATTATTTAGTGTAAACTAATGAGGGTATTTCACCTTCTGGAATCCATCTTAAGGCTGTCAGCTGCAACTGCCTCTTCTGATGTGTAAGGACTTCTCTGAAGGGCTTATGAGCAATTTGTTACCACATGAGGGTTATCAGATTAAACAAAAGAGAGTAATAAAGGAGCTGGAGCTCTACCTAACTCTGAAATACAACAAACAGAGTTTGATGCCTTCTGATACTAAAGTGATGGCATCTCAATTCAGATCAGTTTCTGTGTAACATTTTCTGTTCCTTAGAACTTTGTTAAACTTAAACTTTTGGATTTGAAAAGGAAACATTTTTTTTCTCTCTATGAAAATCATGACTGCAACCCGATGTTAACTTTTATAAGAACATAAGGATAGCATACAGAATTTAAAAAAATGATAGGAAAATAATGCCAGGCATAGATACAGTAAGCTGCTGCTAGATCTACGGCCAAGCAAGGGTTCACAGGTTGGTCTGTCAGGATGTCTGCATTAGGAGAAATAAGGCAGAGATGCTACAAAGCCTCAAGGAAGATTTGCATGGTAACTCCAGCTACAGCATTACAGCCTGCTCCCAATAAACATAACTGATGTGCACGGGTGCCATGTGATTACTGTGTCCCACAACCTTTACAACCACTTCATGTATTAGTTGCACAATGAGATAAAGTTCCAGAACACCATGAGGAGTGGCCTGTAATACAATACGCTTACACACAGTTCACATGGTAGGACCTCAAAAACAGCATACTTTCAAGAGTAAAGCAACCAATATTTTCATCAAAAGTAAGTTTTTATTTATGTTTAGGAGTTTCGGACAGTCTATAAAAGTCTATGTTGGTATATCACAAATTTGAGAATGAACTGATTCTAGTGACTGATTATCAGAGAATCTTTGAAAATAAATGTTTCTTATCTTGAAACTTCATGAAACTTAAAGGAGGGCCAGGGAACTGCTGTAATTTGCACAAGTGAAGATAAATAAGAGAAAAAATATTTTGAAAAAGAAGAAAAAAATTGAGTGTTTTAAAAGGTCTAATCAATCTTAGAAATAACCCAAATGAAGTTAAAGCAAAGACATACAACTAGACAGTGCCCAAGACGCAAAATATTTTTTTTTTCCAACCCAGACAAACTCATGGAATTGCATCACTAAGTGACTCACATAACCCATAAGCTTGACAAAGGGGAGGAAAAAAAAAGCCCAGGAAAGCCTCCTGAGTCAAAAAAATACTTTGTTTGTTCTATTTTGATTGTCAAAAGTAATTTATGAAGTTATTTATTCCAAAGCAAATATTTACAGACATAAACATCTCACTCTTAAATACTAGTACAGGATATTTACATTTGAATTGGCTAACTTCTGACGTGCTAATCACACTGAATTGCCCTTTTCAGTTTTGAATCATCTCTTGGTTATCAACATGACTACTACAATAATAACTCATAGTTGCCATTTTGAGACTCATATATAATGAGACAGTCATAGTTCTAATCCAAAACTCTCAAATAAGCAGTATCATCATTAGTAACTTAATCATAGTATCTCTTAAATTCTTGAAAGCAGTATTTCAGCTAGAGAGCCTTACTCGGACTTCAAATACAGATTTAATTAATTCCCCGACTGAAAAAATCAGAAACATCATTCACCCTTATCATCTGCATGATCCATAGGAATTACCTGGCCTAGTTCTGACTTACTTTGTGCTATATAATAACTCCAAAAGAAACTCAAAAACCAATACAACTGACAATTCCTTAAAGATACCTAAACTCTGATAATCTTCACTTATTTTAGAGGAACTGCTGAATAAGACTTTCTTCTGTGTATTTTCAATGACGGTATAACCTTGATCCATTAGGAACACTTGAGACGCATTTTCACAGCTAAAACTAACTCATCAATTAATAATTTCCACCCATTCTTTGTGCTCTATGTATTTCATATGCTCTATTTTAGAGGCTACTTATTTGCTTCTATTCCTCTTTTAACATTTCCTGTACATAATTCTAAACACTTTGGGTTTTAAAATTCTCACTGCTGACTGAGAAAGATCGATGGATTAGACTGAAACATCTGGTAAGAGCATTGGTCGTTTTTCATCTCCCATCTCTCTCACACAAGCTTCAGCTCCTGCTAGAAGGATGGCTGAAGTGCTCTTGAAGATCTTCCAACCATATTAAGAAAAATCAAACTAGTGATGTTCTGCCTTCATATCTGGGATTGGAATATGCTCCTTGAAGCAGTACCATATATATTCCAATTTAATCAAAAGCTGCTTGTCAATCGCTTCAGTAAATATCTTCTCTCTTAATCTAATTCCTGAACAAACCACCTTTAGCTAGCATCAGACTTTACATTATCACGGAAGGGAACTCTAAGCCTAAAGCCAACATTTGACTCTCCTTACCTTCATTTTTGTCAGCATCCAGCAAATTCTGGAACTCTGTGTGAAATATCTCCAGGTGTTTTTCAATAAGCACTTGCTCACATTTTCGTGCTAACTCATCCTGCGTGCTCTCATGGAGATAGACCTGCACTCTGCGCTGCTCCTCCAAAAGGCGAGCTTCAGCCTGCGGGACACAGAGGGAACGTGAAACCTGCACGCACGGCACAGCACGAACGCAACAGCAGAGAGCAGATCACTGTCCAGCAAATTAATCTAGAGAACAACAACAAACAATCAAACCTCTCACTAATGTGGCGTTATGGACCACCTACTCAAGCAGTTGCTTTTCTGGAAATCATGACATACGTTTGGAATCAATGCTTATGTTGGTGATAATATTATGTACTGTTTAACTGGTGGGGGAGAATCACAGCAAGTCTGTTTTCCCATTGCTTCTGAATAGGAAGTTTACAGATGGAAATCTGCTGTCAGAAAAAGAGAAAGCTGCTGACATGAGATGCTGGCAGTTTTAGAATCAGAAAGCTCTCCAGCTACAGAGGTAGTTTTGTTTAAGACAAACATGAATGCATTTCAGGCCTCCACAAAACTACAAGGCAGAAAACTACAATTTAACAGTATGCCTGTGATAAATTTGCTTGAATGATCTCATCTACATTCTTACACAGAAAAAGCTTCCCAATAAACTACAATAATTTAAACTATACTAGCACTTCATTTGGCATATGAAATGCTACATGTGCGTATCTTCCTGGCAAACTAAAATTTTAAATGCCACTCAAGGAATAGTACCTATGCCAAAATGTAAAACTGAAATTGTTTATATAAAATTATCTCTATTTTGTTTGCAGAAGTGTTAGAGGTTTGCTTTACAAGCCATCTGTAATTACAGCACGTTATTAGGGAGAAAGTGCAGATGTCCTCTTATCAGTCCAAATAATTTAAATTAACAATGCCACCAAGAAAATGAAATTGGGTTAATTCCTTTTCCTAACATGTCAGAATATCAACTAATCATGAAAGATATATTATGGACAATAAAAAAGGAACAATTCCACTGCAAGTACACTGCATCATCAACTTCCTTACTGAGAGCAAATAGCAGCAAACCTTTCTGATGAACACTGGAAACTGGAATCAGACTAGTAGTTCCACTGATCTTACATTTAAGCAATTCTGTATTTCTGTAGTTCAGGAAATTCTGCTGCTTCTATGCTGCTTCTTAAAATATCTTTAGACCACCACTTTTAATGTTAACAGTCAACTCTCACTTTGAGCTCCTTTATGAAAAGTAATATTTACTCTGACTTCATGTTTGCTTATACTCTTATTTTTTTTGTGTTCCTGTAACTCCATTTTCCTTTTAAAGTCACATTTCAGAAACAAGGGAAAAATAATTAGTTCACACAAAGCATCTTCACTTATTTTAACTACAATGATCAAAAGTTCAGTTTCAGACTATATTTCAAGGGGCAGTCTTAAGAAATACTAACCTTTTTCCCTATAGCACATCAGGCTATGCCAGCTTTACTCCTGAGTTCTGGCCTGAGAAGAAAAATTCACAATCCCTCTAAACTCAGGAAGTCTGCCTGTATAACTATATACACAAATCCCAATTCTAATTGAGATTTCATTGAGTATTCTACAACAACAACAATTCCACTATAACACAGTAACACTAATGTTATGCCGTGTGAACAAAAGTACTCCAACAAGTTTCTTTTTATTTTCCAATGCCATTTATCCCCAGTCACAACTTAATGTACAGTGCTCCAGTGAGAATGTCAAGTAAGTGCACTAACAGCAGATTACTCCGTTCACAGGTCATGCCTCCAGCAGATTACTTTTTAGATCTTATAACCACTAGTCTATAAGGAGATGCCAAGAAGGCCCAAATAGGTTGTATGCATCTCCTGTATATTAATTTGAGCAGAGACCTAAGGCTACACATTTTCTTGCTGAAGATTTCCCCTTCCTCCTGCCAACTTTATACGTGCTTTCAGCTCCAACATCAGCTTCAGGCAGAGTGATTTAGTCTTTTGTGGATTTTTGAAGCCTTGAGGATTCTTTGGGGTTCAAATAAGTTACTTCTACTTGTCACTAATCTTTAGTTCTTGAAATAGCAATGACCTTCAGACAGCTTTCCACTGTCCTGCATCAAGGAAGCCTGGATGAGCCAGTCATTCATGTTATGAATGACGAAAATTCCATTACTCTCTTTTTATACATATATTAGGATTCAAGTTAAAACGAGAAATTGAAAGGAAAGTAGCAAAAAACCCTAATTCAACAGCACAAAAGTAAACATAAGTAGGTCTGGTGATTACTCAGCAACTATTCCAACAGACTAAAGGTATGATTTCTTCTACTGTGTTATTTCTAGTACCATCCCCACCTTTTTTTTTGTTTTGTAATTCATTGACTTTAATGCCAAGAGTCAGGAGAGGATGTGAGGATGCATTCTGTGGTAAAAAGCATTACACAAAGGATACTACAGGGAGGGATGTGTATCTCTATATCACATACTCAAAAAGCTCTCTTACTTTTTAACTAAGCTGAAAGGGAAAAAACAAGCAGCAATTCAGAAACAAGAAGAAATATGCTGATAGAAGTACATAAAAAGTACATAAAGCAGCACTTGTCCAAGATGGAAGATAATGCATCTGTTTCACGTTCAGTAAGACTGACCCAATAACTAGGCTAGAAATAGACAATGTTTATCCAGTTCGCTCTTAGCTGCTCTGTCTGGGATCCCCAAAACCAGAGACTAGCTAAGAATTCATGTCTAGCCTCTGTTATCAGAAGTGCACTGTAGGGCTCAATACAATGAAATATTCTGAGAGAATTAAAATTCATTAATGATCTATTTCCTCGGTCAGCATGCTCAGGAAAAGATTCCAATAAAAGTGCCAACACACAGTTCCCTGCAGAGGAACAGTAAACTTTTAGGTTTAAAGCAGAATTACTGTTTTAGTGTCTTGAAGTCTAACAAAACCTGAATTTATTTTAACATACTCTTCTGTTTTGCCCACTAAGAATGTTTCAAAATTTCACTGTACTCACTGAAATGCAGTAAGGAGACAAACTCCAGACCAGCTAAATACAGAAACAAATCACTACAGGAAAAAAGAACTAACTCTTTCTGCCAAAGAACCAGCATTTTAAGAAACTGACAATAAAAGCCTATAATTTACATTACTTAACCTCTAAAAATATCTGTATCTGGAAAAAAACCCCAAAAAACAAACAAACAAAAAAAACCCAAACAAAAAGCTGATTAAGTCACTTACTTTCTTCATGTACTCTGTGACTGGGTTCTGTTGCAAGAATTCAGTACTTTCTCGTGTATAAAATCTTTCTGTGTCAGCAAGAAACTGAGATTCAAAGGATTCTTTATAGACAGTTAGTGTAGGTCCTTTTGCAAATGCATCATCTTCATTCAGCCCCAGCTCCACTACAGGAAAAAAAAAAAAACACCAAACAAAAAAGACCAAGTAATGACACAATTGTTTGTTATGAAGCGGTCTCTTGCAAATAAACAAGTACACTCCTTCTAACTTGGATGAAGGTAATTGATTGGGGCTGTATCAACNNNNGTATCAACACCACTTCTGAAAACTTTTAAAAACATACACTGATGGCATTAACAAAATAGGCAGCACAAGACATTACTCACATAAACTGCACTTTTGGATACACTTCTTAAATGTATTATAGGATTTGAAAAACTTTACAATCTCAAAAGCTGGTACAAATTCTCTTTCCATTTTTCTCCTCTTAGAGTTCCAGAATATACAATTTTCCTTTTATTAATGAAACTAATGATCTTGATGGCAAAACTCTCAATATCATGCAAATGGGAAAAAAAACCCCACTCTGCTTTGTAAACCTCTATACTTCTCTCCCCTTCCAGATTTAATTCCCAAATAACTGATTTGTAAAGAATGAACGCTCCTGTCTATCAGTTGCACTTTCAAGTTTTACAAATATGGTATAATGAACTGTAGTTGTATCAAGTGTCAGCACAAATACAACATAAAACAATACATAACTGCATTTATGTTACTGTAAAAAAATAATCTTTACTGGACACCCAAGGAGAGGGGATGTTACTTCTGGGTTCTGATAGGGTACAAATATTTACTTATTCTTGAGAAAGTAATAGAACCTTAGAGAAATCTCATTTACCATAGGATTGTACAACTCCACTGATCAGTCTTGTATTGATAGTTTCACCATTTCTTTCCTTTTCAATCAATTTCAACACTGCATTTGTTACCTTAGAAAACAGGAATTAAAAGTAAGTCAAGCACATAAAAAGAAGCTGGCAGATCAAAGCACAGTATTTAATAAGGAGTGTATTCCTACACTCAAGACAAGTCAATCCCTTGGAAACAGCACTTAAGGAGATCTGATCATATGAAATTCCTACAGAGTAAGCTACACCTTTAAGTTATATAACATAATTACAGTCTGAGTAGTGGTGAGGTATATATGGTTATTAAAGTGCTCAGTCTTTTTTCTTTTTTATTAATTTCAAAAAAGCATCTTCTAAGCCAAACTTCTGTTTTATGCCTGAAATACAAGAAAACTTTGTTGCAAGAGCTGAACCAATCACCTGTTCTTTACACAAATAATCCGCTGCAACTACTTCATCATGAAGTACTGGTAAGTAAATTAAATCAACGTACATATGTACCTAAAAATTGTGAGGGAATGTCTTGTTTTGTATTGTGCTGACTCATTAATTTAAAATATTTGGTTGACCCGAATCTCCCAGGCATCAGTGTAAATTTAACAATTCACAGTAACATTAGAAGGGACTAAAATCCTAGCCTGTTACTATCTGTTCTCATAAAATCTTGACTCTCAAACCTTAAGACATGACTGTCCTTAGCCTGGATTCCTGCTTGGCTTAGAAACAGCTGAAGTTGTTACTTCATTTAAGATGAGTTCCCTTAGCTTTTTTTTTTAAAAAAAGCCGAGGGTCCTCTCAGCAGAGAGAAAACAGAACAGTCTTCGTACCAAGGTTTGCTCACACACACACAGAAAGGCCTATTCCCTCAAATATTTGTCTTTAGCAACATCACAAAGGAGAAGCACAAGGCTACTTTTTATTTTCAGGGTTTGAGCCCCCCCCCATTCTCCAAATTCTCCTTGAAGCAGTTACTAACAATATAAAAAATTAACCCTATAAAATTATAGTAATAATATATTTCTATATATACATACCTGCTTATTTAATGGCCTGAATAAGCAGTCTCTCCAGGTCACCAAGGCAAGCTAGAAGGAAAGGAAGAGAGGTGAAAGATGCAATAAAAACATTTACATATACATGCAGGAATTCTCAAGGAAAGTTTATATAATATGCTAAATAATCAAAACTTTTAGAATTGTTGTATTTTAGCACACAGATTTCTCAAGCAACAAGACTGTTTCACAGTAAAATTACTAACCCTACCTAAGATATCTCCTTTTCTGACAGCAATCCACTGCCAGCTCTGCAAACTAACAAAACCCACACGTTACTTTGACAACATATAGGTTTTTCATAGGCAATTTCCAGGCTGACACGGTCCCTCAGCATCATGCTAGTAAAGTTAAGAGGAAGGGAACTAAGGATACCAACTGTTTTTCTATCACAGGCAAAGTTATTTTAGTGAAGTAGTAAAACTTCACATCACTTTCCTAATGTTTTACCCGCAAGGACAATAATTACTCCTAATAAAAAACCCCAAACAAACAACAAACTTTTAGTTATCTGAGATAGAGAACTTCTGTTTAAGTGCTTCTCTTATTTATATTACTTTACATTACGAAAAAATTATCAAGATCACATATCCATCTTTCAGAACTGTACCGACATAACTTACACTACAAACCAAATGTTGACCAGATCTTAGCAGCTTGGATGCTAAAAAATTTGTACAGATGTATTGAAGTCATCAGAAAAAACCCTGCAATTTACTTCCTCATTTGGTATTTGCAATGCTTGGCTGATTCTAAGTGGAATGACAAGGCCACACCGATGCACACAGATAATGGAATCAGCAGCAAATATTCAGAAACAGACCATGCTCAACAGTCTGATACTGGAAGCACCAATATGTACAAGGCAGACTGAACGCCTCACAGGCTTAGACCCTTGGAATTTTTACAAATATGCTGGGGTGGGAGTATGGAGAGGGGGAAGATTTCCACTTTGCTCACTTCTTGCAAAACGTCCATGAACTTCTGACAAGATTCAAGCAGCGACATGCAGGATAATAATGCAAACATGACAGATGGAATGGATAAATCATTCCCTTAAAAAAGCTACTTACTGAATAAATTTCATATATTCCTTTACGACCTTCATCGCACTCACGACGAACCCAATGTCGATTGAGGTAGGCACATATCCCATTCAATACTTTGCTTGAAAACCTATAATCTTCCCACTGTTGAGTGTAGAATTTCAGCACACTCTCATCCATCAAATCTTCACCATCCTGAAATAACAACAGTTTACCAGTACTGTTGGGTAATTTCAAGGTAAAACCAAGATGTCTAAGGGTGTACAAACTGCCTGTGTAATAAAACTACACCATACAATGTATTTATAGGAAACATAGTGCTAATACATTTAGTTCTACATTAATGAAGCACAAAGTCAGTATGAGATTTAGGAATTCAAATGCTGGGGAAAATAAGAATAGCACAGACAAAGCTCCAAAAGATACCCCTGTGCCTCCTGCGGGAGAGAGCACGAGGACACCACGTTGAAATCAAACAGTGACACTGATGAGTGTGCCAGGTAAAACATGCCAATGCAATGGTAATGCATTCAATGTGACAATCTCCACAAAACATACCACCCATTCCCACTGCTGCTCCTTGGGGAGCCAAAACCAGTGAGTGTGGATGGGGTCTTCTCCAGGAAGAGAAGTAGTAATGGTAGTAAACGGGTAGCAAATGAAGCCCCATATTCATGGAAACAGGTATGATTTAATATCTGTTCTTGTTTCAGGAAAAAAAAAAAAAAAAGGGAAAAAGATAAAGTTCTAAAGTTCAAGTATCTTTTAAACTGGACCTCTACAGCCTGAATGGAAAAGGGAATGAGTGCATTCTGAATAACGTTCAAGTTCAGGACAATTTAAGATGGCACGTAACACTACTTCTATAAACACAGGAACACTGTTTGGCTTGAAGGGGAAAAGAAGCTCACAGGCACAACTCAGTGATCCATGCCTGAGGTAAAGCCTAGAGAACATTCTAATGGCTAATGGAGACAAAAGCAAACTTCCAGATCACGCCGTTTACCTCCCGTGGCTGCATACACCTCCAGGTTTGTTGATACTGGCTTATCTCAACCCAGCCCCTGTTCTTTACCACAAATGCAGACTCATCTCCGGTCCCATCTTACCTTAAGGAGATTTGTCAAGTAGTTCTTCAGAAATTCTTTTAGCCGTTTGTACAACTCCAAGCCAACAAACTGAGCACCTCCAGGTGTCTGGCCCTTTTTCGATTTAGACGGAGGCACTCCAGCTCCCCGTGCTTGATTAGACTGGTGTACACTGGTACAGTAGTTATAAACATGACTGACAGGAAAGTTAAGGAACGTGTATGTACCAGCATAAGACATAAAAAATACAATGGAAACCAAACGTTAATTTCAGTAAGCTCTTATTTATGTCTTCAACATAATACAAGATGCATTAGGCCACATCAAATCAAGCCAAAGCTAACAAAACAAAGTACCTTTCTGCAGAGTTATCTGCAGCAGAAATGTGTCAAACTGCTAAGGGCACTAACAGTACTGATACCAACATTAAATTTACCTAACACTTACTTAACAAGATCACCAATAAAAAAAAGCAGTGGAATTTGCTGATAAGATTACTTTCAAGGTTTAAATGGAATTCATTTTATGTATTATATTGGTCTTCTACAAATACATAAGCTTTCATTTGAGCTAGAAGAAATTTCAACAGTACCCTCAAGCAACATTCAGTAGTTGAAAACAGAGAATATTTCTGCATTCTTTCAAACACAATCCTTTATAAAGATTTGCCCACTTAACACTTGTAGACAGTGTTAAGTCACACAAACCTGGAAAGAAATAATGGTAAGACACATACACACATTTAAAAGCACACTGTAAGATTAAATAAATAAATAATCAAGCCAAATTTTAGGCTACAAGTACAATCCCAACATTTAAGTGTAAAATCACAGAATCATAGAATGGCCTGGGTTAGAGAAGACCTTTGAGACGAGTCCAGTCGTTAACCTAGCACCACCCAGTCCACCACCAAACCATCTGCCTAGTCACCACGTCTATGGATCCTTTAAATACCTCCAGAGACAGCGATTCCACCACTTCCTTAGGCATCCCATTCCAATGCTTGACAACTCTCACAGTGATTTTTCCTAACATGCAATACAAACTTCCACTGACGCAACCTGAAACCTTTTCCACTTGTTACTTGGGAGAACAGGCTGACCCCTGCCTCACTACAACCTCCTTTCCAGCAGTTGTAGAGCGGTCTCTCCTCAGCCTCCTTTTCTCCAGGCTAAACAACAGCTGCTCCTCATAGGACTTGTGCTCCATACCCTTCACACTTCAAATAAGAAAGCACCCTGAAAGAAACTGCACTCCACAAGCAAGAAAAATTAATTAGCTGGGTGTTACCCAAACTGAACTTGATGTCAGATCTGACAACAAAAATCACCCTAAAGACTCACAGGGCAAACAACCAGGAAAAAGGCTACTGAACACTCATGCTTCTACTGACAGCCTAAGAACAGGCTTTTGAATCACATACCATGTTAGAGAAAACTGTATTAACCAATCCAGAAGGTTTAATTTGGGTTTAACTTGTATCTTAACACAAGTGGACCCAGCTTTAACCACTAGACAGGTTGCCTCCACAGTCATATTACGAAATTAGTATGTTGCAGGGACTTGACTTTTATCTTTCATTTCAGAAGGTCCAGCATAATACAGTTGTGCTGATGTCTTCCATTAAATACCAAGGGAATGATAAACCCCAAATACATGATGCATTACAGTCATTACAAACAGACTTGCTTCTAGTATTTTAACAGCTAATATTTAAAAGCTCAAACAAAAAAATCTCTTACAAAACCCAGTTAGCTTCCTTGTAATTGATTTTTAAAAAAAGCTTCATAGACAAACCATACCCTCAGACTGGAGTTAATGACCAGAGTATCTTGCATGCCACCAGGAACAAGGCTCACGGTTTTCATGTCAAACTGAAAGGAAAGCCTGCTCATGGTTTATAGTCACATTCTTGCTCAGAGTCACTGCATTCTGTGCAAAGTAGTAATGCCCTTTGCCTAACATACTGCATACTTTCACTTCTTATCTGCTACCTCATCCAGGTACCAAATAACTAAATTTCCCATGGTATCAACCAGTAAGATAAAAATTTCATTTGTGTTGAATTGAAGCAATTGAACTTTAATCAGGACCTTATCTCTATCAGTCACTGATTTCCTGGACATCAATGATTTCTTCCACCTCCTAGTCATTCGTTCAGATTCACTGGTACTGTTGCTACTTTTACCATCTACACTTTGATTTCAGAACTCCCTGCTCAAGTGAGGAATGTCACACAGCATCACAACTTTTTTTCTAGATACACAACTTGCTTTCTTTCCACAAACAAGAAAAGCAGGACTTATCTCAGTTTAATTTCAAAAGAGTTACTAAAAATTTCTCTGAATTGTGTGTGGAAAACCTCTCCATTATGATACAAGGAATGAGTATTCACAAATACCCAGCTGACAGATGTGACTCCTTCTTCCTGTAACTCTCCTATCCCCAGTGGCACTGAGCAAGCCTAAAAATAGGAAGACTGTCCAGATGCTGGGTAATTCTTGCAGTTTTGAGAGTACAGCCTGACAAAAATATTCTTTCTGTTCACCTCTACAATCACAACAGCTTCAGAAAAACTAAATACCAAATAAAAGGCATAAGCCTTTTTCTAACTTCATACAATTTACTATTAAAGTCAGGATTCCTTGTAAAGTAAGTACTGTGAGAGATTGAGACCTTTTGTCCACACCTGACAGAAATCAACTCTAAGCTGGAACAAAAGCAATACCAGCAATGCCTACCTTTATCTTTTATTCTGGCTTGACACTTGCAAGCCAAAGGGTTCAAGAAGCACTTTTGAAATGCACTAATTTAGTTGTTCAATACAAGTCAAACTATAGTCAGCTTGCCTGTGTAGAAGGCTGTCTGCAAGCGCAAATAACTCTCTGACAGATTACACCTAAAAGAATGCTCTCTCACACTTTGTTTACAATTTGTGCCCCATCTGCAAAAGTCAGACACTGACAGAAAGACGAACATATTCAAAACAAAATCAGATTTGCACTGCTTACAACAAAGTGTATGACAGTCCATCTGAGAATAACAAGGGAATGCTATGAAAGAATTCTTGGTTGTAGAAGGCAAAATAATCCTCACAATACTTCATATGCTGGAAGCCATATACATACTCAGACAGCTATCAGAAAACTTTTTTGTGGGTGTTTGCACAGTTCTGTACAGCAATTTGCAACTACAACAAGCAGAGAAGTTAATTCACCAATAGCATAGTTCGCACCACAACAAAGCTGTGCTGGTCCCCAAGCTTCTGGCTGGTGAAATTCTGCTTTGGCTCACCAGACAAACCATCTACAAGAGGAACAGATCAAGATCAATGTCCTCTAACCTCTACACCTTCCTTGCTGTGAAGGAGAAATTACATTTACTTATCTAAATTAATTTGAAGTAGAAGACTGCAAGGAAGTTCACAAAATGATTCAGCATTGTGCTGTTCGGGATGAAAAATCTATTTCAGAACTTTATTCTCCTATAAAAATTCTTCAAAAATGGGATACAAAAAACAGCCGAATTGATTTTACTACCTCTGTCATCAATGTAATTTACACTACTTTTGACAGCCTTGGCTCCATTTCTTAAGGTGGGCAGAGCAAAGGAGGGAAAAAAATCCCACACTGCCACACCATAATGAAATTAATGCCTTGTATAAGATCATTTCTACTGAAGCAAGTGATCCTAACACACAAGCCACCTGGAGAGCTCACTTGCCACCTGGTTCTTCAGTAGCATGGGAGGCCCTGCAGGCAATCAGTCCCTTGGAGTGGGCAAGTCACCACCACTACAGCTGCTGTCCCTGTGCCCAGATCCGTAGCTGAGCAGATCTGAACTGCTGTGTCTACACAGGGGAAGTGAAACAGGCTCTTTCAGCAGCATATACTTTTTGAGCAAGTATGCCATGAATACACAAGCTGGAGTGTGCCACGCTCCACTCTAATATGCTCTCCTCCCCAGAAAGTACCAAACCAGCCAGTACAGCTTTTTTTCCCTATTTCCTCCAGGAACAACTACAGAAAGAAACTATATGAGGAAAATTATCAGTTTTGTAATTCAAGACACAACAGAAAAGCAGTCAGACTTTACACTGATGAGTGCAAACTACTCAGTTTTGCACGAGTCCTTAAACTTTTTAACAAGCAAACAGTTCTGCTGAGGCAATAACTGATTCCCAGTACAGCTGGGACCCCACAGTTTTCCCATTTTGCTATGAAAAATTAACATAACTGGAAGAAGTCTGCTTGAGGAACAGATATGTAAAATTGAAAGAACTGAAAGGGAAGGAGAATTAACACAACACAGCACAAAACTGTAGCACAGAGGGAAATGACAACAAAGCTTTTTAAAAGGAGGAAGCCCACAACAAAAAAAGCTGAATGCTGCTCTAACCAAAATTTCTCATTACTTCTAGTCTCTTTATTATAAAGATCAGTTTTAGGCATAAATATGCCATTTCACAGATCTTAAGCAATAACTAACTCTATGCTCTAATGGCTGGCCTACACGACTAAATTGACATTAGTTCCACTTTTGTGAAAAATTTGTATTTTTCTAGATTGCACCAAAGGCATTGCAAGAACACCATATAGAAAGTCACTTGAAATACTGATAGGAAAATGGCAAGGAAAGATTATGGAAGTTTTGTATTCTTGTAAAACCACTTTTAATACAAAAATACAGCTTATTATATTTAGTAAAGAACAGCTTTACATATTTTCTTCAAAATTAAAGCCATTCAACTTCTGTTGAAATTCCCAGAAGATTAGGCTGTGTGAACTTCACAAAGCCACCTCAGGCGTAAGTCACGCTGCTGAGAAAAGTGGACATACCTATGTGACTTTAACATTTCATAAGCCAAACAGATGAAGGGATTTTGCACAAATTCTTGAAATTATAAGGTACAAGTGCTTTTAATACTCACTTTGTGAGTAGCAGCAGTAGAACAAAAAACCCATAACCCTTCATTCTTTTCAGGGAGGTACCAGCAAGAGATTTCATGTTCAGTTCATCATCCAGAAAGGAAGGGTTACCCCCAGAAAAAAGTTCAAGGAAAACAAACCAAAAAATTCAGATCCTGCCCCCCACCCCACACATTCACCACTGGTGTCACAAAGCAATTAAGCCTCCAGACTCAGCTGATACATGGGAGTGCTTCCAGTTGATAAACTGCTGCCCAACCACCCCATTCAGCCAGGGCAGGAGCCGAAGGAGCAATGGCAGCACCAGCCCCGCAGCTGCCGTGAAAAGCCAGGCGTAACCCAGCTCAGACACACTGCCACAAGTCTGAGATCAGACAAACTTCCAGCAAAAGCCATCTGAAGACTAACAGATAACTTCTTGTTTCCCTCTTCATGGCATAAACTCAAGAGAATCACAGAGAAGCACAGAGTTTCAGGAATACACAAATTTTCAAATCCAAGTGCATAAACAAAGTGTGCAGTCTTTATGCCAGGAGGCGTAAGAACCACCATAACTAAAGCTGCTTTTAAATTTAGCTTCCTTTGCATTGAGAGAGGTTGGTTTGGTACAGAATGTTACTGGTTACTATAAAAAGCAAGTGGAACAGCAAGCAATCACTATGGAAGAGCACACAAAAAAGGGACATGATTGCTCTAATAGAAGCATATTCTGCCCTTCTTTCAAACTGAAGCTGCAATTTTTGTAAATTCACATAAACCCATGTAATTATACCCACTTTTCCACAAAAGAAAAAGTGTGTTCAAACAAGTAAACAAATACATTTACTTCTACCTTCATGTTCCACACAAGCACTAACTTGGCACATGATAAATGCCATGAAATAGGTTATTGAATATAAGCAGGGCTAATAGCAGCAGACAGGAGAGGCTGCTTTGATGTACCCAAAGTGACCTTAAACGGTTTGCATTGAAGTGAAGGAATGGCTTAGAGTGACAGAAACTCAAGAGAAAGTGGAAGTGTTCAAGTTTTAAATAAGAATTGCATGCCCTAACACCTCAGTATCTTTTCTGTACACAAAAAGCATAATAACCCGTTCTGACAAAAAAACCCAACCATGAACATACCATCCTGCCTGGTAACAACTGATTCATGTGATCAGAAAACAAAGGATTTTCACACTTCTAATATGCATCTGCTGATATAAAATCCTACGAAAATACAGGAATTCAAGTGCAAGCCACTAGGAAAAGGACTGCAAAAGAAGCAACTAGAAATGGATGCCAAGAGAAGGGCTTCATGGTTTTGCTCAGGCAACACGTACTACTGGTGCTGAGTCTATTCAGAGGCAAAAAAGATCAAAATATATTTACACATTCTATTTTACAAACAGACAGATTATCCTAAGTCATCTGGTATTTTTAAAATGTGAGCATACTAAACTTAATTATTTAGTGTTTAACACAGTATTTTCCTTCACCAATTGCTAATATCTGAAAAAAAAATATGCCATTTTATAAAATGACTACAATAGCCTTTTACATTTGGTCCAATGGATAATCAGTAACTACCTCTTAGAACAAGTAAATACGTAAACAAAATTGAACGCAATATACAAAATTTGAAACAAGGAAAGGGTTGTCATAAAATAAGGAAAGGTAAAAGAATAGCCTAACCCTTACCTAACCTTAAAATACTTCAAGAAATTATTTTGAAAAAAATTACTAATGATGGCCAATAACAGAATAATATAAGAAACACATTTATAAAATCCAGTGAGACTTGAGCAAATTTTAAGTCATAGTAAATTCAGTCACTTCACTTCAAATTTTCACATAAGAGATGTACGGTAATTATGCCAAACAACTATTCAAATGTCTTACAGGAACTGTTGAAATCAACAGTACAATTTTTATGTACATAACATTAGAAAGACTTTGAAAGCCAATCTGGACACTGCATTTTTACATCTTAGCAAAACACCCACATCACACCTTCCACAGTATTGTAAACTCTTCTTATGAATGAAAAGATTTTAAGATATCTTCATGTAAATAAAAGTCTTATTTGTTATAAATTAATGGTATTTGAAATCTCTAAAGAGTTATTTTTCCCAACTGAATTTTCTTTAAATATTAAACTTAGTTTATGTCAAAAGAGGTAACTTTGGCATTTCAAATACAAAGTACACATACACAAAATAGAAACAGAACACTAGTCTTTCCATTCACCACTCATATCTGAAAACTGGTAAGCTGATGTGTGCTGGGATGAAGAAAATAAGTATTTTAGGAAGTTACTCAGTTTTTTGTCTAAGTCTCTGTGAAAAATTACACTACTTAAATAGTGCAGGAAAGTTTCCAGACAGTCTAGTACTTGGTCTAAGAATCTGCTTAAGATACATAAAACAAGAAAATTAACAAAATCCTTTCATTCCCTCCACTGCAGAGTTTAAATACTAATGTAAGTACATCCCAATTCATCCTCTCACACCATGAGGCCTGGGGAAAATAATCTGAAGGCTCACCGTAAGATTAGTTTCAAAACCAGGCATCACCTTCTGGAGGAAAAAAAAAAAGAAAAAGAAAATAACAGAAGATGTATGAGTATTTCATCATTATCCAGTGGAGTAAAGAAGAGGTTGCCATAAAGACAAGAGACTTTCAGCAATATAAATAATTCTAGTAACAAAGTCATAGGTCTTCAGCTAACAATTCAAAACAGAAAGTCAAACTTGCTACACACAAGCACAGTCCACTCTTGGACAGTCTAACTGGAAGTTTCCTCCAAATAGACTAAATGCTGCTAAGAGATGTTCCGACTCCTGCTCTAACCCCTCCTTTAACAGGCAGTCCTGTGGCTCACAGCCTCCAAACCAACTGTCACTAAAGGGAAAAGCAGGAGAAACAGGCCCTGTGCTCCCCACATTAGCAGTGCTGTTCCATCTACTGCTCCAAGAAAGCTAGTTAATTTTATTGACTCTCTCTTTTCTGCATGAGTAATGCTTGGCATGCAATTCTGCACTAGCCTGTAATACAGGCTGTCAGATGATGTTAATTAGTGCTGTAGGAGCTACTAGGCACTTCAGTACTAGAAATCACTTGGTATCTGAGTAAGGGACAGAAAAGCATCCAGATTATTTTTTCAAGAATCTCACATATGGGAAAAAACCCCAAACACCAAAACAACAAAACACGTAAGAAAGAAACAGATGATCATCTCATCTGACAAAAAAAGTATCCTGCAATCAAAAGCACAAATAAATTTAAATTAGCAAAAGTAGGGATGATGACCTGGGTAATCACTAATCAGAAACAAGATTTTTGATTCACCTCCTCAGTTTTGTCAGATCTAGAAAGCCCCCAGAATAATCAAACTTTTTCTTCTCCCGTTGAAATAAAGGGGAAAAAAAAACCCACCTAAAGTACAAGCTCTGGCCTATACCCAGAGATTGACGTGACTGTCTCACAAAAAGAGAAACTCTGAACAAAGAAAACAAGTGCAGGTGTGATGAAGATACAAACTTTTTGAATTGTTTGCATAATTATTCTCATTCTTTTCCAGATGCACTTTACCAAGGCACAATAAAAACTTCTGCATCTCCAATCAATTTTGACTGAAAAAATCAATAGCAGATACAGGATTAAAGGCAGGTGTGCTTGTATGCATGGCTCTCCTCGTCTTACAAATTAGAGGGATGAAATGGAATCCATTTCAGGAGCAATACCCTGCCCAAAAAAAAAAAAAAAAAAAGGAAAAAAGAGGGGGGAAGGAAAAGGACAAAAGAGGATGAAGAAAGACTAAACTGCCCACTGCCCAAGACCTAGCATCCTTTAAGTAGGGCTGATCTTCAGACCAATTACAGCTGCAGCTGAAACTCACCTGCATCTGCTCTGCTTTCCAAATTAAGCTGTTTGATAGACAGAGCTTCCTGAAATCAAAGTCCATGGATCTACTGGACTTGCTGTACACAGACTGAGCAAATATATTAAAGTAACTGCATTTGAAAGGGGAGTAATCTTTTAAGGACAACTTCGAACATGTGCACTTGGTATAGGATGCAAAATGCAGTTATTTTCATAGTGGATCAAAATCTCAGCCTAACCACTGTCAAATATTCTGAGTTATGGAGGAGTATATTAATCCTCAAATCAAAGTTTACCAACAACATTATCCTCTATATTAATTCACTTACGAAAGTAACAAAAACTGCCCTTAGTTTCGAACCCAACAACTCCTTGAAGTAGCAACAAGAAGGTGATGAGTTAATAGACACTATACCCCTTTTACAGCTTCATTCCAAGAGTATCTGAGAACACCAGGAGAGGAAAAAAAACAACAAACCAGTGTTTTACCATTATCATTATAATTAGTACTTAGTCTTCAGCTGCCCTGCTCAACAAATCTCACAAACAAGAATATATTAAAGGAGCTCAGAAGAAAAAACTCTCTGAGGTTCTACTATATGTCGAGTTTCTATCAGACATTCAACTTACCCAGACTGGTTTCACTGAGTCAGGAACAATGTTGAACCTAGCACTGCAAGAAATCACTAATTTTAAGTCTTAGGAAAAAGTTCTGATCCTAAACAAATGTTATTACATCTTCCCACAGCTAGTAAAGAAGTATCCTAGAGACACTCAGCAGAGTGATCAGAGGGTTTTTCCCACTGCCTACAGGAGCATGAATTCTGCAGGCACAGATAGATAAGATTACACATTGATGCTGAGATTACATGTACAGAAAAACTTTTCTACCTCCTTGGAAAGTCCAGGGAACTACAGAATTGATTGCTTCATAGCCTTCAAACTCCTCTTTCTTTTATAAAAGCCCTGTCCCTTCCAAAAAATTAACACAGACTAAAATTTTATATGATGCACTTCCAAATCAGTGCCAACAACAGCTCTAGAGGTTAGTTTATGTACGAGAACAACAACTTTGTTAAAATAAAGCAACTCTAGAAACTGATAGAGAAAAATAGCAGACCTATTTAAAGGAAGAGAGGACAGTCATCATTTCTTCTAGCCTATGTCTACACACTTTGCTGTACCACCAGCTTCTTAAGCAGCACTTACGCTACTGAGCAATACAAGGTTACAAGAGCCAAGGCAGAACTACAGGCGCAAAACAAACGTGGTTCCTCACCACATCCATTTACACACCACTGTACAGCCGCAATATAAAAGAAATTCTCACTTTCTAAATGAAGTCCTGAAGTCAAACACTGAAGCTGTAACACAGCACGAGGTACGTGTCTCCTTCAGATTAGTTATAAAAGATCCTTATGCACTCCCTGACAGAAACAAGCTTCCTACAATCTCCCAAACAGTACTTCAGCACAGTCATACAAGGATGTTTTATCTTGTAACGACTCCCCAGAATGGGGAGATGCTGGAAAATAGCTCCCTTATGCAAGCTAGGAATTAAATGACAATCCACTGGACATGTTATGAAATCAACTCCAGAGTAAAGTATTACTTTAAGGATGACATTTGAAAAATTTTTCAGGTAACTGGACTTTATTACAACTAGATCTGCAGGATAAAGCCAGAGACTAACACATGAAGGAAAAAAGAATTTGTTTGCTTTGTGTGTACTGTGGACTCAAAATTTGGCATATTAACAATATAACTTTAATCATCTGCACTGTCAGAAATAATAGTAATCAAACCTGAAATACAGAGGTAGCCATAATAATTATGGAAGTCAGTTTTCCAGACAACAAAATGTTCCTGCTTATTTGCCCGTAATATTAACTAGAAAAGGCTAGTATTCAAAACAAAAATATGCATTCATAAAAGCCATTAAGTCAAATAGTTATGAAACAATTTTGAGTCTTGACAAGTAAAAAGCTACCTCTAATCTACTAACAGGGAAAGTACTAACTGCCATGGGCATTAGGATACGTGTAGAGTTCCATGTATCTGGATTTTGCCATACTTTGTCTGGTGTAAACCTGTTGAATTCCAGCTCTAAGGTCGTCCCATATCTGGTCAAGACCAATCTGTTTAAGTCCATGGGGGTTCTGACTCCTATTTGATGACATTTTGTATTTCCTGTAAAGTCTTCCAGTGCAGCAGCCTGAGATCTGGTTATTCCTCCATCAGAATCACAAGTCAAGTAACATTCTCAACTCAGTTGCAGCAACTCAGTCAGATATTCTTTACATGCAAAAAGTGATGTTTCCCAGGAAGATAACCTGCAAAAGAAAAAGAAAATACACACCTTATAAAACAGTCTAAATTCATTCACACTAAAGATACAAAATTAATTATTTAATTGAAACATAGCCAACTACATAGATGAGAAATCCATGATGAGATCTGAAATATCAAAACCAAGGAAGGTAATTTTTCAATTTAGCAAAATGGGATGGTTAGTGCCCAGAGCTGTCCAAAGGCTGTAGGCGCTTAGGTCAGTGCAGCTGACAACAAAACTCTAATGCTAATAATAAAACAGAACAGTAAAAATCTTTCCAGGCAGCAGACACTATCTTACCAAGAAGTGTTTTCTCCCCATACAACAGCAAAACTCTGGTATTTCCAACCACCTCCGGGTTCTGTGGTAGGAGGTTTGTTAAACAGGGAGCTAATGGATATGAAAGATTAACTAGAAGATATTACAAATAACTTCTTCTTTGTTATAGTTTTAGAATTGGTCAGAATTTTAGAGGAAACTAAAACACTTCTTATAAGCAAAAAAGAGTTATGAATAACTCTTTCAGAATTGAGATTCTATTACAGGTAACCTGAAAGTCCAAGGTATTTTGGAAGCAGAGATTTTTTCTATCTGGTAAACACTTATTTACATTAATTTCTTTGCTAAGTAAAAGAATACCACTTCCTTCAGTGTAATTCTGCCAGCAAGAGAACATGCAGACAACAGTGGTGAGAAGAAAGAACTACACATAATAAATATTGTGCAAACTGTGACTGAAAAAATTGGAAACTAAGAAAATGCACTACTTCCATGAGTCTTAAGTGCACAAAGTTTGGAACACAGTGAAAAGTCAGTTATCAATTCATCAGCTTTGGGAAATGACAGAGTAGGAAAACAGTCACCTGGAATTACCACTGAAAACATCAAGCAGGGAAGATCCATTTTTACACAAGTCTATGAAAATATTTTTCCAATTTTTACATGTCTTATCCAACAAAGCAAAGAAATGAAGATACCAAAAAATAAAAAAGATGGTAGCAAAATTAAAAAATTAGCCCACAGATAAGAGAGTTTAAGTAAGTCAGAACCAACTTAACCTTACTGCAGCCTTTCCATTTATAAAGGGAGCTTACAAGAACGATGAAGACTTTTTACCATTTACCAGCGATTGAAGTGACAGGACAAGAGTCAACAGCTCTAAATTAAAAGAGTATAGATTTAGACTGGATAGAAGGAAGAAATCCTTTATTGTGAGAGGATGGTGAGACACTGGAACAGGTTGCCCAGTGGAGTTGTGATGCCCCACCCTGCCAGTGTTCCAGGCCAGGTCAGAGGGGGCTTTGAGCAACATGATGGAGTGGAAGGTGCCCCTGACCAAGGCAAGGAGATTGGACTAGATGATCTTGAAAGGTCCTTCCAGTCCAAACCATCCCGTTATTCTGTACCCTAGAGCTCACTGACTGAAATACTCAAAACACAATGAACAATGTTTCCCCATTTTTTAATAGACAATACAGCTTTATAATAAACTGGCCATCCAAGGCTCATATGAACCCTTCCATAATTTCAAGGATAGTATAGGCCAAGACCACATAAATCCTATTATTTGTTTTTTCATGATCTCTGAGCAGCAAATGTAAAGATATTTCTTCAGGATCTACAGAAAGTCATGGGTCCTTTCTCACAGCCACTTATAGACTATTCCATGTTCCACTCCAGGTTTCAGAGAATAAGTATTCTGTTCTCTTCTCCCTGAACCCCACCCAATTATTTGTAGTTCCCTTCTGCCTTTTCTCCTGGACTCTAAAAAGACCAGCTAAGATTTATTCAGTTTATTCAGCCAATGACTGTCTTACTACATTAACACAGAAATTACCACTCCTCACAGTCCTTTACTTTCCCAGTACCTGTAAACATTTAAATCTCAAGTTCTACGCAGAAACACCAAGAAGTAATTTCATTTTATCAGTCTCAGCAACAAGTACTGTCTCAATTTAATCTGACACACAACTGCTTATGTAACTCGTTTTTCTTTTTACACGAGTAACAATTACTCAGAGAATTAGGTGGAAAAACAAGAATTCAATCAATATATATCTTAGAAAACACACACCTAAATTCAACCCTGCCATTTTGCTTCTATAATTATTGCAAACAAGTTATTAAAGACAGATGGGAATAATGTATCATAATGCTGAAGTGTAATCTAGATCATACCTTGCTTGTATTTAACATCTTTAATTTCTGGAAATCGAACCTGCTGCAGTACTAATGATGACAGACTTTCACAACTGAGAAATGAAATCCAGAAAGAACAAAGGTCCATGAATGGCCACTCAACCTCCACTGCAGGAAATACTCTGTGCACTTTGCACACCCACAATCTTGGACTATGATCATAAATTAGCACTGGAATGCAAAGCAAGAAAATTAATTCAGTGTCTACAATCCAGGAGAGCAGAAACTTTTTGATTCCTTAAATCTGGTACTATTTGATCTCTCCACAGAAGCAAGAGAAAACACGGTTATGCATCTGCAACACTACGATGACTGTGCTGTGTGTAAAAATTAACTGACCACTGCTATCTTACTAATATGCCAAAAGGAAGCAGCCTAGAGTGGGAGCACATTTTAGTAGAAACATTTTAGTGTACCTAATGTGAATTACTTCACTATTGTATAAAAGTTTATAACAAAAGGCCAACTCTTTGCTAGCTAGCAGAAAGCATAACCAGATGTTGAGTTTCCCCCTCTACGATGAAGGAAGTATTTAGCTTTCTTCTACAAAAAAACATCTCTAGGTTTTTTGTATCCTGGTGCATCTACAAGTACTACCTCATCCCAGGATCTTTTAAACTCAAGGTGTTCCTCATTCACACTGTATTAATTTTGCCTCCCTCCCTCTAAAGTAACCCTCTGCATTTAAGTCAGGATGTAGCCACTAAAAACAGTACTACAAGAAAGAACTTAGTTTTGATTACTATTTTCTCATGCAGTCCACTAGATAAAAATATTCTTTATAAGTAATAAATTCCACTGCATTTGACATTACCTCACTATCCTTTGGCTGGCTTCCAATTTGAATTTTTCAATTAAAGACATGAATACAGAATGATAGCACCATCTCACTGACTTCCTAGACTCATATAATTCATCTCTTCCAGTTAATTACTAGTTAACATAATCAGGAAATGGAGCACTAGATGAAGCTACTATTTTTTTTTTTTTTTTGCAGATTTATTCATGTACAGAAAAAAAAGTAAGGTAATTACTGATATATTACCTTAAAGGAGTAAAGTTTTAATGCACAGGAATACTTCAACTACAAAAGCATATTTATGAAAGCAACCATTTGTACTTAATGGTTAAACTAACCTACGACATTAAATGTATAGAAAAAGGAGGGGTAAAACAAGGCTATGTTAGCACAGTTGTTATACACAAACACCCTGTGAAAAAATGAAATTCTACTTCATGTGAAAAAGTGCTATTTTTGTGATTCACACACAAAAGCACCTCTCCTAGACAAACAAATCTCAAAGGTCAAATGTGGTCCACAGTAGTAACTCCACATCTCTTCACCCAACATCCCAATGGCTAAACTTAGTTAAGAGGGAGAAAAAGTTCCCAAGACTGATTTCTCAGAGCCCAAGCTGTGCACAACTGCCAAGAACAAGGTGAATTGCTACAGGTAAATTAAAACCTCACCATTAAGTCTTAACCTTTACATCAGTGGGATCTCTCACTTTGCAAAGCACTGTTGGCAGGACTCTGCACAAGCTGGTCTCGAACTGACCGTCACCGTCACCGTGCTCTCCTGCCCAAAGAGATGAGACCTGCTGCTGACCTGCTTCAAGGAAAAGACCACCTGCCCAAGTTGCAACATTCCCTCTGTAGCTCTGCACCAGAGAGCTCAGATTTCTTTATAACTTCAGGACCAACTATATTTACACAAAAAGTTACCCCTAGAGTTTCCAGATGATAAATACAGAGTGTGATGCAGCAGTATGACAGTGTTCAACACCACCCAATCTTTCAACCCTGCACTCAAGGACTGCAATTAAAACAGTCAAACAAAACAAAAGGAGGTTCTACTTCTACCAAAACTTTAGAACGGCCTCAAAGGACTGAAGGAAATGTTATTCTCTCCTTTTCATTACTTGGGGACACACATCATGACAAGCCTCATTTGCAAGGAAACACATTGAGTTAGAAAACAGTGGTTTTGTTTTTACTGATAATCTAATAAAAAAGAGTATTTTTTAAAATATCCCCTCTGAGGAAACCAATGTGTATGCTAGAAGAGGCCTTTAGGAAAATATGAAGGTTAACCCTTTAACCTACAAAACATAATAAACCCCACCAGATTTACAGCATCTCAAGCCACCTGCTGAAGCCAGCACCTTATTTTTATGTCCTAATATAACACAAATTTCAGCTTCACAGCTCCAAGGCCTATGTATCACCTGCTGTTCTCCCACAACCTCTTATTTCTAAATTACACATTTCAAGATAGCTTACTTCAATAATTACAGACAGAATTTGAACTTGTCAGCTTCTTAGTTCAGGAAGAACGTACAGGTCTCGAGCAAGGTTTCCCAGCTGACCCAAGAGCCCAGGTGGCAGTTTTAAAAAGAAACGGTAGAGAGGCAGAGATCCTAGACTTGGTAATTTCCAAGTATTTTATCTCCTGTCTAATTTCAAACATGAGGAGAACATTCTTGTCATGTCTAATAGCATGAGCTAGGGTGACTAGATTTATTCATACTAAAATCAAACACATCAGGGAAGAGAAGCAAGTTTCATTAATAAGCTATGGTAAAATGAATGTAATTAAAAAGAAATTCAAAGACCTTTAGTGTTATGAAGTTTCCAAAGTCTACAGGCATGTGTATTAAAAGTCAGAATTTCACCTCTGTATACTATCCCAAATCCGTTTTCTAAAACTGAATACAAGTTTTCCGGTAACACAAATACAGTACTAGTTCATCTGGACAGAAGGTGCAGGTTGGTATCTGCACCTGGTAAAAACTGGTGCAGAGAACCATGCTCACTTTAATGGCTGCTGAAAGCAAAATCTGAGCCTCCTGTGCGGAAAGAAAAAAGCCTAATGAATGTTTAATCTTTGGCTTCAAAAGACAAGTAAAAGGAGCAAGTTTAATACAGTCACACCCTTAAAAATGCAGCACGAAATTCCTCTTGCCAAACTCTTTCCTCCCCTTTTTTCCAGGCTGACTCCTTTAATTTACTTTATCCTGCTCTCCTGTATTTCAGCAAGCCTGATCCAAAAATTCCACAGATGCTCTTGGGTTCAACAAATAGCAACACTCAGTAAGGTTCCCAACCAGTTTTACTCCCTCAGTGTCTCTGCTACCACTACACTGAGCCAAGGCAACTACTCAGGTGACACAAGATCCTCCATACTACTTGAATGCTGTATGACACAAGCACACTTCAAGTATTTTCAAAAAACTAAATCAGAAGCACATTAAACAAGGTATTTGCTTTAGCAAACTGTTTGCTTGTTCTTGTAATACTTTAAAAACAACTCAAGAGACTGAATGCTAGTTTATACTCTAGCTCACATAAATTTCAAAATGGCTATAGTTGAAGTGACCCTTAAGTATTACCATATCAAAGTATTTGGCAAGTTTCTGCCTTGAAATAAGCATCCAAAGGCACATCTATTGTCTTCAGCTTTAGGCTTGACAAAAAAACATACCTAAAAATCAAAGCAAACCCCTCTTGTAACCAAAATAATCAATTTAATATTCTTTCTTAACGATTTAATACTCTCTTACCAAACACAGACAGTTTCACAGATAGGACACTGCCAATGACACAACATACTACAAACCAGGCTTAGGATTCCCCTTGAAGTCATGCAAGCACACACGTTTTGAAAAGGCGTGTAAATGCAAAGTACAGAGCTAAGAACAACACACCTCCCTCAGCTGCTAGTTAGCCTGTAAGATACAATCTACACAATTACATATAAGTGCTAGGAGACATATGTAAGTAAATTCTTGTATACTTATATAAGTATATACTTACAAAAGTATATTTAAGGCAGGGAGGGATTTAAAAACTGTTTACTTTCACATTTTACTTCTTTACCTTCACAATGTATAAGCTGTTTCTTGGAAATTTTCTCCAGGTTAAAAAATTGTCTTCTTGACTCTTTAAGGATGCAACTTCCATTCCAGCACACATTGTTTGATGGAGTAGAAAGAAACATGAGAAATATGTTTGTCCGTATAATCACTTGCACTCACAATTTATGATTTCAAAATCACTGTTCATATCTGTGTACCTGTAAATTAATTTTGTGTGTATTTGATTTCAGTAGAGGTTACCATTATGAGCTCAAAAGTGTAACACAGCTTAGCTGAGCCATGGTCCTGCATGCAACATTATTCAGCACTCATATTTTTGTCCAGAAGTATTTTAGGTCACTAAATATAAGGACTATAAATTAGACAGTTTATGTGTGCAACACATATGTGTGACACAATCCTTAAAGCAAGAGTAGGAGAAAGCATAATGTCCTTAGCATTTCACATGCTACAAATGTGTAATTAATCAGTATCTGGAGAATCTGTCTGTAGCAGACATTTTCACTGTGCCCCAGCAAAATGACACAACTATTGTAACAGTAGTTATTCCAGAAATCACATCAGTACCAGAAGAGAAATATTAGAATCTTTTCTCTCTTTTCAATAAAGACATTTAAGAGACAAATTATGAAAATTACAATGTTCAGTTCCTCCGTATTATTGCAAAAGACTGATTTACAAGTAGTGTCAAAAGCTTTAGCTCTTATTTTCAAGAGTCAAATTCAGTTCATTGTGAGAAAAAGGCAGAACTGTATGGATGCATACACTCCTCCCTTCCAAAAGTTGTCTCCAGGTGATAAAAACATTCTTCGCTGCCTTAAAAAAAATAAAATTAAGAGTAGGGGCAAGTACGCTTCAGTTGCCAGTAATTTAAGACCAAGTCATGTAAGTTTGTGTAAGTCTTGAGCAGCTACTACTGTAACTCTGAAACAAAGATATCATTCAGGGTTTCAGGGTTCTCCTCACACCCTCTCCTCTATGTCATAGCTCTGATCAGTGATATCTAAAGTGCTATAAGGAATACACTCCTACATTACTTCATGCACCAACAATACAGTTGTCAGCTGAAAAAACAAAACAAAAGCCTAGACATGTTCTTCACAGATAGAAAGACACTTAATTCACTTTTATTTTCAAATTTAAACATAATATATGGAAGTAACTTGGAACTGCAGTTTTCACACGTTTTTTTTTACCTGAATTATACATGATTTGTTTTCATTAAAAGCCTTTTTAACTGACATGGTTTTAATCTGCATGCCTGATGACAAGGATTTTTTCACAATATCAATTACTATTCCTCAGAAGAGCACCAAGAAACTTGGAACATACCACTTTTTCACTTCTCTTTGCCCACTCTTTTACTTGGCCTTTAACATTCTTTCTTTATTTTTTCCTTTCAGCTTTACCCTTGTCTTCCTTGACCAAACAATTCCTGCAGCTTTTGACAGGTATCTCACTACAACAATGTAATAGCTAACAAAAAAACCCCAAAACACACCGAAACACAACATATGTGCTGCCTCATAAACAAAGGCTAGATCCAGACTAGACAAGGTTTGCTGTTGTATTCTATACAAGAAAACTCTCCCTTCTGCAACTGCAGCCCAAATAAGCTTTGGTCAATATTAACAATCGCTTCAGCATTACAAGTTTCATGGCATTCTTACTGCATCAACATCAACTTCAAAAACCGGGTAAGGGACTACATCCTGAAGTATTTTATAGTAAACTTCAAGCTTTGCTTGGCCATATTTCTGCGCTACAAACGGGATACAGGCCCTGCAGTGTTTTTTAACTGTGCCTGCAGTAATAACCTTCATAGCTTCTTAAAACACTCATTATGCTCAGTTTTTACACCTTGGGAAAAGGAAGGCTGCAGATTAGGAAAAGAAAAGCACCATGCAAAGAGAATCAAGTCAAGATTGCATTGTAGAGAAGGAAGAAAGGTTTACATAAGTTCATTGGGTATGTGTGGCCAGGTTTTGGTAGCAGGGATGCTAAAGGGGTGGCTTCTGTGAGAAGCTGCCAGAAGATTCCTTCACGTCTCACAGAGCTGATGCCAGCCAGCTCCAGGATAGATGTGCCACTGGCCAAGGCCACGCCAACCAGAGATGGCAATAACACCCCTTGGATAACATCATAACGAAGGAAAAATCTATTGCACAGATGCAATTGCGCTCTGAGAGGAAAGGAGTGAGGGTATGTGAGAGAACAGCCCTGCAGAGCCCAGGGGCAGTGAAGGAGGGGCAGGAGGGGCTCCAGGTGCCGGAGCTGAGGGTCCCCTCCAGCCCTGGGCAGACCATGGGGAGGCAGCTGTGCCCCTGCAGCGCAGGGAGGTCCACAGTGGAGCAGAGATGTACCTGCAGCCCATGGAGGAGACCCACACCACAGCAGGTGGATGCCTTAAAGGAGGCTGTGGAATCCCATGCTGGAGCAGGTTCCTGGTAGGGATCATGCAGAGACAGGAGCTCATGCTGCTGCAGGTTACCTGGTAGGACCTGTGACCCTGTGGCAGACCCACACTGGAGCAGCCCGTGCCTGAAGGACTGCGCCCCATGGAAAGGGACCCATGCTGGAGGCCTTTGTGAAGAGCTGTAGCCCATGACAAGGACTCAACACTGGAGAAGTCGTGAAAAACTGTCTCCTGTGGGAGGGATCCCACACTGGAGCAGGGAAAGGACTCACCTCCCTGAGCAGCAGCAGAAATGTGGTGAACTGACCGTAACCCCCACTGCCATCTCCCTGGGCTGCTAGGGGAGAGGAGGTACAGCCTGGGGAGGAGGAAGGTGTTTGAAAGATTTGTTTTACTTCTCAAACCTGCTCTGAGTTTGACTGGTAATAACTTCAATTAATTTGCCCACATCTAGTCTGTTTTGCCAGTGATGGTCATCGATGAGAGATCTGTCCTTGTCTCAACTCTTGAGCTTTTCATTGTATTTTCCCTCCACTGTCCACTTGTGGAGGGGAGTGATGGAGTGGCTTTGCTGGGTACCTAGCATCCAGCCAGGATCAAACCATCACAATAAAACAAAGGGCCTTGAGTATTCCCATTCTCTCTCTGACTCAAGCCATATATAAGACACAACCTGTATAAAAATCCAAATGAAACCAAACAAGTAAACAAAAACCCCAACAAACCCCAAATAAACATAAGCCCTGAAGGACAAGGCACATGAAGATGCACCTCTTGAATCAGTAAGAAGACTCAGAAAAGGAAAATAAGGGAGGATAAGCCATGAAAATTCAATGCTAGACACCCAACATGCCAAGCAGAAGACAGATTAATATACCTAGTTTTCTCAGAAAGTTTTAAAAAAAAAAAAAAAAAAAAAAAAGGAAAGAAAGCAAGAGCAGCAGGGAGCCAGTTTAGAGCCCTTAAAGATCCTCAAAGGACAACTCTTACACATAACTGCTTTCCCAAAAGCACTTACTAGACATCAAATCTCTAACTAAATCCAACTTAATAAGCTAAAACAACAAGATCCTATTGATCTCCACCACGAAAACCTTGGTATGTCTTACAGTTGGCTTCAGAGACAGCACGAGCTCCCCCTGAGACCCCAGGGCCTCTGAACCACAACACAAGTTCCCCACCATTGTAACAGCACTCAAAGCACCATAACATACACTTTCATACTGACCTGTTAAGACACAAACAGGAATTTTCCCCTGCAATAATATTCCCATACAGAGTTTTCCCACGCTCTTGGTAAGCAGCAGTTCTTACCAATAATTTTAAAACAACATTAACATGTTGCTAACAAGTGTAAAACAATTCTGGATGGAATCTCTTCCCAACAGTTTGCTAATTTTACACCATCTTCCATCTTGTTACTTTCACAAAAGCTCAGCTGATCAGGGCAATGCAATTTGCCACTTCAGTTTATAAATAAAGATGATGGTCACACCAATTCATCTTGCAAACAGTCTGATATTTTCAGACATTCAAATATACCATAACAGCACAGCTTAAATACTGAAGAGCTTCCTCCTATATTCACATTCATATTAACTTTCATTCTGAAGCAACAAAGAATGCAACTATGAAGGGCTGTTGCAGTTACTCACATTTATTTCCTGTGTGTGACAAAATCACAACCTGCAAAAGCTGCTCCCTCTATATTTTCTTATTTTTCTTTTTAATCAGGTCTACATTAAGTACTCAGATATCCGTGCTAGCGATCTTGACTCCTAGTATGGTGTAATGCTGCAAACACTGCTACCAGTGAACAGAACAGCTCTCATATATTCATTCCAGATGCCTAAATATTGACAAGGCACAACTACCCACTTCCACAGCCCGTGCAAAAAGGAATGAGAACTTTCTCATTAAAGTCTAGAAAGGGATTTATATGCAATTTTTATGGTTCAACTACGAAATCTGACCTGTAACAGTGCTGAATTACAGCAAAGAATTTATACCTCACAAAATGTTAGTTCTGCTAAAATTCATTATCATTTTTACCAAACTTTTAATCTGTTTTGACCTCTAATGACTGCAACAGGCACCCCTGGTACAGAAGCGAAAAAAATTTAACTTAATTTCCTAAAAGTTAAAATTGACACACACCCCTAGCAGCCACATTTAAATCCTTCTTGTTGATTAAACTTGCATCATTAAGTTTTAAAGCTAAGTCTTCATTAGAATTTAACAAAATCAATTTAATTACTTAAGGATATAAATTTTAATTTTCTACTACTCCTATTAGTGATGGCACCTTAGCAAAGGCACACTGTCAGAGATAATGAAACTATTCCAAAGTTATCTCTGAAAAAAAGGTCAGTAAGAGAACAGTCTGTTTTCTTAAGAAAATGCATACATTCTAAAAAGCATTTTCAATTGTACAGTGAAAAGTTTATCCTTTGGCTACCAAGAAGAAAGTAGAGCATTTGCCCATGAAATTACTACCATGGAAAGTAAAATGAAAACACTAACAGCTAACAAAACAAGTAGTATTTCCTATAACATTCTTTTTCCCCCTAATTCAGTCCTCCAAGCTTCAGATAAAACTTCCAGGTGACAGTCTTCACTGCTGTGAGATTAGAGGAGCTTGCAAATTTACATAGGAAATTAAGTTTAAATTACAGATCAAAACGGGGTGAACTAAGGTCACACTAGCAGCCTTAGTTCTGAACTCTAATCCACACTAAGATACTGTCCAACCTTAAACACAAAGAGCAACAAAAAATGAAGTTACACTGGATGCAAATTAAAAATACAAACAAGAAGCTTCCAAGTTCAGTCACAGCTGAAATTTCATTACTAATAACCCAAATTCTTGTAGATCCCTGCTTTAAGTTCAAAAAATTAACTTTTGTCTACTTTGTATATTAATGAATTGAATACATCTGAGTCCCAGTAGCAAAACCACCAGTATCTCCAATAATATGACAGAAAAGAAGTATGCATGAGTCTTAAAGAGACAAGAGCATTACCAAGGCAAAGAAGCTGCCTGCACTGCAAAAACTTCCCACTATCATGATCTTCACCATCCTAGGTGTAAATAAAGTTTCCATTTTTCCTTCACAGTAACACCAAGCTTGAGAAATACAGCAACATTAACTAGAGCAAATCTAATGAAATCCAGAGACAGGGAGCGTTTTGTAACACCGCTATATGCTTCTAATTTTTAAGGCAAAACAGAAGCCAATGGTATTGAACTGATATTCAAGTGTACTGCATAACTACAAAGATGCCAGAGAAAAAGTATTTGACCCTTTTTTCTTAGTATTGATGTCAAGCAATGCCTCGTACCTGCTAGACCAAGTTAGAGCAGCAAACCTTCTGACTCCAAAACCAGAACAATCAAAAGGGGAAGAAAAGGAGACAATACAATTTTTTTTCCTGAGTTTTTTGGAAGAGCACCACATCAAAGCTACATTGTTTATTCAAGAACCATAAAATGGTTTGGGTTGGAAGAGACATTTAAACTTCACCTAGTTCCCACTCCTCCACCAAAGGCGGAAACATCTTGCACTAGATCAGGTTACACCAAGCCCCATCCAGCCTGGCCTTGAACACTGTCAGGGATGGGGCATCCACACCTTCTCTGGGTAACCTGTGCCAGCGCCTCACCACACTCACAGTACGGAATTTCTTCCTTCTATCCAATCTAAATCTACCCTCTTTCAATTTAAAACTTTTGCCTCTTATGCTGTCACTACAGGACTTGGTGAAATGTCTCTCTCCATCTTTCTTATAATCTCCCATTATATATTGAAAGGCCTCAACAAGGTCTCCTGGGAACCTTCTCTTCTCCAGGCTGAATAGGAGAGGTGTTCCATCCCTCTGATCACTTTTGAGGTTCTCCTCTGGATCTGCTCTAATAGGTCCATGTCCTTCTTGTGCTCAGTGCCACAGAGCTGAACACAGTGCTCCAGGTAGGGTCACATGAGAGCAGTAGAAAGGGTGAGAATCACCTGCTTCTTTTTACAAGTTCAGGATACAACTGGCAAAGAAAGTAGTGAAATTTTGGGGATCTAAAGTATTAGAGACCCCAACTCTGGTAAAACATTTACATATGACTCAATACCAGTTTTCTGAAGTCTAAAATGGAATTATTATTTTCCTATTTTCATTTCTTTTTCTAAGGCTCATAGACAAAGAGGAATTTGAAAAACACTACATTACATAAAGGGGAATGTAGACAACATTTGGTTTAGTAAAAAAAAGATATGTATTTGATTTTGACCTGTATCATTTATAAGAAGAGGTTCACTCTTGTGGCATCAGCAGTTCTGTGGGTAAAAAGAAGTAACAGAAAACTACACACTGGGACACACATTATTTCCTAAACCAGTGCTCTTCCCAGCAGCTTGGATAATGCAACCAGTGCTTAAATCAATGTTCTATCTCTGTAGTTACATTAAACACTTCAAATTACAGCATTACAGCAGGGCACATCAACTCAGAACAATTTTATTACTACGTCATTTAGTCAAGTCTGTAACAGGTCTGAACTGCAGCATTGCAGAAACATCAACAGCCACTCTGTAGTAACCCTTCCATTGAAAAACTTACAACTTCCATAATAAAATACAAGTTACTTAAAGAGACATGCGAAAGGGTCTCTATAATTTTCCAATCATTACATTCTTTGCCTTTTTCTCACTGAAAATTTTCCTTTAACAAGCAAGGGAAACTCAATGGTCTCCATGACAAGTTCAAAAAAATAGTAGTTTAAGTTTGCATGCTGTATAGATTATAACTCTTATCCAGGCCTCTAAATGCTGGTTCTAGCAACCACTTCTTTACATGAAGAGTAACTCAAAAAATAAAGTAACTAAAAATTTTCTATTAGTTTACTCTTACCTAAAAAACACACTAGCGTCTAAGTATTCTGTTTAAAGCAAATTCATGCATTCCTGAAGCACACACAGAACTTCCAAGGCTAAATTTTCCAAACCATTCTTTCTTTCAGCTCTGTGCAGCAGGAAGGCTGGATCAACCTGCGGGCCGCTAGGACTGCCTGTGCATGTCCTCCTGGCATGCCCATCCAAATGGGACACCCAACCTGTTTTCCTCCTGAGGCACAGACAGACCCTGTGGAACAGCATGAGAAGTACAACAGCCACGTTGAACAGCAGCACTGATTCAGCCACTTTACACTTTAACCTGATCCTGCCCTCGCCAAGTCAGAAAATCCTGGCTGAAAAGGCTATGACACTGGTATTCACCTGTAGCACACTGACAACCTCTTACTAGGAAATCCCCTCACTCCATGTTCATAATACAAACTTTTGATGTTGAGAGGGGTGTAAGTGCAACTGGGACATCTTTAAAGCTTTCATCCACTACGATTTTTGTTGGGTTTTCTAATAATTAAAAAAAAATCCCTAAACTTCAGTGCCAAGAAAGAAGACTCCAGGTATTCCCAATTCATGCAACCACTGACACCCTGGATATGACTCATCATTAAGCTGGGCTCTACTAAAATGGTTGTGGCTACACAAGCCTAGGCACTACCTAAGAAACTATACAGATGAAAAGCAGGACTCAGAGGTCTTAACATGTAAGTTGTAAAATAACAGTTTAAGCCGAGTATCTGAGATAACTTTCTCAAAGGATTCAGTATTGTTTTCATAACAATACAGCTAAAATTCAGAGATGTCACCAAGACTAAGCTAAATACAAAAAAGTCACCCCTGAAGCAGTATCCAAATACGGATGTGCATCCATTTAGTTTAGAATCTAAGTTATTTAAATTAAAGCAATGCAATTTTCTCAGGCTGACAGTCTCAGTAACAGGCCCAGGTTACAAGGCCAGTTCAAACCAGTGTAGAAAGGAGTAAGGTGGAAGAAGAATCATTTAGCTAAACCAGCACAACTATTTTGTCAGCCAAGGAGTAGGATGCATACGCCTAATTTAGGTGTTCTCTACATGATCCCTGCATAGGCAATGGAAAGCTTCTTACAGGGGGGCAGCTCAGATCAGAAGCCTAGTTCAGTTGTTCTGAACAGTTGTTGAGTTTCTAGGGTCTGTGTATAGCCAGCTGAGAAGTATGAGCTGTTAACACTAGGCACCAAACCCAGATCTTAGAGTTAGGTATACAAGTTACTCTGGAAATCAAATGTGTCTGCCGTGCCTCCATGGGACAAGGGCATCCAGTGTTTTAGCTGCGCCTCAAGTATGTGGTGATGACATGACTGTGAAATGTAACCAATCTTAAGACTAAGGTGACTAAGAAAGACATAAAATAAGAAGTTGGACAACAAATACTGAGAAACAAAAGAAGGTACAAAGCAGAGGCAAAAGACTTTTTTCTAGTGGAGTCCCCATCAGAGACACAAAGTGTTGATGTAGCATGGACAGACACGTAACCATCAACACACAACATCACAGTAGTTCACCGGGAGTGAAAACCACGTACTATGATACCTGCATCTTACTACATTCCCAGAGAGGATGCATCCCAAATACACTCCATATCAACTAAGTACCAATTCACAATATGGTATTACAAACATTATTCAGACTAATTCAAGTTATGTGTCCACTAGGTATTTCTGGCCACCATGGACCATTCCGCCCAGTCCTGCCAAAAAGATTTCCAAAACAGACCTTTTCCTCCCTGACTAGCATCAGGGTATGTGTGTGTATTAGGACAGAGGTACATGATTATATATGAACACATATACCAGGGGAAGTTGCTGAGGAAGTCAGTAACTAAACAAATTAAAACAAGGTAAAACAAGTAAGTCATCTCTGCTTTCTTAGTGCTGACTGACAAGTATACAGATAACCTAGGGTTAGATTCCTTTCTCCTCAAAGGCACAACTGAAGGATTTCAATACAAAGTGGAGGAGTCTACAAAGGAAAGGAGTATGTGGAGAGGAAAGAGTATTAGGTATGATCACAAGGAAGGTTTTGATGACAGGAAAGTAAGATCAGAAGGGCAAAAAAACACAGCGAAGGAAATGGTTACTGGGAGGAAGAAAACTAAAAGGGGAAAGGTAATAGGGGCATAATGATGGTGCTGAAATATAACTTGAAGAGGAAGCAAGAAGGATGGGGAAAGGACCCCAGTAAGACCACAGTTAGTTTTCAGAGGCAAAGTTACTGGGAAACAAAGAAGCAGGTTATTTGCAAAGACAAAAACTGCAGGAGTAGTCATCTGGATGGAGGCAATAAATGCACAAACAAACAAAAGGTTACAGAGGGCACCTTCTCTGGTAAGGCCACAACAGTAGGTGGCAACAAGGGGAAGCCTGGTGCACAGTCCTTGAGAGCCAGAGAAACCTGGAGAAGGTGACAAGGATGAACTGTGGCAAATCTTCCCCAGCAGCCACGATGATGCTGGGGACACCGGGGAACCTCTCTGGGTACAGCCGGACTGCTGCCAGGCAGACCTGCACGCCAGCGGGGCTCCGGGCATGGCTGGGATACAACACGGGGAAAGGAAGCGGCGCAGAGAGGGACAGGGAGGACGGAAAGCAGGTGAACACCCGAAAACTACGTCCGGTGAGGTTACGGACAGAGGCTCCCAGGGGAAAAACGAGGGCAGAGGCCGGGGCAGAGCCTGGCACGGCTGGGGCGGCAGTGCCGGGGCCAGGAGGGGCCGCGGGAGGGCCGGGCCGGGGCAGCACCGGGGCGGCCCCGGCACTGCGGGAGAGCCGGGGCAGGAGGGAGAGGGCAGGCCGGGCAGGAGGGAGAGGGCAGGCCGGGCAGGAGGGAGAGGGCAGGCTGGGCAGGCAGAGCGGCGGGGCCGGGGAGCCCAAGCCCCGACGGGGGCGATGCATTCCGAGTGCGCAGTTCGCGGCCTCCCCTCCGCTCCCCGGCCCGGCAGTGCCCGCGGCTCCCGGGGAGCTCCAGGAGGGGCCGGGCAGCCGCCCCCGCGCTCCGGGAGAAGAAAGGCGGGCGGGCAGGCCGGGCCAACCCTTCCCCTTCCCCTTCCCGTTCCCTCGCGGTGTGACCCGATGCCG
>VWZG01004020.1:115124-128532 GCA_013396735.1 Grallaria varia
GGGGCCGGGCCCTCGGCGGGGCGGGCAGGCCGGCAGGCCCCATGCCCTGGGCCGCCGCGCCCCTGCCCTGCCCCGAGCCCTCCCGGAGTCAGCCCAGCGCCCCAAGAGCTGTAGGATGGGCTGAGGGGCCTGAGGGGTGTGATGCCTGACGAAGGGCTCCCCGTGAGCAGGCCGTGCGCGCTCGCAGCCCGGGAAACCAACCAAAGTCTGGGCTGCAGCGGGGGCAGCGTGGCCCGCGGGTCGAAGGAGGCGATCCTGTCCCCTCGCTTCACCCCACCTGGAGGACAGAATGCAGTTCTGGTGCCCCCAACACCGGAGGGACGAGGAACTGTCGGAGTAAGCCCAGAGAAGGGCCACAGGATTGATGAGAGGAGCGGAGCGCCTGCCCTGCGGGTACAGGCTGGGAAAGCTGGGGCTGTTCAGCCTGGAGAGGACGAGACTCCAGGGACGCCTCACAGCACCTTCCAGGGGCCGAGCGGGGCTGGAGAGGGACTCTTCGTTCAGGAACTGTATCAGGACAGGAAATAATGGCTACAAATTGAAAGGGGGGAAATACAAGCTCAGAGCCAGGCTGGATAAGGCCTCGAGCAGCCTGGTCTAGTGGGACGTGTCCATACCCATGGCAGAGGGGATTGGGACTAGATTATCCTTAAGGTCCATTCCTACCCCTTGACATTCTGTGATTCCGTGTGTTTCAGGATGACATCATTAGGCACGATGAGACTTTCCTCCATCCGTAACTAAGCAGCTACTTTGGTATTTATGAGACACGTGGGTTTCTAGACTCTCCTGGACACACTGGGTGGCACCATTCTGCATCTGGGAGCCCGAGTGGATGGTACAGCTGTGTGACAGCAGTGTGTTCTTCTCAGCCGAGTGTTAAACCAAGCTATGAGGCTCCTCCGAGTTATTAGTATGAGGAATCATTACCTCAAGGTGCATGTACATTGCTTTGAAAACTTTGATGAAATTGTGGCTGTTGTAAGAAGTCTTTCTGTAGTTGTCAGTTTCAGAACAGTAACAAAACAACTTGGAAACAGCACTGCAGAGAGAAGAACAGGGTAGAAATTGAAAAAAAGGAAATTTTATTGTTCAGCTGTGAGTTAGTTGGAAGATGTGTGAAGGTCTGACTGATTGAGGGATAAGAAGTTACATGGACCTCTTTGCAATCTGGAAGTAAATGTAAGCAAAAATACCTACTGTAGATAATTTAATACATGATGATAAAATATAAACCTCCTAGCATTACTTGTATCTAGATTGAAAGTGGGGCAGTTAATTTTTCTTTGTAACAGTATGAGATCAATGATGGAAAATCATACCAAAATTAGGACAGGTTTCAGAAAAGCAGTATTTTTGAGTCAGTCCTGTCTTATTTATTCCTGAAGACTGTGGATATATTTTCCTGGAGCAGTGCTGCAAAGGAAAAGAACGATGTTTACAAAATATGTCATAAGAAGTTCTTATTTTTTGTATTAGTATCAAGAGTTCAACCCCCAAAATGCAGTAGCTTCATGCAAAAAGAAAGAGAAATGTGGAAGCAAAAGGAAGAAACAGAAGATTTCTCTTCTCTGCAAAATGCTTCCCTTGCATTCTGGTTCTACCAGCTGTGCACCTTTTCAGAAAATTGGCCTTCTCACAGCTAATGGTCTTTAGTCATAGAAGTGCTTGCAAAATTATTTCCGTATATAATAGTGCCTTACTACAGCACAGCCTACTGAAGTGGACACAAGCAAAGTCAGTGACACAGCCCTTCCAATGAAACAGTGCTGACTAAGCACCCAAGAAGCCCTGTCTGAGGAACTGGTTTAATGTTTAGCAGGGCCACTGTCTCAGTTGGCTGGGGAGCATCACAATGCTGATATTAATTTTGCCTATGTAGATGTACTTACAAATACCATTCCTAGGCACGACTGAATTTCTGGCTTGCTAACATACATGAATTGTGCTAGAGGAGAGTTTGTGTTAGTCAGCCCCAGCATGGCCAGTTCTGCGTGGTGTGTTAAAGTCTGGGGAAATTGAGGGCAACCAAAATAGTCTGTGGGAGACAGGAACCAAATCCAAAGAAGGGTGGACTGATAATAAAAAAATAAGGACTAATTTTGGAGTCTTGTAAAGTTAAGTTTTGCTGCTGTGTTTTACAGCAGTTGTATTTACGAGAGTTAGAGACATCATTGTTTTGAAAGCCTCCAACAAGGAGACAGGAGAGCCATGGATAAGCAAAGAAAGTGGATGAGAAATGAAAGGAAGGTAAGAAGATACGGCAAGAAGGATGGTCTGAATTGGCACCAACTTGCACTAAACTTTAGTTTTTGTGATTAAGTGTAGTACAAACTTGAGATTTGACAGTTTAGCTTCGAAGGATTGTTTCTTTTTTTCCCTGAGGATCGCATTATGCTTTGTGTTCACTATAAAGAGACAAGGCACAGTTCTCTGATTTTATTCATGGTAGTGGTAGCTTAGCTGGCACTCTGAAAAGGTAGGCCAGGAAAAAAGCCTCCCTAGACAATTCAGACATGGTGCATAGCTTGGCCCCTTCATACGTCTGTTGAATGTATTCCAGTGTCAGGGTCACAGAGAGAAAAGGGAATTGAATACCAAAGTAAGTATTACCAAATTACTCATAGCAGGGTGGCTAATGCATTTCAAATTGTCCAATGGAATTTATGTATTTTGGATGAAAGGGGAGAAGCTTCCCCTACAGACTGAGGTAGCAAAAATTTCAAAGACAGACTTCATGAGAGAAATCCACTCTTTTTTCACTAAAATGAGTTTGCAGTGCTGCTGAGAGGGGTCTGTTTTCAAAGTAACTTGCAGGTTTCACATTTGTTGCATCAGCAGTGAATCAGCACACACCAAGCATGAAAATTATCATGACAATGTTTGCTGTCAGTGCAAGTAGGTAGCTCCATTGGCAAGGAAGAAAAGCCTGAGTCATTCAAAGACACAGAGTTAATGTGGACGTTAGTTTATTACTACTGTCAGGAGTCTGGTCTGATGTGGAGGGATATTTTCCCTGCTGGTTACATCAAGAGTGATCTTCTGAAAACAGTAGTTACATCACCCCCTCTATACACTCAGGAATACGTGCGTGTCATGGGCAGGGCAGATGATAACCAGATTTGGTAAGGGTTGCATGGCTGTATTGAACATGTACTGCTCTTTCTGGCAGATCCATTTTCCTCAATGTTTTGGTCAAGAATGTATGGCTAAGCTTATAAATGCTTTATTCCCCGTTTAAATGCTTTATTCCTGCTTTTGAGCTGAGTGCAGTTTGGTCCCTAGCTCTAACAGCCTCTGTTGTTGGAATTAGCAAGAGGCAGCAGGCATGTTTTTCTCCTTATTGTTCCTTCTTGGGGGGGTTGCAAGCCAAAATACAGGAAATATAAAACGTGTTTGGAAAAGGGATATATGGTTGTTTACAATACATGAACACACTACAGATTTCTACAGCTTTTTTGTTGAGTAGAAAATCTGAGTTTCAGGATTGTCCATCCTTGCTAGCAAATCAGTTTGTCACGCACATTTGTATAAACTAGCTGAGAAGAGACATCACCTGTGCTTCCAAATTCAAAGGTGCATGAAAAAATCCATTAGTGGCAGATGACACTCCCATGCTCTACTGCTTCTTGCACTGTGGGAAGGTAAAAAACATTTTGCAGAGATCAAATTGCTCTTTGCAAAGGCCAGTCTCTGCATGTGTAAGACAGGTAGTGCCAAGTTTGTATATGGAATAAAAAGGCAGCCTAGGAATGCTACACAAAAACGGTAACCTTTGGTTAATCTGCTCCTTTTATAGCCACAGGCCAGTGTTAATGCTGTCGAGTGCTCTCTCTGGCTGTATCACCAGCAGGAGGGATATAATGTGTTTACATACCTGTGTATACAAGGCACAGGACAGCCTCAAGACTTAACGATTTTGCTCTTCTCTGCCAGGTGTCTGTCACCAGGTGTCTGATGGTTTCAGAGGTTTGCAGCAGAATTGCAGCATTAGAATAGAGAAGAGGAAAAGAGAAGAGTTGAGTTAGTTGGGACCTACAACCGTATTTTGGTCCATGACCACTTTGGCCTGATCACTTTGAACAGCTCTGATCTCAAGGTAGGATGTAAAGAATTTATACAAAGTAGGATCACAAGCAGTGGAGCATCACTGCCCATCCAGCGCAAAGATGATTTATGTCTCTTTGGATGGAAGATGAGCAAATATCCACCTTTTCCCCAACTTTAAGGTATTTAAATTCCAGAACTGAGAGTATTTGTTCACACATCTAGAAGCACACATCTGCTCTGAGAATTCATAATGGAAAGAAGGTAGTAATTTTTTTCCCCCTTACAACAATTTCTAGATTAAAAACTTTCAATCTGAAATGGTTTCTTTCCACCTCTGCTATCTGCTGTGGAAAATAATGCACTGGGCCACAGCCTTTTCTTTTTCCATCCTCTCCTTCATTGGGCTGAGAGCTTCTCTTGGGCCTTAGATCCAAGGCTCAGAATTGGTTTAACTCATAAGAGCTCTTCCTTTGTAGGAATTTTTACAGACTGAAAGGCAACCTTGGTTATGCTTTTTTTAATTTTATATATTTTATTTTGAATATCAGCTGAGGTGCTGCTAATGAAGCAGGACTCAAGTTTCCTTAGGAAAAGTTGTATTCCTTTTTTATTTATTTTCTGTAGTCATTTGATATTTGGTGATGACAGTCAGCTGTTCACAAACACATGTATAACTAAGGACATTGATGTTCCATGTGAAAGTTTTTCATGCTAGAAAACTGTGCTTTGGGCTTAACTTGTGAAATTGTTTCTCGCAATATGTCAACCTGAAGGGAGGAGAACAAGGAAGAGCAGTCTCACAGGAGCACAGTTCTCCTGCAAGTCACAGCTCAGCTTTTCACACTCAACAGGTTCAAAACCAGAGTGTATCCTTATTCATGCTTCCTCAGGCTGAAACTTCAGGCCTATCAAAGCTTGCTTTTCTGGGTTTGAGCCCACTTAGGTGCTTCACAGGCCATTCTTTCATAGGGTAATTAGTTTCTATCTGGTCAGCATTGGGTTAGCCACTGTACACAGAATTCCTACAAGCAGGAATGTCTAATAAGGAGGTGACAGGACATTGTTCATAATGTGTCTAAATGCCAACAAGCGTGTGATATTTCCTTCAGTGCCATGATACTTCAGAGTTTATATGCTTAAAGGTTATGGTTTAGATCTTGTAGAGTTTTTTGGCGTAAGAAAATATTTATATGGAGGAGGAAATATTTGTATCCTAACTTCTCACTAGCTTGGCAAGTAAAACCAGTGTATTATAACAGTTACAAAGGCAATGGTTTCTAGTGATGTAGTGAATTACCTGCATTTGTCATTGCATGGCATCAATGTAACATAAATGTTGGCAGGAATGGTAAGAAGAGAGGTGCTTTTGGTGGTCAGTAAAACAGATGATAACTGAAAAGCTCTCTGAAATGTAGCCTGAGCTGCAGAAATCTCTGCAAGTCCCTGCTTTTGATATCTGTGGTGTGAGTCTATGTGTTCCTATGGCAATGACAGGAGCTCCAGCACCTCCTGGGGAACTGAAGGCTGTGAAGACTGCTCTTTCCATTGAGAGACCCTTGGTACAGGACTGACATTAAGGCCATGAACAGACATGCCAGCCAGTGCCAAAGGACACTGGTCCTTTGCCTGGCAGAGCAAAACTCATCAGTGCATGGAACATGTTTCTCTAAGGCAGAGGAAAGATTTCAGGCTGTCACCTCTTTTCCTTCATAGCCTGGCTGTTCTCCCACCTAGGGAAGCCACTAATTTTGGGCCTTTACTTCTAATCCCAACTCTTTCTTCTCAGTACCAACTCAGGACATCTCATGAATCGTCAACAAGCTGTTCTTTCATGCCTTCTGTTTCCTGCCTTTGCTTATGAACCACTCTTGCAAGATCATTGGTGCTGCAGTTCCCTCCAGCCTGTTTCCCTTTGGCCTCGATGCAGCTCTGCTGTTCCCAGCTGGTGTCCTCAGCCCAGGCCCTCCATTGCACTTACCAGTGCTGCTGGGATGTGAGGATTTGCTTGCACTGACCCAGGGAATAGCTGTAGGGACAGACACAGATAGATATAGATATGTATGTGCTTGTGTGTCTGCAGCATTTTTTCTTGTTTCTTTCCAAGAGATAACTAAGCTTGTTTTGTACCAGGAGTGGACAGAGGCAGTAGCATTTTCTGCTGCTGTTTTCAACGTGAATAATGGTGTTTTGCCTAAAAGAATGGTTCATTCAGGCTGACACAAACATTTCTTCATTTCATGTAGGAACCCTGCTGGGGCTGTCTTCAGTAGCCTCCAGCAACATCTCCAATAACACACTTGGGTGGCTTTCCCTTTTCCCCAACAGACCACTCAGAAATAAGCCTTATGGGAGAGAGACCTGCAGTCCTTCTGCACTCCGGGGATGTGAACAAACTTGCTGGGGTGATATAATCTCAAGCTTTCAATCTTTACCCTCTGTACAGTACCCTTTCCTTCAGTGACTTCTAGCTGAGGTGTTTTAAACTGATGTACCCAACTGAGTAGGTTATTTGTTTTATCTGTGTGTTGCTGGGAAAACCTGCTCAGTCCACGTGGCTTAAAGCAAATTGGGACCCAAGTGCTTTACTGGTCTGTCAGCAACATGAAATTAGGCAGCAATCAGTGTAAGTGTTGCATTTGAGAACCATAGTTGCACTACAACAGGTAAACTCCCAAACTAGACATACACTAACCTTAATAAGCATCAGAAAATTTCTAAACACCCTCTGTAACAAGTGCAGGAGAGATTTCTGAAGTGCTACAAGCCTCTCCATAGAAAAGACATGCATTGTGCAAAGCCCTGATAAGAACTCATTGATACCTATGGTATAAATGCCCTTCTTTACATAGTCTGGACATCCAGATGAGTGTACAGGGATGCCCTGCAGCTATGCCCAGTGGAGCCTGACAGCATCCTGGGTACAAAGACCTCATCTCTAGTTTTTAAAGGTCTAATAAAGCCAAAATCTTGAATTAATTTGCTGTATTGAGATAGAATAGTCAGTAACTGTCCAAAATTATACTTTGTGCGATTTCTGTCTACATGAGATAGATTTTAATAATTTGCATAGAGGGAGCTGGCAGAATGCCTTAATGTTCCTATCCCAGAAGTCTGAGAAAACCCAACGAATTTTTATAGCTTGGAGATCTAGTCTGTCGGCTGATAACAACTACCTTCATACCATTGAAGAAAAAAATAGCAGACTTACACTCAGCAGAGCAAGTAATCAGTTTTACCCTAATTCTCTGGTGCTTTTTCATAGCCAAGTACTAAACCCAGATACTAACAGATGATGTACATTTTTTTTCCTTAAAAAGGAAGGTAATTCACAAGTCAATTATGAAGGAATTAAAATTGCTGTTCTAAAATAAACCAAGTACATTGTGTTATTTGTGACTGATGCTCTTAGTTATTTGTCATTATGTTTACTTTTTTTTTTCTTCAGCAATTTACATATTACATACAATCCCACATATAATTGCAAAAGCAGCCCACTTTGCTGGATAATAAATACTTTTATCTCTTCACTAAACAAAGGATCGCATAAAAAATGACTAATAGTAGTATATGAAAAACCTAGTGCTTCAAAAAGCCATTATAACTACACCTGAATGATAATTACAGGCAACAATGCCTGTGCTCCTTGAAATTTATCGTAGAAATTGTGATAGGATTAAACTTGATTAAAATTTGGGACTGTTTAGAATGCTATATACTTAAAGACATTACCAAACCCATCTGTTCCCTTTAGAAATCAACACACAAAAATATCCCTGAAAGCTGAAAATGTGTTCATTTTCCTCTATTTTTGTATTTTGATTTCTGGAAACAAGGTATTCCTATGTAACCATTATTATTATAAATGCACCTGTCTGTATGAACCACATGTACTGCAGTAATACAATACAGCAAGAGAGCAAAGGGAAATGTTTTGTAAAGAGCTTCATGTTTGGGCCCAGATGCCATCTCTCGATTAAGTGTTATGCCACTACACACCCCTTGGCACCATGCAAATCAATTTTTAAATCCTACTATCTGTATTTTTTCTGCTGAGGACACAAAATAGCATAAGCTTTGACCTTTTAACACAAGCTTGGCTAGAGGCTTGGGAAGGATCATTTATCTTTAATATCATGGCAATTTTGTTCAATCAGAGTAAGAGATGGTCAAAAAGTACGCTACCACTCCCACCCCTGCACCATTTAAGGCTATCACTCAAGATTATGCTATGTCAGTAAGGAAAGTAATGTTAAATAGTACAAGTGATTCCCAAGGCAACTAATCCCTAAGGGACAACAAATGAAAACATTTGAAAATAATTCTAATGACACTGAGTTCAGTAAATCACACAGATGCATTGTACACCTTCACAGTCCACTGTGAGTGGTTAATTCATGACCTGTAAGGTTGTAGGCTGAACACAGACCAGCTGCTAGGCTGCAGACATCTTATTTTTCATCTCTTCTTACCAATTAATATGATGCTGGTTGTTCCTTTGGTTTCTGTGCTGGGGAAGATGACATGATAAAACTGGGACTAATAATTACCAAGATGCACTAGACAATGTGTGCTGGACTTACTGCTCTGTTTTTTTTTTGACCTTGCCATGTTCAAGAAAGCACTTGATGAAAGCCTGTATTCGATAAATTGTCTAAACTGGAATATTTCCCACACTTTAGAACATGTAAGTGAATAAAATGCTACATGTGACTTAGTTTTCTATGTGGACGGTCTTGGTTTTGCTTCAAATTTAACATCAACCTCAGTGGTCAATGTCTGACAATAACTGATGCATCACTGTAGCCAAACCCCACCCCAAAAGAGGTTCTGTGTACACAAGCTAGGCCTCTGGTGCAAGCCTGCTTGAGATGCTAAATATTGCTGCTCTTTGACATAAACATGTAAAACTTTCTAGTTAATTTAAAACATCCCAAATACCATTATTTAAAATTGGAAATGCAACTGAGATGTATTTCAGTAGCAGAAGACTGCCATTCTTTGCTTGCCAGTAGACTACACCCTATTCCAGAAATTTCCAGAAAAGCTACTGGTGTCCAAATGGAGAAGGTACACATGGAGATATTTTTAAGTGTGAACCTACAGTCCTGCACCTTATTTTACTGACATAAAGTTAGGTATTGCTTTGACTTTCAGACTATTGGGAAACTAGCACTCCAAGGAACTACTGGTTAATATTTGTTAAACTGATCTCCTGTGAGCCAAACATTTTCATTTGTTCTTTAAATGACTCAATCATCATCACTAAAACCTCTATTAGTTCAAAACTGTGATCTATTCTCAATTAACTTCTGATTAAATAAACAGTAAAAATATCCTAACTTCTAACAAAGTGACTCATGTATCAGTTTTCTTTTTTTTTCCAAGTAATACTCATCTCCTTTATAAAGATCATATGAAGTCAAGCGATTCCCATTTTGTAATGACGTTTCAATTTTTATGGATTGAAGGAGCAATATGATTCTAACTATTATTACTGTAACTGTCCCATATTGGCCTCATTCCTTCTTGTTAAGCCTCTGAGAATTTAATCAAAGGTAGGAGCTACAGACTGTACAGAGTTTCCCCTGTTTAGTTTGGACAGCCATTTTTAACAAAGCCTTACAAATGGACTGAATTAGAGACACCGGATTCCTGGCTGCTTCACATTGGTGAGGCTGGTCAGAAGGGTTGTGTTGGCTCTTGTTTTTGTTTGCCATCCTTGACGTTTATACCCTCCAAAATTCCAGGCACCAGAAATGAGTCTCATTAAATTCTTGCTAAATAAATTGGCAGTCAGTGGTACTCAGAATGGAAATGCTTCCAAAAGACAGTGGATTGGTTCAGGGAGAGGAAGAGGACAATCTTTCAATAATGGTATCTTAACAAGCCTAGTTGCTATTTCAGTATAGCTAGAAAGGTTTGAATTGTCCCACTTTTAACCTGGAAAAGTATTGTCTAGCATAGAACAGCTCTTCAGAGCTGCTCCATACTTGTGCAGCCAAATGGCATGTGGATTGACTTTTAGAGGTGCTGAGAAAATCTAAGTTTCTGTGTGTGCTGTAGGTATTCAGCACTGAAGGTGATTTATTGAAGTGCCTAGTATTTACGGCGCCGAGTTTGAAAATGTGATCCTTTGTCAAAAAAGCACAGAAACTTAGTAAGGTTATTCTTCCGTGACTTTATGAGCATAGTCTTTGGTTGCAGTGTGCTCCATACAGCTGTTGTGCCTTTTCTTTGCATCTCTGGGAGCTGGTGTTTAAATTCACAGGCCTTTCAATACCAAACACAGCATCAGCCTCTACTCACCACTTCTATGTTTTAATGCTGATACGAAGCAAATATTTATGAACTTAAACACCACAGACTGTGCAGAGGTTACTAGATGCAGAAATGCATTTCAGGGAGTTCTCAGCTACTTTGCAAATTGAAGTTGTTCTCTGTTCTACAGCTGTCAGTGAACTAGCCATGTGTTCTGACCCCGAGCCAGTGATTACTGGGAGTTTAACAGCTTGGACAAGGCACCCTACCTTCTTGCTGATAATGAAGTAATGCAAATCCCACCAACCCTGCCCAGCAATGAACCCGCTGAAGCTCTGCAGTTCTCCTACGCTGTCCTGGCTCTGTGGAATAACATCAAAGCCAGGTATGGGAAGAGCAGTTCCTCACCAGAACAGGATAGGTACTGCTGGCCTGTGAAGCTACCCCTACTTTTCCTATTCATGAGCAGTTTGAAGCCTCCTTCTCTTGGTTATGAGCTCTCTCTCTTGTGCTGGGTCTTGCCTAGTCAAACAAGAAAACAGTAACATCTGCACAGCTGTTAAATGTGCCTAGGGAAAAAATTCTGATTGAAACAGTAGAAACTGAAAAGTTATGATCTTACTTCATAAAAACACTATGTTTCTGCATTAATATAAAGTTTAATATTATTAATAAAATATATAGTAACATTATTACATGAATAAATATTGATGTTATGTTTCTGCATTTTGAAAGTCATGACTAAAAGTTGCTCAATTTTATTGCACAGAAATCACAGATTCTGCTGCAATTGCTTTATAATATCGTAACCCTCACAGGTACTGAGTAGTGAGCATTTTAGCTGTGAAAAGCTGAGGAGTTCAAAAGCCACTACAGCCAAGCTGTGTAGTAATCATGACCTTTTTAAGTAAGAGCTGATGTCATTCTTTGTAACTCACTCAGTCTTTTAATTTCTATAATTGAAAAAGCAATTAAAGTCACCATATACATTTCCTTTTTCCCCCCTTTCCATTTTCTTTTGTCTTTCTTTAATAATCTTTCTGTCCTAATTTTTTTTCATGATTTTTAATCCTAAGCTTTTTAAAAGGCCAAATAACCTTTTCTATTAAAAAGCAGAACAAAACAAACCAACAAAACTAGTTCTGGACATTTCTCACTGATTTTCTTGGTATTTTAATTTCCAAATATTCTCTTAAGGAATTTGGAATTAGTCTTGCACTTCTGCTCACTCATATTTATCTTTTCCAGTTATCATGGACTTTTTTTTTTACTGCCTCTTAGACTTCCAAATTTGTTTAACTCTGTCTTCTGTCTGTTTTTCCTTTGAGAATCATGAATGATATCACTGAGTACATGACAGAAAATGTTCAGGTTAACTTCAAAGACTGAAAGACAATGCTTGGAACATGAAAAAGAGAAGATATCATTGGTGTGAAGGATAGGCTCAGGGGACAGTTTCAATTGATCAAAAAGTCTTTGATCTTGGAGAACCTCAAACAGAAGATAAGGAATATACAAATGTAATGGTTGTGCTTATTAATGCTTTTGGTGAATCAGGTTAATACCCATAGTTCCATCTTACAGCTAAACACACACAGGAAAAATCCTTTGCCTGGTCTTAAACTTGATATTAATTTAGGCTTTATATGCTTTTTTAAGATTTCTCACAGTAAATTTCATCAAAACAGAGAACAAGGTTTACAAAGCTGAATTTCTAATCGTGTTAAGATATAGCTCAATTTAGAAACTGAAAGAAAAACAGCATCCTGATTATCAGAGATACTGAGTACCCACAGTTTTTGCATAGCTCAAAGGCAACAGCTAAACTCGGTGGCTCTGGTAAACAAACTAACTCTATCAGGGTAGCTAAAGTCAGGCCGTCAGCTTTGAAGTGTTTGTCTGCAAGAGCTTGCTCAAGCTGCACAGGGAACCTGGGGAACCATACTTCAAATATGGGATTTTCAGCCATCAGCTCTTTCCATTAATCATGTGTCAGTCTGGGTTTTTTTAATTCCACCCTAGTGCAGTGGCCTTATAAAATACAAACAGGCAAATAATTTTGTACGTGGCATGCCCATAATTTCACAGGGTGTCTCGTCTCTGCCATAAGCTCTGTTTCAGCTGGCACTCCTGCAGAGGTGTCATTACAGCGCCCAAAGTGACGTACAAGGCAAAGGTCTGTCAGGATGTGGCTGGTCTCTTCAGTTCAGGTCAGCGCCATCTGAGAGCTGGATTAAATCTGTGCATACACAATAACCTCTTTGGGCATTGCCTGTAACTGCTGCCAGTAACTCCTTCAAATCCCTTCCCAGATCTCAAAAAAGCGGTGAAAAGGCAAGGACTACTTATGAAAGGCAGAAGTGAGGTGCGGAGAGGTGGGGCGGTTGGCTTTTGCTGCGGCCAAAAGCAGATGGAGACTGTTGTTGCTCTTGTGCTGCTGGGCCATGGTGCCCGAGCCCAGCGGGCTGGAGAAGGGCGAGGGGCAGCACTGCAGAGGGGCCAGCATGGGAGCAGGAGGGCTCGGCGAGGACTCCCCTGCCTTGGGGGTTGCAGCCACAGAAGAACTGTAGAGAAGGAAGAACGACTTCATTGCTTGGGATTACCTTAAATCAGTTCAAGTAATGTTTAGAAAATACTGTGAAAGATGCTCAAAGAAGTGTTCACCTGCAAGATTCCTGTCTGGTTTTATCTTTTACAGTGTTTCCTGCTTTTGTTGTGATTTATAAGTGGCAAATTATTAGAATAAGCCATATATATACGATTTATCAATTATGAGGATAAACCCTTTTCTGGGGTGCTCATTTTTACTGGCAGAGTATTTTGTAATGCCCCAAGTATCCTAAGCTGGGACTGCTATCATGCCTAGGCACCATGGGACAGGCTATGACTGATTTGATTGCCACTCTAAGCCTTGGCAGGATTTAGTCCTTGTGTTAGACATTGTGGGTTTGGTTTTGCCCCTTCCTTTTGGAGTGCTACAAATAAAAGTAGTCTTATAAATACAAATAAAAGCTAGCACAGAAATACCAAGATCCTGAAGATTTTATATATGTGTATATATATACACACATATATACACACACACACACATATATATATA
>VWZG01004020.1:128538-182847 GCA_013396735.1 Grallaria varia
TACACATATATATATATATATATATATATATATATACACACACATTTCATGCAATCTTTCATGTTTGCTCCCACAAAGACATTCTACAGCTTACTGGTGAGGCCACAGCTGGCTTCTCAGGACACAAGCCACAGTGATCTGTTCTTCACTGTTTCCACACAGATGTTAACATTTCAATAAGCCCTTGTTTTAAAAGGCTTGCAAACCACCTCCTTCTCTTCCATTCCCCACCCCTGCACTGCCCTTCCCTCCCTGCCAAGCTGCTGCTTTTTCTTCCCAGCAAGCATGGTGCTGTCTCCAGCTGGAAATGGGAAGCCAAATGACTGTTTTAAGAGAGGTGAAACAACTCACATACTAGGCTGTCTCCGACCCTCTGTGTCCCTCCGTGTTACTTGAGACATTCGCAGTCTTAGCCCAGCTACATGCCAGCTTTTTGAGGTGTGTGGTGTTTCTAGGTCAAGCCTGGCTAAGCAGAAGTGATTGCCATGGTGAGTGGCAATTGCAGGTATACACATCCATTTTAATAGATCTGGAAAGCTCCTCAAGTGAAAGAGCCCAGGGAAAGGGAGGGTATTCCAGACTTTTTTGAAAAATAGTTCTTGTTCTTGAGGCATTCCTAAATCTTACACTGACCTTTCCAGTTTCCCAAATCTAATGGTGTATATTGTAATTAGCTATGAATCTGATCCTAAAGAAGAAAAAAACCCAACACACTCGTAAATCAGAGAACAAATTAATGCTTAAACAATTTAAATAAATGCCATGTTATAAGAAGCAATTTCATCTATCATTCTCATGGGCTAGTTTTTTAAAGAATTCAATGTTATCTCACCAAGTTCAGTTCTTGGTATGGAAAATCTTTTGAACATAACTATGTCTCTCCACACTTCTAAAGAAAAATAACTGGAACTGAAAAGAGTAAAAAAATCTCCACCCTATACAACTTCCAAGCTCTAAAACTAAAAAAAGGAGTTCTTTATCTTTGCCACATCAATACTTTGAAATACATTTGCCTAGCAAATAATACAGTGTATTCATCCAGTTTGTTGCATAAGTTGGGTAAGTCCAGTCCTTGACATGCTGAGTGCACTAGAAGGTGTTACTGGAAATGAACATGACCCAGCTGGAGTACAATGAAAACTCTTGCTGGTCATACTGTGTACTGCAGAGCCTTCAATTCCTCAAGTTTGTTTCAAGGTGCTCTAGAAATGGCTGTGTTCATATTCTGGTTGCATTTGGGAACAGAAACCAATCTGTTAGTTTTAATATTTGCAGTTAATTTGTTCCAGAATCACTGGTCCTTAAGTTTATATAATGTGAGTACCTGCACAGTTATTAACAAAAAAACTGCAAAAAGTTTTTACACATTGTTTTTACTGTTAGCAAGTATTTTGTAACATAAAATTTTGAGATGTTTTAAAACAAAAGCAAACCTCTAATCCTCAGTATCATTACTTTAAAGAGAATGCTTTCATCCAACCTGAAGATCTTTAGCAGTTGACTTTAACACCTTAAACCAGGTGGACATCCTCTGTCGTGCTCAACTGGGTACCAGAAATATTTCTTTGTCTCACTTCCAGACACTGACACAGGATGGGAAGCAACTGGAAATATTCTGCTGAAAACAGTATTCTTCCTGTGGGCATGGAGACAGGAGTGAATCAAAGTCACTACACTTAAAATCCTGTCAGAAAGTGTACCTGGTTAATAAATCATGAGCCGGTCCTTTGTCAAAACAGCACAGTTTGGAGAGAAATAATTTCAAGTTTCCATTCTTCCTGAGTGGTTGCCAATTCATTTCATATTTTAACAAACGCTAGGAAATGGAAGGAATTAGTTTGTGTTTGTGTCCAGCCAGCCCCTGGACAAAGAACGGAGTGGCTATTCCTGTGGCCAGGGCCATCTCTGCAGCTGTTCTTTCACTGTCTCCTCAGGACTCCTGACTGGAGTCCTGTCCTGTACAGCTATTAGACAGCTATAAAAGGTCTTATTTTCCCCATCAGTTCATGTTCCTTCCTATCTGGGAAAACCTGTCTTTGATTTTATGCGAGCTGGATGTGGGTGGACTTTTTTCCCAATTATCCAGAACAATGAATTCTCAACTGCAGGTATAAGTAAAATTGAAAAAGTAGCAATTTTCAGGAGTACCCCTGACACAAGAGTTGCTTCTTAAGAGGCTGCATAAAACAAAACCAAATTATCAGCAATATTTAAAAAATAAATGCAAAAGTTACATATAGGATAACTATTTCCCATTTGGGATGGAGGAAATAACTAAGATATTTTTCACACAGAAACATGGGTATGTGTGTATGTATGTATGTGTATTTACCAGTTAATAATTTTTTCAATGTATTTTTCAGTCCTTATGTCATGGAAAAATAGAAGATGAATAGAAAGGTGATGAGCAGGGAAAGGCAAACATGGGGTGATTTCCAGTTATTTCTTCTAATAGCAAACTTTCAGTCAGATGCAAATAATTTATCTGTACTTTGCATATACACTTTCACATAGGCAAGTACAAGACTTGGTGGTTTAATTCTCTCAGAGCATAATCTCCCTGCAGATCTACTCAGTGTACCTAAATACACCTTTTTTAAGTACAGGGCAAGATGAATATTTTTAAAAATTTATCTATTTATTTATTTTATTGCAGGGGGATATCCTGGAAGTATTTTATTAAATTTTTTCTTCTGAAATAAAAGGAATAATGAAGTCTTTCCTCTCCTTAGGTTAATTCGTCAGTCTGGCAACAGGTAGCAAGAACTTCTGCTCACCCTGCAAGTACTCTGCACAGCAAATATTTGCCTTCAAAATGAAACAGCATCAGTGCCAGGTGTTTTCAGGTCATCGTGTGCTGCAGGGGACAAGAAGAAAATCCAACCGTGGGCCATTCTGCAATCCTCTTCCACCTTTCCCGGCTTCATTGAGGTGAGCCAGAGGCTTTTCAATATTCCCTGTTTGCAAAACACATGAGGATTTCTTTTTGGTTACTGTCATGTGGAAGAAATAAACAGTTTTCCCAAACCACAGGAAGCTTCTCTGTGAGGAATCCAGGGCTGGATGAGATATCAGAGGCATTTTGCTGATGTCTCCTGTTTAGTTGGCAACCCATTGTCACTTCATGACTCCACACTATGTTTAACTGCAGTGTATGAATTCATACGTGCAATGATCCCTAAAACTACCCTTGCACAGGACCATGCTAAGTACATGGCTGGCTGCATAATTGAGAAACAGATTGGATCAGCAGCAGCTTAAGTGTCACTGGTTTAATTGAAGCAATAAGACTGATGCAAAGTACTTGCCTAAGATATTCCTAACAGTTTTAAAAATAAAACTTGATTGTGCTAAGAAAACTGGAAGTCCAATCTGGGCAAGACCTGCCTGCATTGTGTCATCTGTCAGGGCAAAAGCTGGCTCTGATGGTCTGTAATGGGAGTATTGCAGTCTCTAGGACACAGTCCTACAAAGTGGTTTTTCATTGCTGATGAAGGTGGCACATTGCTTTTGGTTATGAGATCAACTGCTCGTAAGTAATTGGCTGAAATTGTCCTTTCTGTGTCCAACTTTTGTGTACATGTATTTCAATAGATGCAAGTGCACAAATCTTCGTGCACATGTCTACGCACTCTTATGTGTGTTCTCTATTTATATGAAGACACACAGAGGAACACAACCTTTACAATATGTTCTACACAAACAAAATTCTATGATTCTGTAGAAACATAGGATGGCTTGGGTTGGAATAGATCCTAAAGGTCTTCTAGTTCCAACACGCCTGCCGTGGGCAGGGACTTCTTCCATGAGACCAGGGTGCTCAGTGCTCAATCCAGCCTGGCCTTGAACACTTCCAGAATGGGGCATCCACAACTTCTCTGGGCCACCTGTTTCAGTGCCTCACCACCCTCACGTAAAAACACAAAAAATAAAAGTAAATAATTTTTTCCTGATGCCTAATCTAAACCTGCTCTCATTCAGTTTGAATCTATTCCCCCTTGTTCTGTCACTACATCCTCCTGTAAATAGTCTCTCTTCATCTCTCTTGTAGGTTCCCTTTGGGTATTGGAAGGCCACAATTAGGCCTTCTCTTTTCCAGGCTGAACAAACCCAATTCTCTCAGCCTTTCCTCACAGCAGAGCTGCTCCATCCCTCTAACCATCCTGGTGCCTCCTCTGGACTCTCTCCAACAGGTCCATGTCCTTCCTGTGCTGGGGACCCAGAGCTGGGCACTGCACTCCAGGTGAGGTCTGACGAGATGGGGAGAATTCTCTCCCTCAGTCTGCTGGCCATGGTGCTTTTGATGCAGCCCAGGATATGTTGGCTTTACAGAGATCATTTTAGTGTTAGCCAAAATACTTAGGACATTTTACAGAAATGAAAGAGAGAGCAATCCTTTCCTTTGATCCTATGTCAGAGACATGGTGACTCCATACGATCTCCACTCACTACACTCCCTGCCCTCTTCAGCTCCCTTGGCTTCCCAGTTTAGCAGATTAACCAGGGAATATACATATGGTGCAATGTACTGGGTGTCTAGGCAATAGGCTTTCAAGTAGCATGCACAGCCCTTTGACTTATCATAGAATTGTAGAATGGTTTGGGTTGGAAGGGACCTTATAGTTTCAACCCCGCTGCCATGGGCAGTGAGACCTTCCACCAGACCAGCTTGCTCAAAGCCCCACCCAGCCTGCCCTTCCGATGGCTTTGTGGCCCAAAGATGCTGCTGAGCAACTCCACGATGTTACAGTACAAGCAGCTGTACTATTTAGAAGCAGAACCCCAGCTGATGAGAGAACCTCATGGGTCACAGCTTGAGTGCTGATGGATATTAGGCATGCTGTAGATTAGCTCAAAGCCCTCCAAATGCCAGGAGTGCTTCCTGTATGAACTAGCAACCCTCCTGTAAAAATATTGCACTATTGCTTGTTTGCTCTTTATCATCAGTTCTGGTCTAATGTACTTACCAAGGCTGCCACACATTAATAAAATAGCCATCAGATCATGGCTGAACTACCATGGTATTTGCCCAGGGGGTTCTCTCATGCATTATATGTGAAGTTTAAATAAAAGTCTCAGAGAGGATGCACATTGTTCACAACCTTTTCTGAAATGTCTTCAAATTGTTTGAACAGTAACAAGAGTGATTACTTCTACACCAGCCCATCTTTTTAAACCCAAAGGAACAATTTATGTGGAAGTTATCTTTACAGAATAGACTAGAGAAAATGCACTCCCAGGCAGTTGATGCAATCAGGACAAAATATCCTTGTAGTTCCTGCAAGGTGGAAGGCAAGTTGCTGTGTGCTTTAGATCTTGTCTTCAAAATCTTGTATTTCCCTTTCACTCAGAGCCCATTCCCACAGTAAAGCTTTGAGGGGATTAGCCTTGTGCAAAGGCTCCCACTGTGTCTGTTGTGACAGTGCACGTGGTCCCTGCACCTTCCCTAAAGCTGATTCATCCAGAATAGAAAAGCATTCAAATTCTCAGAAAGACTGGCCCAGTAAAATAAGGGATGTTTAGCAGGAAACATGATGAAAAACCTGGTTCTATAAATTTGTGGGCATTTCTAGCATAGTCAACTGTTAAAAAATATTTAAGACATTAAGTATACTTATCTTTAAATAATGGAACATAACACAGTCTAACATAATGGAGTCTAGAGTATGTATTATATTCATACTATATAATATGTAATAAAGTATGTGGTATATATGGTGTATAATATGCTATATTCAATACACATAGTCAGTCACATACTATATAGTATATATATATACATATATATATATATAGTGTATATATATAAACACTTTTAATGACAGAATTGGTCCTGATTTACCCAGTGGACCTATCACTCCTGCCCACATCCCTCTTTTCCTAGCAGTGCTTCCAAGTTTCCATAATGACAGCTCAGGAATTCTGCTGTGTATTCATACTGAACAGCAGGAAAATTTCTGTTGGTAATTCTTTCAGTAATAATGAAAAAGTACTTTTAACTGAACTTTAATGCTAATCTTACATGTCTGTATTAGTGGTATAACCACATAACCACCCCCCACTCCCCCCCCAACCTAGAGACATTTAAGAATATTCAGAATATACAGGGATTAACAGGTGCAAAAGGTATTTTTTCTTCAGCATATTAGCTGTTCATCTACAGTTTATGCTACTTGATATCAATGTCTTTAATGATTTTAATTAAAATCTGCGACTAGCACTTAACTTCCATCCTAGAAATTCTCTTAATTCTTCCAGGTCAGAGGGAAAGACCTTTAAATGTAAGACAAGCACGGCACCTTTAAAAGTCAAGCTGCAGGAGAAATAATTGAATTTAGCAGGAGCTACAGTTTCTAAATTATTGTGTGATAAATCACAAAAAGGCCATTCACCATGATAACTGCTCAATAATTCATTCTTTGACTACATCCACATAGCACAGCAAAATATTTAGTTCATGAGATGGCAACAATATCTCATGATCTTTGCACAAATACAGTTTAAACTTGCATAGTTTGAAATAATTTACGTGCTTTGGAAAATTGGTATTGCAGAATAACTACATTACAGATTAAAAAAACCCCTAAAAGTATCTTTGCAGATGCAGGCTTTGGGTTTAGTCTGGAATCTCTCCCACTTCTATGTATGTTCCTCTGTGTCCCACGTCAGTGATGATGCTACCTGTAATGCAACCTGTAAGTTCAGGATGACTGTAAAGCTTTGATATACTCTACAATCATTACATTATCATAGTTATGAAATTATTACAATGCTTTTATGTAGGCTGATGTATATTTACCTTTTGTCACGTGTAAGAATGTGTTTTCATTGACTCTCAGTCTGTATACTTAGCCAAGGACGCTGAACTCTGACTGCATTCTTATCGTGCTTTTTGTTGTTAATAGCCATGTTCCAGACCAAAATAAGCCCTCAGCTACGCCCAAACACCTTTGCTCTCTCTGTCAGGTTTGCACACACCCTGCATGAACCTGCACTTGGGCAATTGCTTGCAATTCTCCTGAGGAGCTGCAGGAGAAAGTTACTGCCTGGCTTAGTGTTGCCACTAGAAACAGTGGATGTGCTTTGACATGCTCTGGGAGCAGAACAGTTACAGAAAAGGCACTCCTTTTGTGTGATCGAAGGCAGGATAAACCCACACTTTTGGACAAATTTTGGCACTGCCATAATTGGTTCTCACTGCTCTGCTATGCAAATCAGCCATGGCAACCAGTTCAACCAGTCCCTTGAGAATCCCATTACCTGTGGAAGCTGTCGGCGCATTTCCACATCCCTTAGTTAAATAATGCTCAGGTCAGTCTCAAAACCCACCTGCCATGCCTCTCACCTACCAGGGCTGCTTCACTCTGCAGCCTTGCCCAGAACAAAACACGCTTCACCTGAGGCAGCACTGCAAATACTTGATATAAGTCCTTTCTGCAAGGGAAGGGGATGGTTGGAGAGCATAAACTGAACTTCGTATTTCTTTAAAACTTCCTAAGTTGAATTGAAGGAAAAAAAGAAAAAGGAAAACCAAGGAAATGGTCTTGGACATATGCTGGACTGACTGCAGAATCCGTATGGACCATTCACTTTAGAGTTGGACTTGATGACCCTTGTGGGTCCCTTCCAGCTCAGAATATTCTGTGAAACTCTGTGATGCTTTGATCATGAAGAATCAGCAGCACACACATCAGTCATCTGTAGAAACAACTCAAGGCTGCAAATATTTCATGTCATGCTGGGGACATCACCCAGGCTGGGCTGGGACAGCTCAGGAGTTCAGGGCAGGAGATTTCATAACTCCCTGTGAAACATCATGTGGTTGTGCCCTCTGATTTGACTGCTGCTGTGAACCAGTTAATGTGTCAGCAGCTGGTCTAGGTACACACTGCCCTGAGGGTGAAAAGGAGAATAGGAAGGGTAAGGGTAGGAAGAGGAGAACTGGACCTATCAAAAAATCAGCTGAGAAGAGGTGGGATTTTTTTGTGGATTTATGATTTCAGAAAACTTTGTTGATGATGTGAGACAATATTTCCCATTGTGGTGTTGCCATTCAATCCTACTTGCTTGGTGGGAGCGCTTTTGTTCCCCATAGGCACCCAAAGGGCTTGAGCCTTCATATTCTGCCTTCACCAATTTATATCTACAGCCTTGGACATTTTGGCTTTTCATGTACTTTACTTTTCATTTAGTTTTCTACAGTAACAGAACTCATCTCCTTAAGTTTAACAAAACATAACTCCTTGCTGTCTCAGAAAAATTTAAATAGCTATTGGCAGGAAAGTGTTCTATAAAAACAGTTGAGATTGGATTATGTTTCTGTTTATGTTTTGCCCAAAGGAAGAAGTTCAAAGTAATGGGTATTCTATCTAACAGAAATATTTTACAACTGAAGAGGAGCCTTTTGATCTGATGAAAAAATTTAAGGTGGTTATAAATTGTTTACAAATAAAAGTAACCTCATCTTACCGGAAATTAAATTATGTTAAATGCTAATAACACCATAAGAGAAAGTCCAACTGCCTTTTCTAAATATCACACAGATGTTGTAACCATCTTGTGGTTTCCATCCCTGTGTACCTATCTTCCTGACTCTCTGACTTGCCTTCAGAGCCCTTCTGGTGACAAACTTGCTGTTCACTTGCCAGTCCATGTCGCTCCCTGAAGGTCACTGCCCTTCACACCTTCCATCAGTCTTTTATCCAGGTCTTCTCTTCCACCTGAATGCCTCCCCTGCTTACTAGTTTGGAGTGCTGTGTGATTGTTATGTCCAGGCTCCAAAGCACTCACAGAGGTAAAGACTCTCCTACAGCTGCCTGGTGTGCCCTGGTCACCTGGCAATAGACATCTGGGTCAGGGAAAAATGACCTGGACTCAGGTCAAGCAGGGATAGTCGTAAATTCTGTGTATTTCTAAGGCAGTACACAATAGTTTTAGATCAGTAATGCTATTTTCAATAGATCAGAGCATTTCTAAAGGCACCTAATCCGTGTGTTCATCCCCATGGCTCATTGAGGCAAGTCAAGAAACAGTCAGATACACCATTGATTTGCTCAGGATTATTGGCCTGAGAAAGTCAGAGACAAGAGCCACTATAATGAGCAGACAGAAAGGATGTATTTCCAAGCCAAAACAAGCAAGTAAAGCTTTAAAGCCCTCAGGATAGCTGAAAGCAGTCAGAAGGTGCATGTTGTAACAAGCATCTGGCAGCTCAATCAGTGTGTGTGCAGGGTAGCGGTGCAGTGTTTGTCAGTCATTTGTAAATGGCTCAGAGAAAGGTTTGCTTCCTTGTGGTGCCCCTACTCTTCTTCCCCACCTTTGCAGGGCTCCCTCTGTGGCTCAGACACCACATGGTTTTGGGACTGGGAGATAACGTGGTGGAAATTTCATCCAGAGGTGCTGGTGGCCCGTGCCCCACTCTGTGCTGCTGCGAACAGTGCACACCAAATGCCAAATGGTCCCATCAGATCATGCTGTCTGAGGAACACAGGATTTCTCACTCCATCCCAGCTGGTCTTTCCTCCTGTTGAAGCCAGCTCCCACCAGTGGGTGGACTTCAGAGTCAAGCCTGTAGAGAATTCACCCCTTAAGCTGCCACTTGCTTTCCCCCCACCGTGTGCCAATGTACCATAACCAAGAAACACTTTGTGTTGCAGGGGATAACTTCTGGAATGAGTCATCATGGGGTAATTCTGGGGGAACTGTTTTCACCTTTTCAAATTATGGGCATTGTGAGGGCGAGCAGAAAAAACCAAAGCCCTAAAAACCTTCTGATACAAGCTCCCACATACTTCTGTGTGTGCAAATTCCAGGTTTTTGTAAACTGTCAGTTTCTGAAAAGTTCTTGTAGCTTCATGACAAACTGCATTGTCTGCCTTCAGGGGACCTGCCCAGGCAGCTTTAATGAAGAAGGGAATATAAGACCTTCTCCCTGCTAAAAAAGAACCAGCCTGGCAAACCGGGCACCTGGGGTGGCAAGGGACCCCAAACACATCTGGAAAATGAGATGGGGACATTCAACTCCAGAAGTGGGTCCTCTGTTTCCTTTTCCCATAAACAGGCTTCAGTATATATGACCACACTGTCAGATGTCTGGTTTTTCAGGTGCTGCTCCTGTCTTGTCAAGCTTTTCACTACTGTTTTCTTCAGCCTGTAGCTGTACAGAAACACCTGAGTAACCTCTTACTTTTTTGGGTAGACAGTGCCATCTAGTCCCTGACAAAATGGGCTGGAGAGGGATTTTTAGTGTTCCTGGAATGTTGTTTTATATTACAGGAAAAGCTGCAGTAACAGCTTCTGCTTGGGCCAACTTTCAAGCCTTGCTGCATTTTTCTCCTGTCCTTATCTCATCTGCATCTCATCATCTGCTGTCTTGACTTATACTTCTTAGAGGTGATTACTTGCAGAAGACTAAAGGCCTTTTATCTCTTTAGCTGGCATGTCACTTTAGTCAGAGGCAACTATTTGGCTGAAACCAACCATTTCACCTGATTGGATGCCCCTTCATACCTGACTTTACATTCACTTGTTTTTATCCTCCTCCCAGGATTCTTACTGATTTACTCCCAAGGATAACCTGGCATGCTCTGGTGGCTGGCCAGACAGCAGCTATAATAAACAAACAGCTTGAAGCCCATTCCATCACTCAAAAAATATAGACCATGTCTTCTCAGGAGATAATCATCAGTGTGATGGCTTGTGGCCTTGACATTCAGGATCTGTGAAAAAATCAGACTGGCTCTAGCTACTGGCTGATCTTGCTAGTGAGTGCTAGTACTGGTTAGCAGTTCCACTCAGGCACTTCCTGTGCTCCATCCAGTTCCTCAACCAAACACTCCTTGCACAGGAAAGCAGCTCTGAAGAAGGTTGTGACACACAAGAGGTTCTGGGCCACACATGATGCCTTGTTTAGTCCTCAAGTCAACAAACTTTGATCTGGATCCTTACTATGTTTTCTAGGAGTTGATATGAGTAAGAGTAGCAGAGAGGCTGATGTGTTTCCTAAAAGGAGCAGCCCTATTGCACAAACAACATATTTGGGCTTGAATGGACTTGTTATCCTCCAGAAATTAATGTACTATCCATACTACAGTACTGTGCTGTTTGAGGTGACAGGACTGAGACAAGGTGGTCACTTATGTTCTACAAAATCACAGGAAAAAAGACATCTGAGTATCAGCATTTCAACAATCATACTTTAGGAACCTTAAGTTAATAAAGCTGGACCATGATGTTTCAATAACAACATGTGATGTTTCCAATATGACTGGCATTTAGTTTGGTTTTCAACAATTGCTAATTTAAGAGTGACTATATAAAATCTATTTTGCCTGTAGAAGAAGCCATTTCACTGATCAGAATATGCTGATTTAATACACAATGATCCAAGCTTTCCAGTTAGTGGTATAAGGGATATTTTAAGGTCCCACTTTGGTGTATTTCCTTCAGGCAGCATATAAAGATTTCCTTCTCTTTGCGGGAAGTGTTTGGCAGTAACTCCCTCCTTATACAGGGATACAGAGTCTTTCACGTGAGTAGCTCATGATCTTGTGCCATCACAGTTGCAACAGGAAATGTGTAACCACTACTGAAGGTACCCCAGGGCCAGCTGAAGAGTCACTCAGTGCCCAGCTTGAGCTGGTCTGTTAAAAACCCAAGTCCACAGAAAGCCACTTAGACAGCAGCGCTTTAACACATAAAGTGATGTTATACAAGGTGCATTTGTACACGTTTCGTCTTGCTGTCAGCACACAGGGCAGCGCCAGCTTTAGTGCAGCACCCTGAAAACCCCAGCAGCTTTTTTCTGACCAAGAGTATTCGAGAAGAGGTGCAATGGTCCTGTGACAAACTTCAGAGCCACAAGTGACCAGGGAAGAATAACAGGGGCATAAAGACCACTTACGGTCTTTGTGCTTGCCTACAGCGTGCTGTTTGAGCAGCAGAGCCAGCAGCGATGCCGAGCTGTGCCCTCCCGTGTCGGTGCTTCCATGCAGCCCAGCTCTTGGATGCTGCAGGTGCACAGTGAGACAAGGCGCATCGGGGCCAGTTTGCCGTGCCTTGAGACGGGGAACTCTGAACTAGCCTGGCAACGAAAGAAAAAAACTTCTTTCCAGTGCTGTTGAGAGGAGACCTGGGGCACTTCTGGCACTGCTGGCCCCCGCAGCTGGTCTCCCAGTCCCAAGAAGGACCCAGCATGGTCTCAGGTACCTGAAGTCCTTGCATCTCAACCCGCGCAGGGAGGCGCGCCCGGCCGCCCGCATTCGATGCTCTTGCACTTGCGGTTCCTCCTTATGAGCAGGAGATGGCGCTCTTTAGATGAACTTGCTATAAGTAAATTTTACCTTGATGAAAACAGGCCCATGTGCGCACACACAAATATTTGATTCTCAGAAAAATATACGAACCGGAAAGATCTGTGGATATGAAATTTCGTTTTAGGCACCATAAAAAACAAACAAACAAAAAGCTAAGAAACAGAGTGAGAACAAGGTTTAATCTAGAGTTTCCAGGATTTTGACACTGCACTGTGCTATTTCCAATGTTCCCATCCCTCTTTTTAACTCTCTAGTGTAAACAGATGCCTGTTCTTTCCATCTTGCCCTTTACTAACACCTTTCAAGGCTGTTAAATTACCTATACAGCTGAACATCCAGTGCCAGCTTAAGAACTAGCCTTTCTTACAGCCTCTCCCCAGTGTGTTCCCAATATAATAATGGGATGGGACAATAAATTTTCTCCTATCTCTTTTTAAAGCAGGAAAGCATAAATTCATACAAGAGCTGCCTGGACCAAGCCAGTGCTTCTCCCTGGTCTCTGCTTTCCCATCTCCCATTTTATCTTCTTTCCCTGGCCTCTCCAGTGAGCTCCACTAAGGCCCTGCCAGTGGGCTTTGTTTTGCTCGGGTCCAGGGAAACTCCAAAATTCAGCTCTTCCTCTCTGTGCTTATACAGGAGCTCTGTGTTTGTTAGAATTCACACTACAGCTGGGAAAGTAAACCATGTGCTGCTTTTGCCTGGCTTTATTTTGTTTTGTTGTATTGTTGGTTTTTTTGGTGGAGTTTTTTTGTGGGTTTTTTCTTTGTTTGTTTGTTTGTTTTTTAATGTAATTTTATTTTCATTCCTGAAATTGTCTTTCAAGGGACTTTTCTGAATTCACAGCAAGATCCACCTGTGGATCTTATGATTCTGCTGAGGTCCTTTCCACGCTGAGATACACAACTGATGCGCTGTAACTGCTGCAAGTAAATCAGAGAGCAGGTGGCCAGCCCAGTCAATTTTTTTCTGTACTAGAAGCTGCAGACCTTCTCTAGGAACTGCTGAACAGTACTACAGCAATGAATATTTGTGTGACAGGGCTAAGAAACCCCATAATTTGACACTACAGCAGATCCTTTGTGCAGATCAGCTGGCGTCGGACGCCAGCCACACCGTGCCTGTGCTGGGGAGGCAGAGGCTGTCCCAGCAGCTCACAGAATTACTAACTCGACCTATTGGTTCTCTCACACCCACACCAGGGCACAAACTCTCAGAACTGGGTGCTCTGTTGTACAGCAGGAAATACTTTGGAAGAAAATGATTCACGGTGCCTCTTTAGAAGCAGAGTCTGCTTCGAGGCAGTTTGAATCCACTAGTTTAATTCTGTCATGTGCATTTACAGAGAAGAAGTTTACAGAACTGAAAATAGAAGCTGGACACTATGTTTTATACATGAGGTTTTCCCTCTTTTCACCTTAACAACTCTTGTAGGAGATGGGAGGGAAGAGGACTGCCCCAGATGGGAGCCAGTCACTCAGTGCACAAAAGACAACAGTCGGATGCTGTTAGCACAATAATTTCTGATAGTTATTTCATTACTGGAAGCTTTAAAAATGTATTTTCAGTTTAGACTATTTTTAAAAACAGCTTTAATTAGCTGTTTTTATCACCAAATTTATCTTCAGCTTCCAGTAAGAAAATGCAATTCCTGACAGAAGCCCAAAATGCCATTGCTGTACCACCATAAATCAAAAGGGCATCCTCTGCATAATTGAAGTATTAATGGAAGAAGAGAGATGGAGAGACAAGCTGATACTGTTGATTGAGACTGAATTCCTTGTGACAATATCTGTCATTAGCACTAGAAATGCTGCCCTTTGGACAGTGTGAGGTGTCCAGTTGCACCCAAAAGCTCCCAGACTGACTCGGAGATTTCAGCATTTCTGTTTTATCTTTCCTGTCCCTTTTCAAACCCTTCTTGTTGCTTCTTGTATCATCACACTGAGAGCTCCTCCTGAAAAGGAACACCACCTTTCACTGCCATCCACAGTGACCTCTGCAGCCAGGGGCAGGGCTGCCATTGCACTCCCCCATCCTCGCTGCCCTTGCCAATGAACCAACGCTCGCATCTCCAGGGGCTGTGCTGCCTGTGGTCAGCACTGCTCTGCCATCCTCTGCGCCGCCTTCCCTTCCCTCTCCAGCCTCTGCCTGCCATCACTAATCACACTTGTCCCTCTCACAATAGTGTTTTCCCCCGCTCTTTTAGCTGAAGTCCCTGCCTGTGCCTCCTTGGTGTACCCCAGCACTGACCAGCCCTAAAAGCTGTTCAGGTCTGTAGAAATGAGGAAGCTGTAATGGACCTTCCCCAAATCCTCCCTCCTCCAACGCTTTTCCCCGTGGTAATTCAGTCCCTGCTGTGACACTGTGAGTGAGTTGTGATCACATGCTTCATTCCAAAGTCAATTGCACAAGTAGCAGGAGGGAATAAAAGGGGGAAAAAAAGTCAATGCAATTTATTGCAACTTATTGCAATGCATCAGAGTAATTCTTCTTTCTGTCAGTGTGAAAGAGTCCTTGTGGACTTTACAAACAAGAGAAAACTGTGAAGGTGTAAGGAGAACAGTCTAGAAATTTGTTCTTGGCTGAAACAAAGCCCCTTCTTAGCTCTGAAAGCCCCAACACTAGTCAAAGAATTTGCTTTTTTGGGAGCTTGTGAAACCCATTGCCCTTCTGCATGTTGAAGTGGCTGGGCTGGTGCCTGGTTAAGAATCTCTAAAATGCCTCTAGCCCTGGCTGCCTTGGGAAGGAGTGCAATTGCACCCTTAGCTCACCGAGATGTGTTTGCAGCCACTGGAGCTCCTCCACTGCCACCGGAGCTGTGGAAAGCCAGCAGCCAAACCCTGGGTCCTGTTCTCTCAGGTACACCTGCTGTGTGGAAGAGCCATCCTGGAGAGCCAGCAGCCCCGCCAGGGCTCAGTTAAAATCAGCATCAACCAAGCAAGTGAGCATGTCTGCAAGGCTCATGGTCCCTTTGCTTGCCACCAATATCCCTGTCCACCTGAAAACTCTCCATCTGGGTGCCATTAAGAGGCAGCAAAACTTTGCCCTATTTGCTCCCATTTTGTTGTCTCCTTGCGGGAACAGCCCATTTTAAGTTGTCATGGTGTGTCCTGTCGTGGTGGGAACTGTGAGTTGATGCCTGACAGTGACTCTCAGGGCGTTCACTCCCAACATCCAGGTTTCTGTGTCATGACACACAGGTTCACCTTCCCACAGGTCCCTGCACACAGGGACTGGCACAGAGCAGCTCCCACACAGCGCAGTGCTCGCTGCCAAGGCTGGTGGCTGGGGCTGACCGTGGCAGTGTGAACACTTGCAGGAGGTGTCTTACAGCTGGTCTTGATGGACCACTAAAAGAATTATCTACAAACCAGGAGTGTGCCTTAATCTGAGAAATGCTTGCCTAGGGACTGCTCTTTCCTTCCCTTAAAAAAAAAAAAAAAAAAAGAAAAGAAAAGAAAAAAAAGAAAAGGAAATAAATCTAATAAATAACCTTTACAACTTGAAACCCTTCCTTTAAGCCTTTTCCCAGAACAGTAGAAAGTATTCCGCTCCAAATCCCTTACAAAAGCATCCCTTTATTCAGCTAAATCCATAGGCATCTGGAAATGGAGAAAAGCCAGTAATGGTGACCTACCTACAACATCCCAGCATGAAACAGCTGAAGGATATGGCGATTTACAGGCTTATTCAGCACAATGCTGCAAGGGGATATCCTGTCTCATTGACTTCTGAGGCTCCATGTCCAGTGGAATTTAAAATGATTCTTTACCATAGACCCTATAAATCAAATCAAGTAGTGAAACTCCTTGGTTTTACCCTTCTCTTTTGCCTCTGCCTGCCTTGCACATCTCCCTGGAGAGGTCACCTTGCACCTTGCTGGGACAGAGGGGACCTGCCTGTCCCTCCAAAGCTGCTGCTGCTGCTCAGGCTGGAGCTGGCAGGGTAAAGCAGCCTGGTGCCACACTGCCTGTCTTTAAATGGGGGAAAAAACACACTAGGCTCCAAAACAAAGTGTCTGCCTGTCCCTCGTGCCAGCAACATGACTATCCATGAACACTGATGGATGAGGAACTCACAGACAAAAAATAATTATCTACTATATGTGCAGCGTGGGATCAAACTACAAATCTTGTTAGGTGGTGGCAGGAAGGATCAGTCAGAAGTCACATCACACAGGGCAGCAGATTTATGTGGGTATCAAGGCTATGCAGTTTGTCCTCAGTGTGGCATAAAATGCCGTGATCTCTATGGGCACATGCAGAGACGTAGTTGAAACTGTGCAGGACACAAATTGGATTTGAGAGATTTCTTTTGCATCTCTGCTTTAAGGCATGGTGAGGTTGCTTCATTAGCAAGCAGAGATAAAGAAAAAACCCTATTTCTTGCTCAGTTGCTAGCTGGGTTTGGGGTTGTTTTCCCTCTGTTTATTAAATAGCACAGCAATTCAATGTCAGAAGATCCCACCTGTTCGGCACAAGCACATGGCAAGTAGGGATGAAAATGATGACTAAACATAAAAACAATTCTGGCCTGAAAAGTCCTTTAAGTGCACGTGGTTGCAGTCGAGGCTCTTCTGAGGAAGTGGCACAAGTACATTGTGCTGTGGACTTACCTGGTTACCACTGCCCGTAGATATCTGACTTCAGGCATGAGATGTACCTTTGGTCTGACTTACCCAGAGCTACATCACCCAGAGCTGGACAGGGCACTCGAGCTGTGGCCTCAGCAGTGCCCAGTGCGGGGGCAGAATCCCTCCCCTGGCCCTGCTGGCCACACGCTGCTCACGTCCAGCTGCTGTCACTCAGTGTCCCCAGGTCCCTTTGTGCCTGGCCCCTCTCCAGCCACCCTGTCCCCAGCCTGCAGTGCTCACTGTGGCCAAACTGCAGGACCTGGCCCTTGGTCTGGTTGCCCCTCTCACCGCTGCATTTGGTCCATCTCTCCAGCCTGTCCAGCCCACCGAGTGCCTCCCCTGGGAAAACCCCAAGCCTTGCACAAAGAGCCAGTGGGACACGGGGTTGGAGCCAGTGGGACACGGGGTTGGAGCCAGTGCCCAGTGCTCTGTGAGTGCAGTAACGTGGTGTGCTGTTCCACAGGAAGCACTGGCATGCCTTTGGTGCCCACAGATGCCAGCTGGGCTGCACGAAGAGGGAGAGCAGGCAGGAGGAGCAGCAGTACCAGCCCACCATGTGCCACAAAGCTGCTGCTGGTCTGCCTGGCGCCAGCCAGGAGCACGAACAGCCCCTGGGATGTCAGTGCCTCTAATAAGTAGCGTCATGAGCAATGCTATTCAAATGCACAAGGTACGTGTTGGGGAGGGATGGGCATGCACCACCTGAACAAGACAGATGTGTGCAGAAGGTGTGGGGAATGAGCCCTGTGTCTGCACCTGTGGCACACCAGCTACTGCTCTGAAGAGGCCGAAAGCTTCCTAGATCTAATCCCCAATAAAAATACAATATTTGAATGTGCATTGGCAGCATTAATCTGAATTCTTACTATTAATTTTATAAAATCTTCTTTTGAAAATCTCCAGCCAGTCAGTAGTGCTACCAGTCACTTTTGTTTCCAAAAAAACTGGATCCAAATTATTCCGAACAGATTCACCTGTCCCCTCCCTGGAGTCACTGTACACAGAAATCTGCACTTCATCTCAGGTGCTTAGATACAGTCTGTAGATGTTTGGAGTTTTTTTTTTTTGTTAAATGAAGATGTCAAATATTCAAAAAGAACTGCACATGCACACACACAAAAAACCAGTCCTCATCTGGCAAGGCTCTTTTAATGTTGTACTTTTACCAAACCACAGTACATACTTCAAATAAGGCCTAACAGATTATACTCTTTATAAATTTACAAACAGTTTATTCTCCTTAAAGAGATCATATTACTTTTATCAGTCTTGTGTATTTCAATGAATTATATGTTTATTCAAGCATAACATAGCAAATGTAGCCATAAATCCTGTAGAGTAAGTGTCTATAACAGAGGAATCTCAGATACACTATACTTTCAGATTAGGATGTTTTTAAATATACACATTTTTGTTTCAGTAGGGCAACCATTATATCCTAGTTATGTGTCCCATGGGAAAATTGTGCTCAAGAAAGTAACCTGTGGACCAGAGTAACTGCAAACAGATGAGGTCTTGGTTCACCTGCCAGGAAACTGGGCCACCTCTGCAGGCACATAACCCTGGGACTGGCTTTCAACCTGGTTTGGATGGAAGGGGTGAGAGGCTGCTTTTGCTTTCCCAATAGCTAATGGCCCTGGTCTTTTCCTGGGTACAGACCACTCCACAACAGCAGGAATCAGATCAATAAGAAAGAACAACTGCTTTTCTATCTCTAACCAACAGCCCTCGTTATTGAGAGTTGTCTGGCTGGTAGAGATGTGTTACTCAGATGTGGCATGCAAACAGTACTTAAAAAAAGGAAAAAAGGGAGTGAAAAAAAGAGAGGAAGTAAAATGACCTGCCTCAGCAGAAATTTTTAGTCTGTTGCTACTGCTGTGTATATAAATCTAATTCTGAATGCTCATTCTTGTCCTAGTCTCTGCTGACCCCTATACCTGTAGACCAGCTGCTGCAGGCTTGGTATCTTGTCAAGCTAGAGGAACAGGAGCACCTCCCCATGCTGTGAAAACCCCAATAACTTGCTAAAGAAACTGTGTTCTGAGGACATCCCACTGATCAACATCATGGGCTGTACAAGGCAGGAGTTTCTGAAGTGTTGTATGGCACTGATGGCTTCAAGACTGATGAGTTCCTGCTTGAGCCCAATGTGTCCCTGCCAGAGAACGAATGAGGAAAGAAAAAAAAAAAAAAGAAGAAAAAAAGACACTGGGACAGAACCCAATCCAGACCATGCAAATTATAGCTGAATAATAAAAATCCAAATCCAAGCCCATACCCCAAGTCTCCCTTGCAACAGAGACAGCTGATTGCTTTCTAAACTGCAGAACCAGCCATTTCTGTAGCTCCTAAATAACAAGTTTGGCAATAATTACCATGCACAAAGTAAAGGCCACTTATAAAACATCTCCATAAAAATATCTATTTATCTCTATATCTCTATTTATATATGTCAGTAAGAAGTGTAAGACTGAGCACACCCAAGCACTCCATAATGGGGGGGAATCTATTTAATCCCCACAAAATTAAGCACTCTTAGGGTTGGCATCCACATGTAGGATTAAGCCAGTACAGGTCATTTCCATCAGGCTTCTGCTAATTGGCATTAATCGAATGTGATAGCAGGGTTTTTGGGGAGCTGAAGCCTTTCAGGAATATTGTGCAAGAGCGAGAATATTGAACTCAGGCTGTTCAGTGTGTGAATCAGTTCACTAGGACTGAAGATAATTTATGTGACACCTGCCCCGCCAGCCCACTAATGGGTCTTGATCTACTGAAGAGCAGAGAAAAAGATCCTCCTTGCTCATGTATGGCTGAGACTGACCATTCAAAGCAGACCTGTGGAAAGCTAGTTCCCTGTGTGTCAGAGAATGGGAATCAAGTGATGCCTTAGCCTTCTTTATTCAAGTGACTCTGGTCCCTTACCTTAAGCAGCTGGAGCTTCCAAAGTTTACACACAATGCAGGAGTTGCAATGGGATCGGTGTAATATTTCAGCTTTCCGAACACAGAAACATTTTTTTCCCTCTCCAAGATGCTGATACAATGAAAACAAAATTCTTTAATAACCAATGTTGAGAATTTTCTTGGATGTGTTCATAAATGAAACCAGCAGGAGTACTGATGTGTTGCTCTTGTCGAGCTGGACCTTTAACACTCCAAGACACTAAGACCAATAGAGGCTTTTAGAATGTCGTTTCTGTGTCCTAATTTGGAGACTACCAGCGGCCTTGTATAGCTGCTACAAAAACACAGGGGAAGGGGAAGGGCTACAGCTTGTAGCCCTAAGGAAAGTAGATGTTGGCTTTCTCTAGACATTAATTTTATTATTTGTATCTCTTGGGAGAATTTGAACAAAGCAATAGAAAGTGAATATGCTTAAAGGAATGAGGTGCACCTGCATTTTTTCAGACTCTTTGCCAGAGAGTGCTGTGATTCTGAAAGAAACACAAACAAGTTCTAAAATAATGCTGCAGATGGCAGAAACCAAACTTGTGCTTTCAGTCACTGAGTACTACAAACAGATAAAAATCAGCTGCAAATATAACAGGTGACAGGAATGTAGTGGTATATAACCCTCCCACTACAGTGGTCACATTTTAGGAAGGTGGAAGGTTTCACTGTGGTCAAATTAGAAAGCACTGCTAGGAAGGAGTTTGAAGATGAAAGGCGATAAACTATCAGTGAGAGGGAATACTTCTAAAGTGGAAAAAAAGATGGGAAAAAACCCCAGAACTGTCAGCAAATTTCCTTCCTTGGGAGTGATGGATAGGGGAGTTTAGAAAAAAGGAAACATTAGATGTGCACAGAGATCTTACTCCTGCACCAGGAACTGTGCAACAAAAGGGACCTTACACAGTGTTTCAAAGTGCACAGCAAAGGGAATTTCTCTTTGTTACCTTGCCCTGTTGCACCAGTTTCTGTTTCAGGGATAAAGGTCTTGTTAGTACAAGTCACACAAGGAAACCCTGCAGACAGACCTTGATTTTATAACAGAAATAAATTACAACTAGCTGCTGATACTGTGTCCACTGCTTTATGATGGCAAGCCATAGATGTACTTTTAAACATTTTCCCAAAGGAGTTTTTTAAGACAAAGCAGTACAGGGCTATTTGTTCAGCTTGTGAATGATTTATTGACTGTGCCAAGGTCAGGCTCCTTCAGTGACACAAGCACTGGAAGCATGAGAATGTGCAGTTTAGAGAATAAACATTAGCATTCAGGGGACAACTGCCTTCTCTTCATTCAGCCAAGTTTATTTATCTTATATACCTCCACATGGGTTTAAACAAATAATATGTAGACTTGGCCAGTTGCTCCATTGGTAACCAAAGGCATGACTGAACACAGGAGAGCTGTTAGGCTGGAAATTTTCCAGATGAAGCCTGCTCCCATCTGACATGAGTCATCTGAATTATTTGTTTTCTGGCTGATTCAAGAGTTTGTTGACTTGCTCCCTGACTCTCAAGTCTGTCTTAAATAAGAGCCTGTTGGTAACTTACTGCCTTAGAAATAGAGTCAGTGGGGGGAAAAAACCCATGACTGCACAGGACGCTAGATTATCTCATTTAGGTTCCCTTTCCCACAAAAAGTTGGGCTGGAAGGCCTTTTGTGGTCCCTTTCAACCAGTGACGTTCTGTAAGACGAGGGAAAGAGGACAACAGAGAGGGACAGGCAGCAACATCTGAGAACTGTCTTGTAAGCACAGACAGGACAGCAGCAGAAGAGCTTGGGACTTGTGACTGATCTCACCAGCAGCTCAGAGCAGCTTAATTTAGTTCCACATTTTCTGCTGTATTCTTGCAACAGCCCATTTTAAAGCATGTGAAAGATGGGGGAAGCTTAAACATTTTGGCCAAAAAGGTAACGAACACATGGTAATACATAACTAACTGCAGCACTGTGCTGCCTCAACCCCCTAAATGGAAGGCAAGAAACTCTTTTTGGTTTATTGTTTCACATGCTAAATATTTTCCTGAAGTGGCTTCTGCTTTAGTGTCACTCCAGTAGTTTACTTTTCTTACCTGCCAGGAAATGTCATCTACCCAACTTGACATGGGTTTTCAATAAATTAGAATTTCTTAGAGTGGCTCTTTGCTAGAGCCCAGAATGCCAGTTGTTGAATATTATCAGAATAAATACCTCTAAATTCCAGTAATTAATATGGTGACAGTACATCCCTGACCCTTGGAGACAGTAAAATTATTTCTGTTTGTTGTTTAATGCAAATGCTTTTCCATTGAAGAACAAATAGCAGTGGGAGCACAAGTAAACATTATTGGATGTTGTTGCATCACAGAAGAAATGGAATGTACTATGTTAGTTACTTACTTATATGTATATTTGCAGAGTATATTTTACCCCCTTTTCATAAAAGCAGTTCTGGTTGTGCATAAGTAATTGTTTAGCATTTATCATAAGATATTTTAAAAACAGAAAATTAGTGAAAAGAAATAATTCTCAGTTCAAGAACCTGTTGCTACAAAACTTTTGTGTTTTTGGTTTTTTTTTTACATTAAATGACTTTTTAAAAAGACTTATTGTGTAAAGAAGCCACAAATTGGCAGCTTTCTGGTTCTTAAGTCGTTGGCATAAGCAGGGTTTTGAGCATAGTGCCTCATGAAGATGACTGCTAATATGTGAAAGTCAGAGTTAAAAGAACTTTGTTACAGATGGTTAAATAAATGCTTTTCCATAACAAGGTCCAAATCTTGTCTAATTTGAGGCACCATATGTGCCTGCTACTGTAGGGCACAGTCTGAGTATCTGCAAAATTGCACTTAATTTTAAGTGATTTTGCTAGCACTGCAGACTCATGGATTTGAAGCTAGTTTGGTATCTTATCCCCCCATATTATGGCAGTAATTACCCAAGTGGGGTAGACATTGCACCCCAAATAGCCTCTGATTTTAGAGGTGCATGTGCACACCCACACACAGAATTCTGGCTGCAGCGAGACACATGTGGTGACAGCAAGAAGCAAGAACTTCGTGTCACACAGTGGCTCAGGTTATCAGGAGGGCTTTACACTTGAACCTTCACTCCCCTCTCTTTGTTCTAGAGCTTTCATATGAATGAAAAGTATTCCTGTATAAAGTGTGGCTTTCCTTCTAGTGGTTCTGGCAATCAGTACAAACGAACAGTCAAAACATGGTCACATGGTGTCACACCAGGACTCCGCCACTATTATAGTCCACAAAGTAAGATAAAGTCTTGGACAGATCCAGGGATTTGGTTAAGGCAAGTCACACGGTAGACAGAGAAACAGGGTGGGACAAGCACAGTCCCTCTGACTCAGGTGGTTGTGGCACTGATGCTTCTTTGCCTAGATTTCACACTCTCCCATTCAAGAGCATTTAACATACTTCTTTTTTAAAATGCTTCATGTCATAAAAATGTTTTAAAGCCTGATACGGTAGTTTATTAAAAGGAACAGACACAAGTCTGTTGACTGGGCATACAGTTTTCTTGATGATTTCAATAAAAGGCTCTCATTCATAAAGGAAAGGACAGAGTTACAGCAGGAAAGGAAGGCAAACAACTCCCACTCAATCATTGGTGGTGTGTAACCCTCATGCAGCTGGCAATGCCACAGAATCTGCAATAACAACCAGGAGCAGAAGTGACAGCAGCCTGCTTGCTGCTATCTGCAAAGTGATCAGAAATGGAAAGAATGCAGAAAGGCAGTAATTTAGTTTCCCTCCAAACCCTGCGCTCAGACCCTCAGCCCACCTCAACAAGTACAGGTGGGCACTCCATAACAGGCAATCCTGATGCAGGAGGAACATACCTGCACTTCACTAAACCTTCCCCAGTTTTAGCACCCTTTCTTCTTATGCATAACTGCATTTTGAAGTCCCTTTTGTCATGTACTCTGGGTCTTTTTTCAAGCGGCCTTTCCAACTTCTGTCATTTCCAAATTGATTTCCTGGTACTAGAAAAGGAAAAAATACAGTAATCAGAATATACAAAGCATGAGGAAACAGCTGTTAGGGTGATGTAAACTGTTTAAAATCCACCCCCCAACCCCCAATATTTACCAATCTGGTTTCTAATACAACTTCTGTTAAAAGGAAAGACATTCACAGAGGACAGTATGCCCACAAACACACTGTCCTTCTTTCATTTGAATTTACATGCTGTTGCTTTTAGAAGGCAAGGTTTCTTTCATTTCTCTAGGATAGATAATGATATCTGATTAACAGAACTTAGGTTCTGCTTTTCAAACCCTTTCAGAATCACCATGCTTGAATCATTCATTTGGGAAACCATATTAAAAGCTATTGCTTGTCAAAATGAGACAGCTTTCAACAGGTACCCTGGAAACCAGATGCATCTGCCATTAAAGGACACTGTTTTAATTCTGCTGAATTCTTACCAGTACAATAAACTTGTACATACACACCACTGCTCCGGCAGTCTTACAAAATTATTTATGATGCTCCCCCTTTCACATATAGCATGCTACCTAGAGCATGATATTTAAACGCTGCCATACCTTTGAAGTGGTAACTGCTAGAAGAGATATAAAATGTACAGGTAACATTTAAGACACAAAAAATACAAAGCAGAAATGCTGCAGTACCAATTAAAGATACCCATTCATATTTAATACATCTGACTTTTCTATCAGTAAATATGAAATAAGCAGTGTGTGAAAGACTTGATTCAGAACTGCCAGGCTGGATAGCAGATTTCCCTTGAGGCTGGGTTGACACGAAAATTAAGTTCACTGTTTTGGCTCTTTGGAGCACCGTGTCTCATTACCTGGTGGTCTGCCTGTGTTGTGAATGAGAATCCAAGATATTGCTTACATTTCTTCCCTAAGGCCATTGCCCAGCCCAGCCCTGCTCTGACATTGCACTGCTGGTGGCAGTTCTGGCACCGCCTCCTGTGGGATCAGGAGCCAACCTCTTAGGAACACAGCTGGGACACTTCGGTTCCCACATGAGTACAAGAACCTACATTTTTCTGCACAGTTCAAAGAGGTGAAACAGCTGAAAAATAGGTGATAAAAGACCAATTATTTTAATATTTTTGGGGGTAAGTACAGAGTTTTATAAAAGCAGGACCCACACTCTCCTCCAACAGACTTTCCTAATACAGGTGCAAGGATAAAAGCTGTTAAACAAAATGGATTTTTGGCACAAATAAGAGTGGGTGAAATAGACTAGGGATGTTGTTTCAGCATTCAGTGACAGATTTGCAGAGGAAGAAATCCTCAGAATAGATACAGTGCCAGCAAAATACACAGGCTACTTCTCTGAGCCTGCTCCTGCTTCACTGCCAGGCTGCAGAGTGACCACTGCCTATAATTAATTTAAACATACACCATTCTCAGAAATGAAATACAAAGCAGACAGGTGGGAATCCACCTGAAGTCACCAAAAGCCTATACAGAGACCAGCTGCTAGTTGATAATACCATGTCTAAGGTGTAGTTTAAGAAGGAACAAGAATTCTAATAATGAAAGGTTTCTAGAGCTATGAGAGTGACTGCATCATGAAAATAAGACAAGACAGAAAATTATCAACGTTTTAACACAACACTAATGAATTCCACATGTCAAAAAAAGAAACTTTCAAAAGGTCCATGGTGTCCAGTCAATGGAGAGGTGCAGGTGCCTGTGACTTGATTTCAGAAATACAAACCCTGTTTTTCAAATTTAAGACACTAATTTATAGCTATTGCTTATGCAATGGTCAAAGGCTGTCTTCCAGAAATTCTTGCTTGCAGGGTCCTGGGAGATGAGCTGGCAATCTTTTAGAAAGAACAGATGACAAAGGCCCCACTGCCATAACCCAGAGACAGCTGTCCCTTGCTTTGCCAAGGACTGGTTACACACGGAGACCAAGCCACCCCTCCTAAACCATGGCTGTGAGGGCTGTCTCTCCCACACAAAGCAGCAGAGAACTCTTGTCTCTCACAATACCCAAGTCTGATCTTCCTCACAGACATTAAATTCAGAGTAGTAACTTTTTTTCAGCAAACCAAATCCTAATCTATGCAAACTCTATTCACTTCTCTTGATAACTTGAAGGCAAGGATGTTTTTCAGAGTGGACGAAAATACCATTAAAATCAAATTAAACATAAAATAATCTAGAAAAGATAATGCCTCTTCAATCCTACAAAGACATCTGTGATTGCTACGCAGTTTGCTGAACAGCGGTGCAGGACAGAGTCAACCCCTGCTGATGTTCTCCAAGGAGTGAGGACTTATCTTACACCCGATTTTACAAGAATAAGGACTCATCTGCTTGACTGCAGACAAGAGAGGGAGAGGTAAATACTGGAGGCAAGGCAAAACACTGCAGAGCACAAGAGTGACAGAGGTAATTTTTATGCCTACCTGAACCTCTGTGTCACATGTTACCTGAGAAACAGTAATTTCTTTTGAAACTGGCAACTTCTTTGTATGTTAATTCCAAATCCATAAACGGAAGAAACTGACAGGTTTGATTTGCTCTGATATCTATGTTCAATGAATCCAGAAGAGGACTTTAGGCTACCACCCTTAAAACCCAAACTATCTGGCCTTGCCTGTGTGACAAACTGTGCTTATCATTTTCTTGTCTGGTAAGACTCCAATATTTTCCTCCCCCTACACAATATTTTTTTAATTATTTTTTTATTTTATTTTTCATTTTAAAGCATCAACTAGAATAATGAAAGTGGAGTAGATTGCACACTTAAGTGAAAAATAAGTCTTTCTTGTACAGAAAAATGGACTGATTGTGTACATACTAAAGCCAGCAATATTAAAGGCAAAGCAAATCTAGGACTGTCATGAGCATAAATACTTTTAAGCAGAAATTCTTGGTATTGATTCTGTTCTTTTAACACATGGCAAATGCCCTGCAGTATATTCATTCCTTCGTTCTGTTCCACTGCAAAATCTGCCCATTAAGGCCTTAAATTCCTATCAATTCAGACCACAGGAGAACCACTCTCCTCTACAGAAGGCAAGCTAAAGCTTTGTTAGTGCCACCAAATGATATTAAGTCCTCAGACTGCCCCTTTGCCTTTCCTACTATCTGCCTGCCTGCTGCTCAGGAAACACCCACAACTCCCCTGGTCTGAGAGGGAAAATGGGATGCAATGCTGCACGTGGCACTGGCCTTGCTGTTCTTAAAAATGCCTTACAAAGACAGTAAAATAGTTCAGGTAAATCTTTGCATCGAAGAGTAACCCTCCCCTGTGTGCTTTTCTCCTGTGCTCTGGGGGCAGAGTTTCCAAGCCTCCTTTGCCTCACTCTCCTGACCGTGCAAACACTGCCAGCAGAGGCTTTCCCAGCAAAGGGACTGAAACAAGGGATTTAAGGAATAAATTGCTACTCTCCAGTTGGGAAAATGTATGACGTAAACCCTGTGTGTTCAAATGCATTGACTAGAGCTGTACTGATAATTCTATGACAGTCTACTAAGAAGAACAAGCAAACAAAGTCTGGCTCTAATTCCCTACTACAATGTACAGTTTATGCCACTATGCCACCAGCAGAGCTGAGTTTGAACTGGCACATGCCTCAGGTCACCAGTGCCACAGCCAGAGATACAGGAACAGACTAGGTCTACAGACTCACACAGCATCATCCTCTTCCAGAGAACAACAAAATAAGAATAAAAAACCCCCTAAAGCTTCCTGTGCTTTATGATCGTCCTCTCTACTAGTAACAGTAATCAGAGTAACAGTATTTTTACACTGTGGATGAGAATTGCACGCAATCGACAAAGTGCCTGGGTCAAGGAGATGGATCCTGCCAGGGTTGGCGTGGGCTGATGACGTGTTGAGAAACTGGTGAGAAAGAGTTGCATTGGCCTTCGCCCCCCTATACCCCCAGCCCTGAACCTCAGATCAACACCACCAAAGGAATGGTGTCATGGTCACAGCGTGGGGCTGAGGGGAAGTGGCCTGCCATGAAGGAACAACACAATGCCGGGAAGAAAGGGCTGCCACTTGCTCTCAGGACAGAACTACCCACATTTTAAACAGCTTTTAAAAAATGTAAAAAACCAGCCCCATTTCTTGTCTCAGGTACCCAAAACATCTCTAAGCACACAGAGAAATAGACAGGTATTACTGAAAATTCTAACCAGTGCAGAAGCTGCAAAACTGCTCTTTGTTGTTGTTGTTTGAATACAGAAGGGGCAATTTGCTGTAAATAAATATTAAAAAATATTTTTTCTTAAATGCTTGAGATATAACTTTTTTTCCCTCCAGTCTCAGTGGTATTTTCCTGTCACTTGCTCCTCCAGTTGTGCTGATCTTTTTACCCTATGTGTGCTCAAGCGTCCGACACAGAGTGTTCTTTCTCCACTGCAAGAGTCATCCCAGTCCCCCCCGGCCCAGCTCGTATCCCCCCCAGCCCCATTGCCGTGGGCTCAGATAAGCCATTCCTTCTTGCTCTCGTCGATGGTCTCCGTGAAGTTGGGGTCGTTGTTCATGATGGCGGCGTCGGCGCTCTCGGCGGACTCTGCCCCCTTGGCCTCGTTGGTGTGGTAGGTGCCCTTGTGGCGGAACATGTAGCGGATGAGGAACACCAAGGTGCAGAGGATGGTGAAGATCACCACTGCGATGACGCCTGCACACAGGAGAAGGGAAGAGATGCCAGTCGTGAGACCAGCGGCCGGCGCTGGCACAGAGCTGCCGGGCATGCCCGCCGCTGGTTTCCACTGCTCTGGTATTTACATGGAGCTGTCGCTGCATACACAGTGTTCCACAGTGGACTCTGCCAGTGAGTGCCATCCTGCAGGTGAACTCCAACACCGACACCCCCTTACACACCTGAGCTGTGCTGACCATGAGGCAGAGGGTGCTGGGCACTCCCAAATCACTGTGCTGGAATGGTGGTGTGCCATGGCCAGGGCAACCCTTGGAAGGTGAGTCACTGACCAACACCTTCTGGTCAGTGCCTGCAAAGACCCATCACAGTTCCTCAACACGCCCTGCAAATTGGTCTGGCTCGCTGCTGGCTCACTCCACCCACTGGGCACTGGCTCCACATAACTGCAGAGGTAACTGTGTTATCATCTGTTCCACCCTCAGCTGCCCTCCCTGAACGGCCTGTTTGGGGTCCAACCCTGTCGTGGGGACAAGTCTCATGAATGTTATCCTCTTAAGCACAGGTATCTATGGGATAAAACAACACTGTTTCTTTTTTGGCCCTTCTCAACAGGCATGAGAATCTTCCAGGATGAAGACATTATAAAATTATCAGTTTAAAAAAATCTTGTAATCAGGCAGAAATATATTATTCCACTTTGTGTTAACAGATGCATTGGACAAACAGGCTGTTCAGGTGTGGCCTTAATTTTTCTGAGGAATGCAATGATGTCCTTCTGGTATTGTAAAGTTTCAAATTATTAAAGAAAATCTGTAAGTAATAATCAAAATATAAATTAGAAAGGAAAAATAACATAGCAAATCAAAACTAAAGCAACTAATCTAAACCTGGCTATGGAAACATAGACCCTTGAAGGGGCCATGGAAAAGAATCAAGAAATTCTATTAGACTGCATGTACTACTGTTCTCAGTGTTGCCTTATGTGACAAAAACCCACTGCTGGTATGTCATTTTATATGCCTTTAGAACTGATGGAAAGCTAGTAAACTGATCTTCAAGTTTTTTTTTCAATATATGCCTTCAGAATTGGATGAAGTGGCAAAGTTTTCCCAGGACAGTTACAGTGCAACACTTTCACACTATGGGACAGGACAGAGCAAACTGCACGTGTGCATAAAATTAGTCAAGATTCTTACTTCAGATGGCAGCTGGCCAGAATGGAATGCTAACCCCAAGTTCCAGTTCTGCTATTACTTACCATGACCTATCACACTGATCTGGGAGTCTCCAGCACCCAAGTTATAGCAGCACATGCAGGAGAATGCAGGATCCTGAGGGATTTTTGTGAAGGGCAGAGCAGACAGTGGTCAACACAGATTCATGCTGATTCTGCTGTAACTGGAAAAGTGTCCTTGCTAGCTCACAGGAATCAGTTACTCTGCTAACAATAACTACTGCAAAGCAGCTCCCCACATGGATGCTTAATATGTGGATTATGAATATCAGTATTTTGATTTGGTTAAAACTCGATCTGAGGGAACAAACTGGAATGAGAACAAGCTGCTCACTAGGACAATGTGTCTGGACAGACTGACACAAATTTCTGTTTAACTTTGCTCAGGTGTTGTTTTCCACATAGTCAGCTCTTAGTAACTAATAGTTTGAATATGTTACCGACTGCAATTCAGCCATAAGAGTCATACTGCAATGTGTATTAGAAAAAGAGATGGTTTTCTTACCTCCAATAATAGCAGAGTTTCTGTTAACTCCATCTCCTATAGCTTGACCGTTGTATGGGAAATCAGCACCAGCTGTAAATACGAAATTTAAGATTGATGTTGTAATATGAGTGAAACGTCTGCATGAAGTTCAGCAACACATCCAATGTGGTCAGATACAATTAAAAAAAAATTGTGATCCCTATGTATTTATCTAAAGAAGAATAAAAGAAAAAAAACTTTCACATAAACTAATTTCTCAGAACTACTTGCTTCTTCCTCTTAATAAAAGTAAAATTAAAAAAAAAGCAGGTACTCTTGGTAAGCATTGCTATTAATACAGGAGATCATTTTGACACTTTACTAACATAAATTCAGTAAGTTTTAAGCAGTAAGTTAGCCTAAAACCAAACAAACTCCCTTCTCTTAGAAGTGTGTGATCACACATATTATTAGAGAGATTTTTGCCTTTGTCAGTGCTTTGCATTAAAGGCTTCAGAAGTGCCCAGAATTTCGTGGCCACCACTGTGTACAACTGCAATGAACTCTCTGAAAAGAGAACTGGGATCTCCTCTGGTGCGGCAGAGCCCAGGTGAGAGCAGGGCTGCCCCTTCTGCTGGTCAGAGCCACAGAGCAGCCCCAGCACAGCAGAGGGTCAGCTTGGCCACGGCTGGAGCAGCCCTGGAGCTGCAGGAGCTGGGGCATGGCAGGCAGGAGAGCCCAGGGGCAGCAGAGCCTCCAGCAGCACGACCAGGAGAGGAAACACTCCGAGGGACCAGCAGCCTAGAGAGGAGAGACTCCTGCAGCAGAACTGGGTGAAGGAATGAGTACAGGTTTGAAGGAGAATTTGGATGGGAGCCCTGGTTTTAACCTCCAGCAAATATCACAGAGGCTTTTCAAAGGCAAACTCATCAATTAAACCTCTCATCAGCATTTGTTTTTTCTGTAGGCAGACATAGCAACTAGACACTCTAATGACTAAGCAAGCCCAGGGAGCTGGGGGAGTAGTTGGACTAATTTCCCTCTTTGCCACTGGACTATGGCATTGATTTTGAAATAGAGAAAATATTGTTAAAAGCATTTAACTGGAGAAAGTTAAAAAAATCAAGGATATTAATTGCTTCTTAGGGCAACATGTAAGACCCAGCTGTATTTTCCTTGATGGATGGATTAGGCGATATTGCATTAAAATAATCAGTTGCCTTTACAGACCAGTAATGCATTCAGTAAACCCACCCAAAAACTGGCTAAGGGAATTCAACTCTTGACGTTAGCATGGAGTAAAATCCATAATAAAGTTTCTTTTGTTCTGTAAAGCAGCTGCACAAAAGAATGAATGGCTTCAGTTTGCCACGTGGCCTAAAAAGAGGTCTGGGGCCAGGCTTCTGTGTGCCTGCTCTGGGAGGGAATCAAACCAGCTGTGTGTTCAGCAGTTAGTTTTTGGCTGGCTGCCTGTGGGGCAAACAGGACAGCATTTCTCAGAGCTCAGGGAGGGGACCTGTCCGCAGTTCTTAGCAGCAGCACTTGTGCCTTTGACATTTGTTGGTGCTCTGGCTTCTGAAAACCTTCTTCTGCACCAATCTGAAACAAATCAGGCTATAAATTGTAAAAGATAAGTAAAGACCTGGTTCTGTATCAGGGGATTTTTCTGCTAAGAACCATGCAGCACCATCAATGAAGATATTTTGACACAGGGTGCACAATCATATCTGTGCAGTGCTAAAAGCAATGAGCTGGCAGTGGGGAAATAAACCCTAATTTTAAACCTGCCCTTCCTGCATCTCAAGGAAAATCCTAAAGCCAAATAATACTGTGCGAAAAGAATAATTTTGCCAAATCACAAGGAACTGCTCTCTGCCATTCTACCCCAAAAGGAGGCCCCCTGCCACAGGAGCAGCACCACGGGCACTTCACAAGTCCTGCCACTTGTTTGAGAGCTGGTCTCCCGTGTCCTCACACAAGAAATCTGAAAACTGGCAATGGTCACAGTTGCCTCTTCCCTTACAACTGACTATTGTATTTTATCTTCTTTTAGAAGGATTTTTCAAGGACCATGGCACTAGTGAAGTGTGAAGGCAGAGGACAGCTGCTGTTGGTGGCAGCATGATGCCCCTGAGCTGCCACATCACTGTGGCTGTGCTACAGGGGACTCCTGACGCATGAAGACCACAGCTGATGTTGTCCCCCAGCCACTGAAGTACACTGCAGGATAAGGGAGAACACGGTCTGCACACCGTGCTGTGTATTAGCTGAGGCCATGAATAGGGCTATTGAGTTTTCCTTTATTACTGGGTCTAGAACTGCTGATTCCCATCTGGTTCAGGGACTCCACTGGAAAGGCTCCTTTACCCGAGGAGCTTTTTTCTGACTCTTCCCTAGGTTGCTCTGAGCAGCCAGTGCCTCACTTGTGTGAAGCATAACATGAAGAACTGAGCAAAGGGCTTTTAATCTAGCCTGGAAAACAGCTGCATACTGACCCAAGAAATGTCCTAGCAGCTCCTTGACATCCTCTGCTCACACACTGTGGCACAGAGCCATCAGTCTGCTGTCGGGGCACACCAAAGACCTTTTCCTAAAACCCACAGATGGTGTAGGGATGGATTGCAGCACACCAGGAAATGCTAAGCCCATCTGTGGCTTATGGCCATCACTTCTTGGGGTTCCCTTGCAGAATCCAACCTGGGTGATGCTGATCTTTGCACCCTGTCCTCCTGCAGCAGGTCCCCAGGTTTGCTTCAAGCACCACCACCCTGAAGTTAATTTACACAAACTTACAGCACACCTTGCTTTTTCTTTCTTTCATGGGCTGCTGTTTACAAGGCCATAGTTTCAGTAACCACAGAGTAAATCTACAGAGTCTGAACTCATGGTTGGCACTTTTCAACTTTCTGGTATTAGTCTCAGGGTAAATGGGGTTAAATAAACTCTGCAGCACCTAAAAGGTTGATTAAAGAGTGACTGCAGGCAAAATCCATATTTCAGCCATCATTTTAATGACATTTGAAGTTTTAGATGACCACAAAAATGCAGTAGGAGACCTACCATCATTCAGCACGCCCAGCATGGTCATTGCCACAGCCTGCTGCAATACAGCAGCCCTCAATGAATGCAGAGGGGAGATGGGGCTAGATAAACAGACCACAATTAGGATTAAATGTTAAAGATGGCACATGTGCTTGATTTAGCTGAGTGAATTATAGTTTTGCTTCATTACAGTAGGCGTGATTTTGCACCTGCCAATTTCAGAGGGAAATTTTTTTATGATGGATCCTACATAAAAACCTTTTGCAAATTCACAAAATTGAAATACAAAAGGACCCTGTTGCAGTAGAAAAGTAGTCCAGAAGGTGGGTGGGGGCAGAGAAATGAGCAAAAGGCTATTCAGGAAAGGAAAGGGGAAACCCAAAACCAAACAGGGAGACTTTTCAGATAGACAGAAATATTGAGAAGTACACAGTAAAAAGGCAAATTTCATTTTGACATACACTACCAGAAGTGTTACCTATAAGGCATTGGAAGCAATTTTTTTAACTGAACTTTTTTACTGAGTGGCAACTCTTAGTTAAAATTTACCATACTACAAAGGCAGATGCAGCTTAGATTTTCTCCAAAAAAGGGTGGGTGGGAGTGATCACAAGTCTAAACCAAATATTGGATAAAACATGTGAAATGCTGGAAAACTGAGTTTGCTCGGCCTAGAACTAACGTGTTGCAAGGCTGCTTTCACCTTTCAGCTTCACAGATGTCCACAATTTTGAAAGGTATTCTCCCATTATTAAGACCAGTGAGATTTTCATATAAATGTGAACTAGGGGAGCAACCAGAACCACCCCCAGCAATCAAGATGTTGATTAGAAGTAGAACAGTAAGAGAACAAAATAAAAGCAAAGATGTGGACTGTAACTCCTTCTTCCTAATTCTATTTTGCAGTCAGGCATCCAAGAATTGACCTTGCAATGACAGCAAATGCTCTCTTACACATTAGGATTATGAGAAAGTGCTGGGCAGAAGATCCACCCACTCATCTGGTTTCTCCACAGGGCCAGAACACAGAGAAGAACAACAGCAAGGTCTCTGCTTACATTCTGTAAAATGGTGTCAGCTCTGCCATTCAGGTGAGACTGCACTGCTGTGGTTTGGAATTACAGAGCACTCCTTATTACAGACTCTGGGTGCAGAGACTAATTGCTTGGCTGTTGATAGTTGAAATTCACGTGCAGTCACAGTCACATTCCCCTTCCTGGAGGGACAGGATCACAAGTGAAACTCCAACCACACAGAAATGATGGAGCAGGAGTGAACATCTCCACTACACACTCCTTCATCAAAGGTGAACATCACAACCCTTAGAGTCCAATCTCCCTTTCTTGCTCATCCCACCCACTTCTCTCCTGAGTCTGGCTCTGTGAAGAGCTTCCATGATAAGTAAACAGCATCAATTCAGCAGAAGAAAAAAATCTGATGCAGGATTAAAAAAGCCGCACATTTTTATATGTCTTTTGTATTTAAGGTTCCTATACTTTTATTTTAAAAATTAATACATCTATTTTTTTCCTACTTCACCAAACTGAAAACCAAGAAAGGAGGAAAAATATCCCTACTCTTGCATTTCTAGGCATTTGAGAGCAGATTCTGATTAAACTCTGTCAAGAGATTTAAAGTTCTACTGACATCAGGTTAAGTTTAGAACCAAGAATTTGGCTGAAGTTATTTTTAATATTAAACATCTCAAAGTTTTAAAAAAAACCAGCCTCACACTTACCCCACCACAAGATACCTAAAATATATTATTAACATCTAGTTTGTGAAAGGTCATTTTTGTTCTAGCATACTATACAGGGTCACTCCTCACTCCTTGAATTTTTAGTGATGTTTTATTCATAGTGTTAGAGGGTTACAAGTATATTCCTATCATGACCCTTTTTTCTGTCCTTCTGGAAATAGAAGTCTTCACAGGCATAGATCTAATAGTTTTTTTTAGTATGAGTTACAGGATATTGGAAAAAGTACACCCACATAGCAATTCTCTAACTATCAGAGCAGACGTGCAGCTTAGAGTGAAGATTAGGGCTTTTCACTTTAAAAATGTCATATTCTTCCCTCTGTTGCCAATAATGCAAATTATTTGGAACATGAAAATCTCAATGTTGGATCAAAATTCACTAATTTCTTCAATCCATTGCATCCTTCTTGACTGGGGGGAATAGGGAGGAAACAAACACAATACAAATGACAAAAAATCCAAAAAAACACATTAGTGCTATTTGGACCAATTACTTAAACTAAGTTTTGACAGGTATGTTCTGTTAGATCAAACACATTTTGAAAGGTTACTTTTTTTCTCATATGAATTTTTCACTGACTCTCAAGTGGTTTTAATGGCAGCTACTGGTGAGTTCTGATGAGAGAGACATGCACAAAGATGATGGAGAACACAAAACCTGTGTTTTTACATTTTTGGTGTGAAGGCTCTCCAATCCCATCTTATTTCAATGTGAAATGAGTGTAAATTAAAAAAAATCTTCTGAAATGATGGCTTAATAGAAACACTGTCCTCTGAACAGCCCTTCTGTATGCAAATGCCTGGAACAGTGTGGGATAGTAAGTGGGAATTATAGAAAAAAAGTCTTGTTGGATGTTTCTGTGAAAAAAAGCATCATTTTTAGAGAGAACAATGGAAATGCCAACAATGAACAATAGCTGCTCTGAGAGGAAAGGAAGCGAATGCTCCATGGCCAATGAGCTGGGACAACACCAATCCCCAGTGCTGGACAGCAGAGCTGACAACCCAACCAGTGGAGACAGCTGGTTCTGGATCACCAGCCCTTCAGTTTCCTTCTGCAGGTGAACTTTGCTGTCCATACTCTTACAGAGAGGAGGAAATGGAGCTTTATGAATGGATTGCACCAAGACAGTAGTACAATATGTTTTATTTTGGTCTCGAAAAGCAATCTTCCTGGCAAAGGGATAGAAAACTTGTGCCTTATTAGGAGACCCACCCTTGCAGCTTGAACTCCCCCAGTCAGTCCTGGGTGAAATACGAAACAGGGAAAATGTTCCTGCACTGCCTTTTGGGATGAGTTAGGTGACTCTCCCTTGCTTCCCCCTTTATATGGTCATTTCACACTTTCTTTTGCACACTAGCAAGTAACTGTACAAAGCAGCAAGAAACAAGATGATTTATAGTATTAGTACTTGCATACTGCAGAATTTTATTCCTTATTTTAAAAGGAAAGCAGAGTTTTAGCATGACTTTTGGATTTGGTTTATCTGTAGCTTAACTTCAGCAAGTTGCATCTCAAAAGTAGTATTTTAAAGATTGGTTCTGCCAAATTTCCAATTGTTTTGTAGCAGATGAGAGCACTCTCATCCACCAAAGACATAAACTCACCTGACTCTGAATTCCTGGTAGTAACATCTGTCTGACACCGAGCCTCCCTAGGACTCCAGATGAGAACTCTCGTGTATTAGTCATGCTGGCCTAAGCTATCACTTACATGAAAATTTTATGAGCAGCACTTGCATTTCGCCTGTTAAGGAAGATACACAAATACTTCCTTTTATAATTAATGTAGAATATGAAACGCCTTGGTGCTCTCAAAGGAACAGTAGAGTTAAGTGCTGGTCAAAGCCTGGCTGTATATAGCTAATTGCTCATAATGGACCCACAGGGAATATGTGAAAGAAACCAACCAACTCCCCCTCCCAGAAAGTCCATCCCCACAATCAAGAAAACCAAACAAGCCTGTGAACTTACAACAGCTAAAAAAAGGAGAAAAAAATAAAGGCTTGGGTTGGGGATGAGAAATGGGTCAGATTGGAGAGTTTGAATCTGGAAAAAAAAAAAAGTAAAGTGCTATTCTGCCTAGGGAAAGAAAAAAGAAAGCAGTCACATGAAGTGCTCAGGCATCTAAATGCTTCCTTCTCTACTCCATTTCCCCCCTAATTTAAGTCATCCCCAGGTTCCCAATTAGGACTAGCACTTGTGTGGAAAATACAGTCTTCGGAGAGGATGAAAAAGGTTCTCCTTTTAATATTAGCACCTTGTCTTGATGTTAGGTAGCAGCATTAACATTCAAATCACTGCTTATGACAAAGCTACAATACTGGTCTCTCAACGAATGCCAGAAGAATTTCCAAGCTTGGCAGTCTGTCAGCTGTCTGATACACTACACAGAGTGTCAGAAATTTCACACTGAAATTACACAGTCTTAAAGATAAGAGAAAGCTGTGCATAATTGTGTGACGGAACTAGATGAGACAGAGGAAGGCTTTTTTATTCCAAATCAATAGAGAGATTTACAGTAATTCAAGCACCATAATTAAGTCCTTTAAGGATGAAGCACTGATTGTGCCAAATTTCAGACAGATGCTCTTCCCACTTAGCCGCTGGATGGGGAGGAAAAGATTAGAAACTGTTGCATCTAAATGTTCACCACTTACCCTCTTGTCTGCAAGAAACACTCGGCGCTTAGAATTGAGCTGTGAGTTCTGCTGGACTTAATCCCTGACTGCCTGACAAAAATGCCACCTTGTGTTTGAAAACAACTCGGGTCAAGGCCAGGGACTTCTGAGAAAATATTTACACTGGGAGCATTGGGGAAGGATGTTGGTCACTTTCAGCAGAGTAAACAATCACAGAAATGCACCAAGATCTGGCAGTGGAAGAACCTGCTGGCCTGCAGGGCCATTGGCTTGTATAAGGAGTATAAATACTAAACCAGCTTACTGGCAGACAAACAGCCTCCTGATGTTTACATGCTATGTTAATAAAAAAACCACACAAACCACCACCTCGAGTAATCAGCAACCCTGAAGAGAGAATCTGGCACCATTCTCTGACCGTGGCACCGGTAGCTAATCCTGCTTGCTATGCCTGAAAAAAGGAGGAGCATCATTTTATTCTAGCAACCCCCTCCATATCCCATTCATCACACTAGGAGACCACATTTAAAGGTGTAAGGTTTGCATCATGAACAAAAGCGGTGCTCCTGCTCTGTCCCTTGGAGGAAGCCTGGGAAGTGACCCTGCTCCACTGCCACCCTTTAAGAGAATGAGAGCTATGGCACAGGTTACCATGGACTTTAATCCTCCTGCTGCTGGATCCACTGACACGTGCATGGCTCTTTCAATGCCCCTGACCAGGAGAAGAGCATTTTGTTCCTGTGCTTGTGTCCTAAGGCCACTCTGAGGGCTGCATGGCCACCCTTCAGCACATAATGCCTCTGACCCTCCCTCCCCGCCGTGACATTTGCAACAGGCCCTTGAGAAGCCCAAAAGCTCTTTCCCATCCTCCTGGCTGTCTCTGTACCAGCACACACCTGCCACAGCCTTCTCCTCAGGTGCTGCTGCTCTGCCCTCTGGCACGGGGCACCCCTGGGTACCAAAGGGTGAGATGGCAACCCATCCAACGGCGCCTGACCTGGACGGTGACCTGCAGCACTGACACCATCACACAGGGCTGGCACTGCCCCTCAGTCCAGAAACTCACTGCTGGCTTTCACATGGCAAAGACACCAGCCAGCAGTGAGGAGAGTACGGATCACAGGGCCACCATTTAGCACAGCTACTCCCCTCTCCTGCCATCGCTTGTGAAAGGAAGAGGGATGAATGGTAACAAAACGGGAGTGAATCCTGCAAGCAGCTGCTTCAGTCTAGACAACAACAGTACATGTCTTCATGTAATGTTTTTGCCAGATATGCTCAATATAGGTTTCAAAGTAAGATGTTGATTCTTAAAGAAGAGTTTCCACCTTCTAAACCTTAGGGTTCAAATATGCACTGCCTGAAGAAAGTCATGCCACTCAGAGGAACGTTGCAAATTTAGCATTTAATCCTGCTCCATTTAATTCATAATATGTTGAAGCTAATACGGGTTTAACTAAATCCCGTGTTAAATACTCCAGATGCCATTCCAATACTCTAGATGCCATTCTGTTCATACTCAGAGTAAATGCATCTTGCAGCTATTTAGTGCCAGAGGTACTAAAGCATGGTGTGCCAGCTATTGCCTTGTCTCTTCTGGGATCTCCTGCTTTTATGAAATTCAAGATTGGGTAGTTTGACAAGCTAAAGTGCATTTTACCTAAAATGGAGAGGTATACACGTCATAGATTTCTTTTATCTGTTTTAGATAAATAAAAATTTGGAACTGAAATTTCACTAGTAAACTGCCTAATATTTATCTCTGATAAAAACATCCACAAACTGAATGTCACCCCAACAATGTGCATCTTTTAAGTATAAGGTATTTTAGGTGTGGAACTATTTTACTACAGAAATAATCACGTTTAGGCTTTTGTTTGCTTCTCAACAATGAGCAAGGTGTCAGTTATCAGTTACATATATCTTAGCTAATTTGCATAGAGTAGTATTAAGAAACTTTTTTTTTTTTAACATGTGCAACAGTAACAGATATTAAAATGTACACTAATATAGTTAAAGGCATGCAATTACAACTTTTAAAATTTATGCCAGACAGGTAATGCGATGGGTTTGGACAATATGTAAAGGGTAGGACACATTCAGATCAGGCTCTTTTTAGCCTCTTTTCTACACTCCTTTTGACATAATCAAGGCAAATTGGATTGTCTGACATGAACTGAGATAAAATACTGATGGGAGGAAAATACAGGAAGGGATCTATGTCGATGACCTGCTTGGATTTGATTATTGATTTTCCGTTTAAATCATCAGAAAGTCACATTCTAGAAAAGAATGACTTGTTGAATTCCTGCATTTCATCACCACCAAGAAAAGATCACCATAGCAACAAGAAGACCATGCATTGTGAGAGTACTCACCAGCAGAACAAGATCATGGTTTAAGATAATGGCCCAATAGCAGGGCAAAATGCCAGCCAGAGGTGGGGAGGGAGGGAAGCAGGATTTCAACAGTAACAAAGAAATTTAGAAAGAACTTATATTGTAGATGTGAAATATATATGAATTCAAGGGTAATAGGAAGCACAAGACTGTGAATTGAGAAGCTGTACAGCTCACTTGTCTGGGGAGCAAATCAACAAGGTTTCTTCCTGATAAAGCCCTGAACTAGTCTTTAAACTGCCAAGTGACTGGGGAGTGTCATTATGGTTTTCCCCCTCTGTCAGGGCATCCAAAATGTTTTGCAGCTAGCAGGAGGTGTCCATGCAGTAACTACATAAAAGAGTTTAAAGCAAACATTTCATGTAGGTCACCCATCAGGCAGAACCTGCTTAACTTCTACTAATTATTTGCAAGGTCTGATCCAGCACTACACTCTTAGAGGTGAAAGGACCATTACATTTGCTGTCTGGTAGATCTGTTCTAGTTAGGCATTTATCTTTCATCCCCCTCCTACAACATTTTTCAATCCTCAAAGTTGAATTCCCCAGTGTTTGAGAAGCAATGCTACAAACCCATGCTTAACTCAAAATATGCTAAGTGCAGAATATGTCACTGAATGATATTTAAACCATATAATACTTCCCACAAAAATGTCCTGATTTTACCTTGTCACTATGAACCATCCATCCTCAATTCTCATGCTTTATTAAGAGCTATTTAAAATTAGATAGGTAATGTAACAATAAAAATTCCAGATAAAAGCATGTTTGAAACGAGACACCCTAAATGTACTAACAGCTGCTTTCAAATCCATGTTCTTTGCAACCATTTCTTTGTGGCAAAGTGTGAGTGGCTTTTGCTTTAGCATCACTACAAATGTTTCTGAGAATTTCAAAAGAGTTTTTTATCTTTGTCCCTTCAGCCAGTTTAGTGAAGGAGTAAATTCACACTGAGTACTGTTACAGTTCTGCAACCAATGGGAACCATTACTTACTCTGACTCTTCCATTTTCTCTCCTGGCATGAATTGTGTTAGAAAGTCTTCAGTAAGGTTTGGAAAAAGTAAAAAAAATTCACTAATGCCAAGTGACACGAAACCCAAACATTTTAATTTACCAGTCATCAGGATCATTTTGATGACTTACAGGTTATGACTTTGATGACTCAGGTTACAGTCTACAGTATGTATTTCTCCTGTGGCTGGCACAGAACTCGCTGTGTCAGACCACCACACTCACAAGCACTGAACTGTTCTCACTGACAAATGAGTTGCTGTGACGCTTCCTTTTTGTTTCATGGAAATGTCACCCAGAATGAAAGCCAGGTATTGCCCACCAATGCCTGAATATCCTCTCACTCCTGAACCAGTGAAACACCACTCCCTTGCTGTGAAATTTCCTCCTACCACACCTCACTTGATACTGCTGCTTTCTTCAGGGTACAGCAGTTCCTCACTAGAAGTCTTGGAAGCAATATAACCTTTTCCCCCTACTGCTGTGGATCACTGGAGAGGACAAAAGGAGGAGTCCTAGGTCACAGTCTTACTAAAGTTAGTGATCCCCTAAAATGAAGGTGGGTCACGTGCACTCTGTCTGCCCATGACCTGAAACAGTTAAGCCTGGCTATGGCAATGAGACTTGCCTTCTACTGGCAGAAGTCAACAGACAGCTGGAGCCAACCCAACAGCATGCTGCATGTTCCCTGATACCCTTCATGCTTCTCTGTGACTGAGGACTACAATTAATCCAGGAGAGAAACTGTAAATTGTAATCTGTAGGTCAACAAACCTTATAAGACAAGACTGAGCCAGCACAAGGTCAAGCTTAATAACATGTGGCAAGGACAAACAGGAACTTTTTCTCTGAATTGCAGGAGCTCTGAGGAACATTGCAAGTATCTTGAGTAAATCCAACCGCTGTCTTTTACTAGCCTGCAGTCAAATGAAGTGTAAGGAAAAGTAACCCACAAAAAACAACAACCCAAACCCATTAGATGCACAGATTCGCAGCAGCACTGCATCCTCAAGAAGTTTATGGCACACTTTTTAAATACATGAGCCAGCGAGGAGTCCTTCAGAAATATCTTTCATAGAAAGAGGAGCACAGAAAATAATCTTCAAGTACAAACTGATCTAATATTTTCAGAGAAGAAAGGGACTACTAATTTGTGATGAAAAAAAATTAAGTAGAAAATTGCATGTTATAAATGGGGAAGAGACATTCTGAAATCTTCCAATGGTATGGCATGGCATGGCAGCAAGGAGGGCATGACAGGTTTAGAGAATGATATTGCACGTGTTAATGCTGGGGACCCTCAGCTTTGGAATGTCTCTCTACTTACAAACACCTGCCCTATTTCTCTGCAGAAGAGTTGAAAGGAAATGCTGGAAGCAGTTCCTTGACATTGCAAGGAAAAAGATCCCAACTAAAACCCCTCCAAAACCACAAAAAACAAACCCCAAAGGCATGACCTTGATATGTACCACTGCTGTATAAAAATTGGCATATGGATGCATCCCCAAACACAACAGGCAAAGATTGATCAATATCAGTATCATTACGGACCACATTTTTCCTCTAGCACTTTAATTTTACACTACTGCAAACCCCCATCAACTTTGCCAGGACAGGTTCTAATTTACACTTTACAAGTGAAATCAGAATGAGGACAAAATACAAGAGAGTCATCAATGTACAGCTGACCTAAATCTAAAGGGAACCTAACCCTCAGGAAGCAAAAGGGAAGAAAAAGCCTCTAAAGTTAGGCACGATGTATATTTCCAAGGACTGACAGTCACAAAGTGGGATGAGATTGCTGGGATCAGCAAATTGTTTTGGCTTTCCAGCATTTTCAGCACAAGATGAATGCCACCATGACTAATGGGATTTCCCATTAAACATGGTCTAAGGAAAGCAGACATTTCAGAAAACAAAACAGCACTTTACAAAAATGGATTTATGCCTAAAATTAGATTTTTTTTTTGTATGAAGCTGACTACAATATACTCAATTATTAGGAATACAGTATAAGAAATGCCACTGTACCTTGCAACCTTTTGCTGACTACACACCCAATACTATAAAGTGCTATCACAGCAGCTAGGTCAAAACTGAACATTCGAATAGTCTAAGAAGACAAAAATAAAGCAGAATAGTAAAAATAAAAGGCAAAGAAAATACTGTAACTGCATTGAGAAGTGATGGCAAATTTCTGTCATACCAGCTTTGCATTTCCTACCGTGATTACAGCCCTCCAGTCACCTATCAATCACTTGCTCTCTCTTTTGTTTTTCTTTACATAAGAAGGCAGGTTGAGTTCTTCTCTGAGCTGCTGCACCGAGTTAATGTGACATGAATCCCAGCTCACCTGAGTCTAAGTGCCACGGGTCCGTAGCGGCTGACATCGGTGGGATGGTGAGTGGAGATGCCCCACAGTTGGATTCCACCAGCTCTCCCTGGATGTGGACGTGAGAGGAGGCGTTGGTTGGTCTTAGAGCTGCTTTGAGTGGAGCAATCTGGTTGAACTGTACTCTCGACAGGCAGCCAGTGAATCCTGGGGTGTTGTATTTATATATATCTTGGTCAATCTTCCCGATTTCTATAGGAAATTGAAGAGGGAAACAAAATTAATCAAAACAGTTCATTGCTTTGGAAAGCACAGTTGGTCTAACACTTTGATTCCCAGAGCACAGTTCCCAAGTCCGTCTCTCAAGGACACTGAGATCATGTCAGACCCTGACAGGTTTCTTTACATTTCATTAGAGATTAAAGCTGGAGACCTTCAGGCCTTGACGTGACTCAGTTTCACTGCTATGCTATCATTAAAATGAAAGGTTGGCATGTAGGAGTCAGTGAAGGAGCCATCAAAGAACAAAAGGCTGGGGAAAAAAATCCTCCTGAGAACAGTGGTGGAAGAGAAGGCAGAAGGACAGTCATGGCCAGGGTCTCTCCTTCCAGCTGAAGCTGCTGCTGTGAGAGATGCCCTTTCCTTAACTCTGACCTGTTCCCCTCTAGCTTCTCTCAGTGGGCCTGGGCCACTCCTGGTCACTCCTGTCCCCCTCCTGCCTCTTTCACCAGTGCCCCTTACACCAGGGGGCCAAGCATCCCTACACCAGGGAGCCAAGCATCCTTACACCAGGGGGTCAAGCATCCTTAAACCAGGGGGTCAAGCATCCCTTCCCCAGGGGGCCAAGCATCCTTACACCAGGGGGCCAAGCATCCTTACACCAGGGAGCCAAGCATCCTTACACCAGGGGGCCAAGCATCCTTACACCAGGGGGTCAAGCATCCCTTCCCCAGGGGGCCAAGCATCCCTTCCCCAGGGGGCCAAGCATCCTTACACCAGGGGCCAAGCATCCCTTCCCCAGTGCACCACGTGGGCTGGGGCAGAAAGCCATCCATCTCCAGGAGCCCTCCTTCCCCTGCAGTGGGGTGAAGTGTCAGGAGCCCAGCCGGCCCTGCTGCAGGCCAGGGAGGGGCAGTGTGGGTGCTGCTGTGCCTCTGCAGCCTGGGCTGTGCAGCTGAGCCCCCGGTGGGACCCTGCTGTCAGTCACTGTGAGCTGACACACAAGCTGGCACTGGCACCATGAGCTGGGCACAGGCTCCGCTGCCACTCTCTTAAACTGCTGCTGCCTCTCAAAATCACCCTCGAGGTAGTTGTCTCCCTCTAAAACATCAATTAAGATAACCACAAAATCATGCAAAATGTGATACGTGCCCTTAACTATCCAGGAACTCAATTCTGCCAGGATGGGTTGCAACACCCTGAGTCACAACCAAAACAAAACCATCACTGTCAGCTGTCTGTGCTAGAGGGGTATTAACATTTCAAAGTCTCTCTGCAGTGTCTAATATCATATTTACACAGCAACAGGGAATTGGCTTCTTCTTTATTATGGTAGCAGGGAAGGAATGAAAAAGACCCTTAGAAGCATGATGCTCGTGCTGTGCCAAGGACCAAGACACTTCCAGTCACCTTTCCCAGGGCTGGCTGCCTGGAAGTTGGGGGAAAAAGTCCTCCTGAGCTGAGCACAGCAAGATGGTATCCCAGGGACAGAAAAAAGGGTTATTCAGAGGCAACCTTTTCAGATAAGGGTTTGAAAATGGTGTTTCTGGAAAAAAAGTATGCCTGTAAATTACAAGATTGTGCCATAAAAAAGAAAGGACGGACAACTGAGTCAGGAAAGAGAAGCTTCTTCTGAGAGGTGTGAGGAGAAAGTGGGAAAGTGCTTTGTTTTAAGAGTTTGGGGATGATCTGGGAACCAAAGCATATCTGGGTTTGAATTTTCCTACAAAAAAAAGTCCAAATCAGAATTATTAGAAAACACATTACTAATCTTTTGGAAGTGTCTGTGTTCAGTTCTAACTAAACCAGGATCAATTATATGAGGTTTGAGCTGTTTACTGGGAGCTCCCTAAAAACTACCATGTTACATATGTCAGTGCTATATTCCTAAGAGTACTGAGGGCTTTACATCAGGGATATGTATAAGGAGTTTTGAGACTACAAATCAGACAGGGTGTTTCAAAAATTCTTTGTTGTGGGCGTTTACACATGAAACATGAACTGGGAGAAAACTGGTGGAAACTGATCAAATCTTGATCACAATTAAAACAACTTCTTGGTCTTCACACAGAGCTAAGCTATACCTTTTCTGTCTTTGCAATCATATTAGAATGATAAACACACATCTAAGTGCCCCCCACACCCAGCATAAGGGCACAAAACTAAGACACATAATCTGAAAATTATTGCATTAGATCCTGATATGACCCACTATACAAGCGGATCTAGTCCCCCCATTTCCCCCTCTCTTTCTCATTTGAGAATATCCTTTCTCTGCCAGTGCTTACCCAGCCTGTACCAATGTTATAGCCACATTTCACAAGCTGGCAGTGAGCAGTGACTGTCACCTGTGCCGAAGTGGAAAAGTCCTCAGGACCCAGCCAGAGACCAGCTTAAATGCTTAAAATAATTGCATTATGCACACGTGTCTTTCATCCAGCTCTCCTTTAAAAAAGGAGTTTGAACAAACCATTAGCAACAACTCTTCCAAAAATCTGATGCACACACACCTTGCACAGTTAGCAGGAAAGCTGAACAAAAGGCAGAGTTCAGGCATTTGAATGTTACCTGTAGACCACATCACTCAGACAGGGTTCCTCTTTGGCCACAACATTCACTCTCCCTTGCTTCAATAAAATGTTCATGGAATATTCAGTGAATAGCTGCAATTCTGAATAATCCTGATAATCTAAGAAACAATTACAACAGGACCACTGTTTACACATTGCAACCACTGTCATTAACGGTTTAGTGATTTCATTCACATTTTTCTATATTCTGTGAACTCCATGCAGAAGCCAACAGCCTGCCACTCACAGTTCTGAATGATGGGAACAAAGGACCATGAACATGACTGTGCTGCTTTAGCAGCTGCAGCACTGTGCTTCTCTGACTCCAGAAAAAAGTGACAGATACTAGATCCTGAAATAATTAAAAAAACCACAAACAAATCAATGCTCCTCCTCCCCACCCTGAACAAGACACCTTGTAGAAGACCTGCACTTTTATGTAAAACATTCCACAGGTGATGGCTGTGCAAGTCACCTCATGCAAATTTACCCCCAGCTCACATCACATCAGTGCTAAAACAATGCGGATCAATGTCTGTGCCCGTCCCAGGGGCTCTGCACACTGACACTCTCTGAGGTCAGGCCATTACACTTTGCCTCCCTGTGTGGTTCAGCCTGCTATAAACCCATTCTTGGGGAGTGTAATGACTGTCTAATGAAACATGCCTTTGTTCTCAGGACTAAAATTCAATTTTCTCCCTGTAACACAGAAGGGAGAAAAAGAAAAGGTTATTACAGTCACATCATTTAAAAAAAAAGGAAATGTACAATGCAACTACTTTGCATTGCTCTAATTTTCAGCACTTAAGCTAGTGCACAGTCATATAAATATTGCAGTATATAGTATTATCATTACCTAATAGCAACATTTATATTATTGCTTTCAGACCTGACGCAGCAATCTCCTGCTGGCAACTTACCCTCAAGCATTTCTGTAATGAAATACAGAAAAAAAGACAACTTATAGGCCCTTTTTCACTGCTACTGGTTTTAACCATTTGCTGCCTTGGCCACAGAACCTGCTGACCTGAGATGAAGACTGTGACTCCATGAGACCATTCAGGGAAATGCATTCTAGCACAGACACCTTGCAGGATGCAAAACCTCAGCACTGAACAGACACACATAACTATGCAACTGCCTACTCAGGTTACTTAAACATTTTGAAAATGTACATAACAAGCACACAGTACACAAATTTTAATCCTCAGTAACTCATTTTGATTTCAGGGCTTATTTCCCATGGTTGTGGCAGAAACATGCCACATAGTGATGAAAATAATACCATTTCTCTATTGAAAATTATGTGCTACTACTGAAGAAACCCTTTATCACCTAGGTGAAAAGCTGTAAAAAACATTATTTTCAAGCATCTTTATGACATTAGGCACCATTAATGAGTACCCAACGAGTTGAAATTGATTATTCTATGAATCTAGAGCAAAACAAGCAAAAATAAATTGTATACACAGAAAAATTGTGGAAAAGTAACAAACACATAGAGGGAAACCCTGTGCATAAGTAACAAATGTATAAGTGGGGTGACAAGGTAATCTGTTATAAATCTCTACAATCCATCTGCTAGTGGTACTAAATTGAGCCTAAGCTGTGTAACATTTTAATAGACTGCACAGGTGAATTCACCAATTCAATTAGATGAACCACTAATTGCTTTTAGGGCAACCTTAGCAATAGATTTTTCTCTTAGAAATAAAGCAGCATGTGCTCCCTTGTCCCCTGTACTCAGAAAGGTACCTTGTCATGTCACCCGCTGCCCAAAGATCAGCTCAATCAGCATCTTAAGCATCTCTCTGTTATGGCATCAGGCTCCACATAATAGAAAGCAGTTTAAACTCCACTGAAAGGAAGGTATTGATTTCAAGAATTCACAGTCTACAGAGATTACTTCACTTATTTGGTGCCTAGATGAGGCGTTCAATGCAACATCCAACTGGAGCACAGGCCAATACTCCAGAACTGGCACAGTGTAAGAAACCTGAGAGTAAATGAATTACTGGGAGTCACAGACACAGGGGACACCCATCTGGGGCAACGTGTACCTGCTAGACCAAAGCCACAGGGCTGAAAGGTCCGTGTCAGGAGCAATTACTGTACATCCAAATGAGGGATGGGGCAAAGGGAAAATGACATTCTGATGGACTGCCTGGGCCTTTCGATGAACATCCTCCAGTATGAGGATCAAGCACCTGTTTGCTTACTGGCTGTTTTTATCTTCTCTGTCCCAAGATCAGCAACTTCTGTATCAAAAAACCTAATACCACTTGACTGTGTAGATAAGGTGTGATATCAGATATGCCAAACACAGTACAAAGCAAAAAAGATAAAACTCCCAGGGCTATGTTTAACAAGCTGTACTTACTGTAAAATCTATAGACATGTATGGGGGCTGAACTAAACTACTTTATAGACTTTTCAACGCCCTCAAACTTCCCTGGCTTTTAATTTGTTTCAGAAGTAAAATTTGCTCTGTGGTATAAACTGAGTGTAAGACAACAGGGGCTTTATTCTGTCCTGTGCTCAAAACTGAGCCAGTGCATGCTGCCCTTCTGAACACCCTTATCAGTGGAACCAGATGCTTGGCACTGCTCACAGTGTGGCCCATCACATGGCATGGGCCTTCTGCATCCATTTTAACTTTTTCTTTTTAATTTCGTGTTACTTTTTGTAACTTTTCTGGTTTCCCTTTATAAGAAGTTATAGCCTGTATGAAATAATTTTGTTTAGACAGTTTATATCTAGGCTGACAACCTCCCTGGTTATCCCCTGAAATACAGAGATGCTATTTATGGTCTAGGAAGCACCAGAAACCAAAGGTTTTAACATTAAGCCAGCAGTGCCAACCAACAGTGCTGCACAACCAACACATGGTGCTTTCATTTGCTGTCTGGCACTTTAAAAATGGTCTTTCTACCTACGGTGCAAGCAAGAGAAAAATTGCTTATGAAGACTGGAACAGCTCTGTGTATGTTTCAGTTCCAGCAGCAGCGTTATTAGAATTGCCCAAACAAAGGCCATTTCTTTATGAAATGTTTCTGATTCTTTCTGCACAAGCTAAAAATGATTGAACCAGGTGAAAAATACACAGGATTAGAGAACCCAAGCTGGCCTGGAAAGCTGAGCTGCAGCCCTGGAGCACTTCCAAAACCCAGTCCCTGGCAGAGGAGTTACAGCTTTAGGGTCACGCTGTAATGGAGACAGTAAATCAGCAGCACGAAATACACTCCTATCAGAGCCCCATCATTGCAGGAATAATAAAGACCAGTGCTGGACTGCAGATCCACTGTCAAAAAAGGCCCTGTGAAGAGTGCTATGAAATGGAGATGTTATTTGATGGCAGCCTGGGTTCACATTGCCACAAATGAAGAGGGTTTAAGAACAAGTTGGATTTTTTTTTTCTGCTCTTCTGTACTGATGATATAATTACTGAATGGTTCAAGAGTTTATACTGGATGTATGATTTCCTGGAATCTTTCATTTTAAAATGTCACATGTAGGCAACAATCATTATTATTAAGAAATTCACACTGCCTTCTAATGAAAAGTGAGTTAACTGATGCTGCAAGGTTCTTAGTAACTGCATTATAAACCCACAAAACTAAGGCCAAGAGTAAAAGTGATCACCATTCTTTCAAGGAGACAAGTAATTTTTTCACATTTTGCTACTGACTTGCTGTATAACCTTGAGAGAGTCACTTCAACCAGTCCCTTCCTCTTAGTAGGACACAGAGAATTATCTTGACCCTCTAGGTGAGATCTCCCTCAAGGTGTTTTGAGATCTAAGTTAAAAAAGGTATGGGCATTGCTTTTAGGTATGAAAATAAACTGAAACTTTTTTTTTAAACACCTCACAAACTTCTCATGATTTTGGAAAGGTCACTAATGGAGACACAGACTGTATAGCACATTTGCATTGATAAAAAAGAAAGCTCTCCCACGGGTAATAGAACAAGGCATACTCAGGGAAACAGAGAGGAAACACTAACTTTCTAGTGACTCTTTGTTGTCAGTGAATGATACCCAGCATTCACACATCAACTGAAAGTCTTGACTTTGGCAGAAGTCTTCAAATGTTCCCAGTCAAGAGTGGCTGCTGAGAAGTGCTCAGCAGGGGCAGAACCTCCAGTGGGACCAAAACTCCCTGTGCTTTTGTGGAAAGAGAGACCTCTCTGTGCATTGCCCCTTATAACCAACCGTGAGTGCTCATGGTCATTCCATAAATTTGTGTAGCATTTTATTTTTCCTCTAGATCACCAGTCATTCTCCTTGGGCACCAGAGGCAGAAAGCTCAGCCTGCTGTTTAAAGGAGGAATCCCAAATGCAGGGAGAGTTGAAAAGAAAGGCAATTCACCGAGAGGACAGCCCAGGCTGACAGAACAGGGCACTAACACTGTTCATTTGGGCTGTAGCTCACCCCTTGACTGAAAACCCTCCAGCGGGCTAATGCAAACCTTTTGACTGAGAAGCAAAGTGCTCAGCACACACTGATGTAACCCACCAAGCTGCAGACATCAGCAATTCTCAAGGCAAAATTGGGTAAGAACTACCTGACAGTCGATTCAGGAACAATTTCCTTTTCCTATCCCACCCTCTATCCTTTTGACATGATGCAAGAGCAATGGCATCATGGACTGAGGGCAGCAGGAGAGCCATCACCAGGTGTTTCATCCACAACAAAGAATTAAATGTTTCATCCACTATTTTGTCTGCAGGCAAGCTCTAAAGAGACTGAGAAGTGGATGATGGGGGAGGAGAAGAAATTATATGGACAAAATTTCATTAAAAAACCCCTCAACCTCCAAATTTAAACAATTGACAAAGTAACTAAATAATTTTATCATCACAGATATCAGTATGGGAAAAAGCTGTTATCATAGACAAAACATCCCCAGAATTAGCTGGTGCACTGTATTACAGCAGGATTTATACGTCCATTCTAATTTATGCTCATGATAAATAACCTTGACATCATCCTTCATAACCCTTAGAGAAGGATATAAAACACACATATTCTGCATTACTATGCAAAAGACAAATGCAATTTTAGTCACACAGTTTGCCTAAATGTGCTTCTCTGTCTTTTGGCTGCAACATTAACACAGTAAATGCTTTTCAGGCCAGAAAGTAAATAAATAACCAAGTAAGTCCTTTGCAGCCTGTAGTCAAATGTAATGTGTCTTGGCCAAAGTCCAGTGCATTTTGTTATATTGTGCTTTTGTTAGAACTCCATTAAAATAACATCATTTCCGTCTGATCATTACTTTGCATTTTAATGGATATTCTTCTATGACTACCTGCAAATGACCTTATAATACGCTTTGCATTTTATATCACTAGCCTCAAAAATCTTAGTAAAACTGCAGTCTCATCAACAGTGGGCAGGCAGAAATTCTCTCTCTTGCCTCACTCCTCCCTTGCCTATCTTACTGTCTCACTTGGAGATGGCAAAAAAGATAGAGAAGCATTTGAAGATTCATGGCATTCAATTAAGGCTAAAAAATATTTTTTCAGTAAATACTATTTTTATTCGTATATTACATATGCCTTATAGTAACCTTATGTATTTGCAAAAGTTGTGGGATTTTGTTCTTTTTTTATAATTAAAAAGGCAAGGATGTAAGGATCTGTTCAGAAACCACTTTTAGAGATGTTAGCATCACAAGGATAAAACTTCTGCAGCAGTTTCACATAATTTTTCTTATTTATTTAATTTAAAAGAAATCCATTGGGTTTGCACCTACAATGTTGGATTTCAATGCAAAGTAATATATAAATAGAAGGTTTTTCTGGAACTGACTTTTTCAGAACATATGTACATTGCCACATTATGAATACACAGTGCTCTTTCCAAGTAGTGGCAGTTTTAATTCTGTTATCAAAAGCCTGAAAATAGCATGCAAACAAAAAGCAGAATGCCAGCATGGATGAGAATGCTATAACTTAGCAGGTAATTTCTTCTTCCAACATTTTCCTTCTGTTTGCTTTACTTCTTCATTTTGTATTTGATTTTTCTCGTATCAAAACATTCACTTTTTGTATACACAACACCAACCTAGCTGCAGTACTGAAAACCATAATTTATTTTAACAATGGGAAAAAAGTATTGTAGGACAGTGCACAGAAAAAGAATCAATTTCATTTCTTAGAGGCAATTTCTTTTATGGTTGGAGATTTTTTTCCAGTGTTGTATGCTTTGCAATTTGAAGCTGAGCAATTTATATTTGAACAGTCTCTATCACATCCCAAAGTCAATGGGGTTGATCCAAAAAATGCTAAAGGCTTTTGATTCTTTTCTTTGTTACATATATGAAATACACTTTAGTATTTCCTCTGCTGGAACATGCTTATGTATAATAAATTCACTTCTGCAAGGTATTTGCTATTCGATGCACAATGTCAAATTATCATAAAAATTTAACAGCCACATTAGCAAGATCAATGACTTATCTGGTTCATTGTTCCCTCTTGGAAAAAAAAAAAAGTGACTGACAGAAGCTGATTCACAAGCAGTGTAACAGCATGGAGCATGTAAAACCATCCTCTCCCAGAACACCTTTGCAGCTTCCCATAAACACGGGCTTTAAGCCTGTCTCAGATGAAGGTTACATCTTTGATAATTAGCTGCCAGCAGAACTGTGCCCTATGAATGTGCCCAATGTTTTCGGAACCCACGAGTGCTGCTGAGCTTGCCAGCATCCCACAGCAGTGAGCTCCAGCCCTGAACCACCCGCTCCGGGACAAAGAACCTCCTGCAGCTCATTGTGCCGCTGCAGCCTGGCAAAGGTAACCAAGGCTCTCACTTTGTTGTGCTGTGGAAACCACGGCACACCTCCACCATCACAGGAGTGCACTGTGTCAGAATTTGGGTGCACCGACTGTATCACCTCAGAAGAGAGCTCTCAATCTTTGGATTAAAAGAATCCTTAATGCACTTTAGTTGGAGTGTCAGGGCTCAGCACAAGGCACTCTCCACCTTCAGGCAGCGGAAATCGTGATTTCATAAGGAACACAATGTAAAAGCACGACACTGAGATCTGGAAACCAAAAATGCTCCTTCACTCAGTAAATACACCGGAAATGACAGAAATAGGTGTGGTTTGATGCCAGCCAACAAATTTTACTCCATGAGAAACAGTAAGGAATATGTATAGCTTAACTGGACATTTATTCCTTTCCAGATCAGCTGCAGAATATTACATGCCAAGCATCCCCAGTGTGCATTTTTTTTTCAATTTCTATGATCTGCTCATCTACAGTCCTATTCAGTAGGTAATGATAACAGACATTTTGACAAAAAGACACAGAGCTGAGTGTGTGGAGTGATGATGGAAGAGAACAGAACCAGACAACATGCAAGGACCATCTCAGCGACTACCTTTGCATCTCATCAAATGGCGTAAACTGAACACTTCTAGCTGGCCTAAATCAAAGCATGCACTACCAACATGCTTTGTAACTATTATTATTACCCCTAAGCATGGAATAATATGCTGGAATAACATCTGAGGGCACAATGCCATTTGCAGCATAATGGCTTTGTTAACAGCTGTAGCGAGTGCTCCCACCCAAATACTGAAGCAGAAATTTGGGTGTTTCTTATACCTAATGGATTTCTTCGGAGGAACAAGGAAACCTTTGATCTAGCTGAAATAAAAACAAATACAAAAAAGTCTGGAGTTTTAGTATCTTGCTATGCCTGCTCTATTAAAATAGGACATAAAGTTGAAGATGCTATACTGACAAGCAATACTATCATTTGCTTCATTTTCTTAAATCTTGTACATGATGAAACACTCCGTGTCGCATCGGCTGGATCCGACAGCAGACACGCCTAACACAGCACTGCTCCTTCACTTGCTTCTTTTACAACCAGTTCGCATAAAAATAAACACAAACTTACAAGCGCACCGCAGCACCAGCGTCCGAAGACGATCTACACCCCACTGCCCTTCTCCGTCCCTTGGAGCTGCCCCGCTCTTTGCCCTCAGCCCCCGACCGAAGGGAGCCCACCCGGAGACAAAACGTGCAAGCCCCGCCCGGGCAGCCACAGAGCCAGCGGGGCATCCCAATGGGGCATCCCAGCGGGGCATCCCAATGGGGCATCCCA
>VWZG01004020.1:183778-455245 GCA_013396735.1 Grallaria varia
CCCCGCGGTACCCCCGCGGTACCCCCGCAGTACCCCCGCGATACCCCCGCAGTACCCCCGCGCTGCGCGGCGTTGGCAGCGCCGGGCGGGCTGGGGAGCGGAGCACACGGCTGGCTGCGGGAACACGCGGCGGAGCGGGCGGGGGCCGTGGGAGGGGCGCGCGCGGGGCGGGGGTCCCGCGGCTCCCGGAGCCCTCCGTGCAGGGGGACGCTGCTCGGCACCGAGGGCCGGCGGTGTCAGAGAGCGGAAATGCAGGTGAAGGTTATTGTGGTATTTGACAGGTTTTGAAAATTACAGCTGGAAAATATTTTTGCTTTTGCTTTACTCGCACAGAGGTGTGAGGCAGCCAAATAAGAACCTGCACAGAAGAGTTTTAAAGAGTTAAATTACTGCGATGACTTACTTCTCTTGTTCTCTTTTAGGATGACAGAAGGGAGACTGCAGCCTGCCTACAAGGCATTGGAAAAAGAAGGGGTTAAAATCCATCTATTAACACAGAGATTATGAGACCACCTATTATCCATCTGTACCTCTTACCCATCTCTCATGGATTAGGAGACCACTGTTATCCCTCTATTATCCACATATTATCCATCTATTAACACGGAGATTATGAGACCACCTCTTCCTTCTCTCCTCTGCCCAGACCAACAAGTACCTCCTTGCCCTCTCCCCCCCTGTCCCTGCTCCATCACCCGTGCTGCCAACCGGAGAGAGGGTCCCCTGTGCTGGAGGGAGCACAGCAAGGCTGAAGAAGCAGGTCCGAGCTGGGGATTGGCACAAACCCTGAGGAGCCAACCCCAGTGCAGGCTGCAGCTCCCTGCTGCCCATCTCCCCGCTGCCCATCTCCCCGCTGCCCATCATCTCCCTGCTGCCCATCATCTCCCTGCTGCCCATCATCTCCCTGCTGCCCATCATCTCCCTGCTGCCCATCATCTCCCTGCTGCCCATCATCTCCCTGCTGCCCATCATCTCCCTGCTGCCCATCATCTCCCTGCTGCCCATCATCTCCCTGCTGCCCATCATCTCCCTGCTGCCCATCATCTCCCTGCTGCCCATCATCTCCCTGCTGCCCATCATCTCCCTGCTGCCCATCATCTCCCTGCTGCCCATCATCTCCCTGCTGCCCATCATCTCCCTGCTGCCCATCATCTCCCTGCTGCCCATCATCTCCCTGCTGCCCATCATCTCCCTGCTGCCCATCATCTCCCTGCTGCCCATCATCTCCCTGCTGCCCATCATCTCCCTGCTGCCCATCATCTCCCTGCTGCCCATCATCTCCCTGCTGCCCATCATCTCCCTGCTGCCCATCATCTCCCTGCTGCCCATCATCTCCCTGCTGCCCATCATCTCCCTGCTGCCCATCATCTCCCTGCTGCCCATCATCTCCCTGCTGCCCATCATCTCCCTGCTGCCCATCATCTCCCTGCTGCCCATCATCTCCCTGCTGCCCATCATCTCCCTGCTGCCCATCATCTCCCTGCTGCCCATCATCTCCCTGCTGCCCATCTCCCCGCTGCCCATCATCTCCCCGCTGCCCATCATCTCCCCACTGCCCATCATCTCCCCGCTGCCCATCATCTCCCCGCTGCCCATCTCCCCGCTGCCCATCTCCCCACTGCCCATCATCTCCCTGATGCCCATCATCTCCCTGATGCCCATCATCTCCCCACTGCCCATCCTCTCCCTGCTGCCCATCATCTCCCCGCTGCCCATCATCTCCCTGCTGCCCATCTCCCTGCTGCTGGGAGCCCAGCCTGGGCAGGCGTGCCTGGCCTGGAGAGGCGTGCCTGGCCTGGGGGGAAGGAGGCAGCCATCACCGGCTCAGGCCCAAACTATCCCGGCACCCAACACCATGCCCTGGCCACAGGGCAGGTCATTACACAGGCCCGCCCAGCTTTAGCGCTTCACCAGCAGTGTGCCACAATGGGAATAACTGATCTTGCAGAACCAGGGTGGAGGAAATGCAGGACTGGGGTCTCAGATCACAACACCTGCAAGTTGCCCCTCCAGAAGTCAGAAAAGAGATAATCGTATTCATCAGTAGGACCTCATCTCAGACCTTCATTTGGCTAGTGTGGTATCAGTTAGCCACATCAGTTTAACTCACCATTTCAGTAACCCTAACCCTGTCCCAGATATTTCTATATTGTCCAGAACAGCAAAACTTTCACAAAGTCACTGCTGAATCGTTCAACTCTTACTGCTACAGAAACAGCCAGAGTTATCATCTCCTCAACAGTTTAGACAGAATATTTTTAGATATATTCCAGAATAAAACCAGGAGTTCCTCCTCTCCATATTTACAGAGGTACAGTATTGCTTACATATTGTTAGTGGTTTTTTTTTGTTCTATCTTTTTTTTCCTATGTGTTAAAAGGAGAACATTCATTGGAAACACAGTTTCAAATGTGAATTATAGTTTATAAGCGTTTGTATTTTTGTAAAAAGACCCTTTTCAACTTGATCTGCTCCTATTCTCTCTTATTTGTGCTGTATCAATAAGGATGTGTCATGAAGAGCATTTGCCATAGCATTTCATTAACACCACCACATGCATCAGCAGGTACTTTCCTCACTGAATGATCATTACATGGCCATATATTTAAAATTCTGTGGTGCTCACCTCTTAACTAGAAGCTCAGCATGGATGATCTTTTCTGAGAGCAAATAGAAGCAGCATTTGGATTTATTAGGATTTATTAAATAAGAATGGAAAGTGGAGGACTTTATTAAACAAAACTGTCATTGACTGCATGTACAATCTATGTGTTCTTTTGTAGAAGGCAATCTGAGACCTGTAAACCAGCTGTCATCGTAATTTTACTGAGGTCATTATTAGGGTTGTTCTGAACCAAGGCAGGTTTGACATAACTGAATTGGATCCTGTTCTGCACAGGCACACAATGTCCTGGTCTGTTTTAGCATTGGACACAGAAAACTCACAGAGCTCCCCCAGTCCCCAAAGTAATGCATGAATCTGCTCATTTTATAATGGAAAAAAAAAATCAGTAAATGAAAAATCTGTAACTGGCGAATGGTTGTTTGTAATAATTCTATCAGAGACAGTATGCAATTTGAGCGAGCAGTAGTTCCACCTTAGGTAGTGAAGGCATTCAGAGCTTAGCAGAATGCTGAAAGGTCTCTCAGCATGGCAATCTGCAATTTAGAGATACTGAGACTACATTTAAATGAGCTGGCCCAAGTACTGGAAGCAGTTTAGCTGCAGAGGAACAGAACTCAGTGCAGGGTATTTATCCCACCTCTTGGAAGTACAAAATAATAATTTAGTAGAAAAAGACCGTGCCAGAATCAATTTTTAATTGGCTGTATTCATAAGCTCTGAATCTGAGCTATAAACAGAGGGAATGGAAAATTCTCACTTATAATTACATTCTTGAGAGACAACTTGCTTGACAGGAATGTTAATTACAGAATGCTGAGGACAGCTTGGTAGGGAAGGAACATATACCACTGGTAGATTTCTGTTGGTGAATAACTTAAACAAGCATGATCTTAAATGTAAGTGTCCCAACATGTATGCAAATAAAGTTCATGCAAAGGGGATGACAGACATGTCTGCTGTGTGTGGAAGGAGTGCCCTCATTTCCTAGAAACTTCAATTTGGGATGCTTCTGCTGGGATCTCATGCAGCCAGTAGTAAAGCACCATTAGATAATGGAATTTTTTTTTCCTAAAAATTTTACAGACTATGACATGAGATAATTAGTTTGGACTTCATTAGGAAGAGTAAAGAGGACTTAATCACTGGCCTGGAAGATGGTGGTTGCCAAGGGACCAACAATCATAACCTGATTATGTTCAATACGTGATGTATGTGCTATAAAAAGCCTATCTGGTCGAAGCTGAGGGAAATAATGAACAGCAGTGAGAGGGAAATGAGACAGGAAGAAATCCATGGATGGAACTGGATGTTTAAAAATAGTTTGGATCTCAAAGAGCAAGGTTTCACACTTTATGCTTTTAGCATATGAGGATGTGACAATTCCTTTTAATCAGAAAAAAAAAAGACAAAATCAAAACCATACATCAGGGGTCAGTACTGGGACCAGTGTTCTTTGATATCTTCATTAATGGCATAGGTGAAGGGATCAAGTACATCTTCAGCCAATTTGCCAATGACACCAAGCTGAATGGTGCAGTTGAAACACCTGAAGGATGGGATTTCATCCAGAGAGACCTGACAAGCTGGAGAAGTGGGCCCTTGAGAATCTCATGAGGCTTGACAAGAGCAAGTGCAAGGTGCTGGACCTGGGTCAGGACAACCCCTGTATCAGCACGGGCTGGGGATGGACAGACCGAGAGCAGCCCTGCCGAGAAGGACTTGGGGGTGCTGGTGGGTGAGAGGCTGGGCATGACCCAGCACTGTGTGAGTGCAGCCCAGAAAGCCCCTTTGTCCTGGGCTGCACCCACAGCAGCGCGGGCAGTGGGGCGAGGGAAGCATTCTGCCCCCCTGCCCTGCTCTGGGACACCCTCCTGCAGGGCTGCCTCTGCTGCACACAGCCTTTGGTGAGGCTCCTTCTTTGAACTGAGTGCAGCCCTAGGGCTGCTGCTTGAGCCGTTGCACTGTTTGGGAGCAAGGTTGTTCCTAGTCTCCCCAAAAGGTAGCCTGTTACTGTACTTAATTCTTGACAGAAAAAGACTATGAATAGAAACCCTAAAACCAGGTTTTACACATTTTTACTTAAATGACACCTTCAGTGTCACTACATGGTCAGTGGTTGTTTGGAGTGAGCTGTGTACTTAGGCAGCTTTTTCAGAATTCACACGTTCATTTGGGAAATAAATATGATTTCCCTGGCTAGCAGAATTTCCTGGCACTGCCAGAAAGTAAAAAATAACTTGGTCCCTTATAAACAAAGTAAAAAAATTACAGATTGCCATGATTTTATTGTATGGCTTTTCGATTTTCTGGATCTTTGATAGACCAGTAGGCTTTACAATACAGATCCAACTTACTTTCAGTATATACAAATAAGAGACCTTAATCTGAGATTTTCATGCACTTATCAGGACTCTAAAACTGGATTACTGTTATGGCTGAAAGCTGATGTGTTATTTATCCTCCAATAGAAATAACAATCATTAATTGAAGCAAAAAAAGCAAATATTCCATGACGTTTAGGATCTATTTTACCCAGACAACAATAATGTCTGTAGTCACTGATTCCACAATGCAAATACCAAAGACACATCCAACTGAGATTAAAATTCACATCTTAATTAGTGGGATATGGAGATCCAAATGGCAATTATTACTCCCCAAAATGAACTTCCAGAAATCTGGTGCAAGAATGAAAAGTCATCTTGTCATTGCCTGCCAGGGAGCCACTTGTTCTCTCCCTGCAGCACCTGGTCAGTTTGCTGTTCTGCAAATCAGTGAATTCAGGAGAACCCATCAGCGCAATTTTGTCTCCACAACACTCTGTATTTCCCTTATATGGGGCACTAGTATGTCAGAGAACAGATTTTTCCAGACATAAAAGGAAAGCAGCAGCCTTTATCTGTTATAGGAAAAGACTAATGCGATACTCATTACGTACACACACTGTCTAGTTTTATTTGCCTGACAGTAATTTCCATGAGTTAAAGTAGATCAGTACACTAGATTTCTTTTGCTATTCTTTGCCTCTGCTCTGTAGCAGTCCATCAGAGGTAAATCTCTTGCTTCCTGGTGTTTGGAGCACTGTAGCAGAATGCTGAGTCTTGAGAAGTTTGCCACTCCTGATGGAAAGATGCCTAATTATCTATCCAAGGAATGGAGCCTGTTTGCAAAGGTCAGCATTGCTCAAGCAACTTACACAAGAGCTATGCTGCTCTGCCTAAGAAGGATTTTACTATTTAAAACTGTAAACCAGGTTGTCTCTGTAAGTAGAAAATAGAAGGGGTAACAAAAATGTATCTATAATATGTATGCATAGTTCCTAAAAAGACGTATGTTTGGCAGTAGGATAGGAGTTTGCTGCATAGTTTCCTGCCTTGAGTCAGAAAAACTGAACTCCAGGGATCTCTGTCTATGTAGTATGTTGAAAATTGCAGAAACAAAATCTTCCTCCTGATCAGAAGTTTAAAAGACCTTAAGTTTTATTGTATTGCAGAACTCATTAAAAATAACTATTTGATATCCTGGTTAGGTAAAATCTGCCTCCAAGACTGACAGTACAGAGCACATTGGACAGGGAGGATGTTCACAGAGCTCCCGTGGTGCCTCCACAGCTCGGAGCGAACGGGCTGCGTGTTCCTTTGGGCAGTCAGAAGGCTGCTGCTGCTATTGCCTTGTTGCTGCTGCTGCTACTGCCTTGTTACTGCTGCAGGGTTGTCCAACCACAGATGGCATTGTGTTATTTTGAATGGTTTCTAAAACTCTGGATCTCAAATCCCAAACTAGCAGACTGGTTTATTTTCCCCTACATCATTCCAGCTGACCCCACAAACACACTGCACGACTGCCAGGAGAGCCTCCAGCACTGTCTGCCTCCATCCTATGGAACACACGCTGCCTCTGTCACAAGTTTATCAGGACAGGGACAGGCTGATGATGTGGGTATTTCAAGAATCCTTTAAAAGGCCCCTTGAACAGCCTGATCAAAAGCCTTTGCATGTGCTGTAACCAGGAAGGCTGGGATTAGACTGTTGCATGGGCCATGCCCCAGTTGTACAGCAGGTAAACAGAGAAGTCAAAACAGTAGATGAATGTGTAGGGGACATCAAGCTGTGAAAAAGTCTGTATTTTTATGTCAAATGCTGATCAGTCTGTGAACTGCTGCAGAGCAGCACTGATAAAATGTCTCAGAAGTGTAAGGCAAGAGCAACACTGGCTAGGACTCAAACCCAGGCAGGTAATCAGCTGTCCTACAGCAACATATGGTTTTGTGCAAAAGCAAGGAGCTTTTACAATTGATATTTCACAAAAAAAAAAATAAAAATCACATTGCTGATAAGAAAAAGCTAAACTATTGTCCAAGAGCAGAAGCAATGGGGGAGGTAATGCAACAACCTGGGAAGTACAAACATTCTTCCAACCACTCCCTGACCATCCAGTAAAATTCACAGAACAGAAATGCCTCTGGTTGGTGCTCTACAATATGAAGACAGAGCACAACCCACTTCATTTGGAGTGCCTGAATTCTCTTCACAAGAAGAGAAATGCCGCAGCTCCGTGTCATGAAAAGATTTATTTCTTGTTACATTTTTTTTATCTTGGATTAAATTTTTTTCTCTTGCACTGCTTAACATCTTTGTTGGTGACATGAACTGTGGGACTGCACTCTCAGCAAGTTTGCCAGCAATACCAAGCCGGGCCCACGATGGGCTGCATCAAAAACTGTGGCCAGCAGATGAAGTGACGTGACTCTTCTCCTCTGCTCCACTCTTGTGACAGCCCACCCGAAGTACTGTGGCCAGCTCTGGGGCCCTGGACTTGTGAAGTATATGGAGCTCTTGGATTTAATCCAGGGGAGGGCCATGAAGATGCTCAGTGGGCTGGAGCACCTCTCCCAGGAGGACAGGCTGAGAGAGCTGGGGCTGCTCAGCCTGGAGAAGAGATGGCTCTGGGGAGACCTCAGAGCACCCTCCAGTACCTAAAGGGGACCTGCAAGAGAGCTGGAGAGGGACTGCTTACCAGGGAATGCAGAGACAGCGCAAGGGGCAGTGGCTGCAAACTGAAAGAGGATAGATTTAGATGGGAGATCAGGAAGAAATTCTTTAGTGTGAGGGTGGGCAGGCCCTAGCACAGGGTGCCCAGAGAAGTTTTGGGTGCTCCATCCCATGGCCAGGTTGGATGGGGCTTGGAGCAACCTGGTCTAGTGGAAAGTGTCCCTGCCCATGGCAGGGGAGTTGGAACTGAATGATCTTTGGGGTTCCTTCCAACCCAACCCATTCTATAGTTTTATTACTATCTTCTCAATTTCTAAAACAGTGCATTTTTGATTTTTCCTTTGAATACACTTAGAGGAAAATTATGAGGACCTCTACTTTAAACTTATTTTTTATAGTTAAAAGCCTTGAAGGTGCTCTGAGCTCTTCGATTTTGCTATCTATGCCATTAAAATTTTATGGGGCCAACAGCAGGTTTTATTGATTTCCTTTTCATGTTCAGTTCCTCTCTTTGACCCTTTAATGCATCTGCATTTGAAATAAATTAGTATTAGATATTACACAGTACAGGTGAAATAGTTGCTGTCTTTCTGTTGTAGGGAAAAGTATAACTAAGACATGTCACCTTCACAAAATACAGAGGATAGGAAAAGGTCACTCTAATTACTGAAGTTCAAGTTTTCAATTTATTCCATTACTTTTAAATAGTGTTATCACATGGTTTTGAATGTCAGATAAGACTTGTGTAAATAATCTTTTCAGAATGGCACCAGCTAAATTAAATGTCTTTACAATGTCTTTCTTTCTTTCTTTTCCTTTCCTTTCCTTTTTTCTTTCCCCAGAGCCAACAGATGCATACTTTGGAAGGAACTGTAAAGGAAAGGGATAATTTTCTCTGCAAGATTCTGTAGAGCAATCTGTATGAAACAATTCTGTGAGACATATTAAAGCACCAGGGAAAGAACTTCATAATTTAGGAATTTAGGAGACTCCTGCATCCTGTTACAGGCTGGTATGCATGCTAGAAGACCATGAGAAAAAAAAGGTAGTTGACCTTCTGGAGCTGTTGGATGCCCACAGCAGATTTGAAGACTAGCAATCCATGAAGTTTGCTCACAGAGAACAGGGCAACAGGAAATGAAGAGGCAGCTGCCAGTACAAAGTAGGAGAGGATGAAGAACCACCTGAAGGCTGGGAGTGAAAAGGCTGTGGGGGGAACTGACTGCAGCTAATTCTTGGAACAGCTGGGCTGCCTATACTCCTGACCACTGCGATGACCACAACATGGAATTTAGTCCAGCTTGTCTGGGTCTACCTTCTGCCTCTCTGGAGCTGCCAGCTGGCCAGTGCTGCAGCAGCTGGATCCCACAGGATCCTGGAAAGGGGAAAGAAGATACTGTGCAGAGAGGCAAAGGCCATGAATGGATATTCTTGGTTTCTCTTCTTCATTCCAGCTCTCAAACAAAAGACAAAATTCACTTGGCCTACTCTTGTTTCTGTCTCAGAAGTTACTGAGGTGGGACTGGCAATTCAAAGTGTTTATTGTGTCCCTTGGAAGGGAGATCTGTGGGTGGGAAATAGTCCTTTCTGAATGGGGCTTGTAGGTAGAATTTCTCAGACAAACCAGGCAGATCAAAACCAAAGATCTGAAAGAAAAAAAAACCCTAGTTTTACTTTGGTCTGGTTTTAACTAGAAGAGCTGTGGAACATTTCCACCTTAACCTGAAACACTTCAAAGAGTGAGCTATGGGCAGGCAGACAGATCTGAGATCAGAGAGACAGATGATATTAAACCCCAGAGGTGTTTCAGCCAGGCTGATAGTATTATATGGGAGAAGCAGGAGAAGGAAAATTGTCCAGATGTTATATTTTCGTATGAGAACTCCTATGTGACTCATGCAGGGGAAGGCATGTTTTTAATATTCAACTGGTACCTACTGTAGGAGGAGAGCTCCTAATATGACAATATGTATTCTCACTGAGATTACAGCACTGAATGCTAATGCTGGGGCTCAGAAATGAAGCAGCAGGTGTTTACTTTGATGTAAGAGGGTGGATGAATTTTCTGCATACTAGCTATTTTCTGCTCATTGTCAGCAAAAGTGGGCTGAGCTACCCTGCTCTCAGACTCTGCTACACAGTCATGTGAAGGAGAGCTCAGGCCATGGAGCTCTCACTGCCACACTGCTGATATGCATATTGAAGTGTTAACCACATTATGATCACGAAGTAGTAGTAGATATATGTCAAAGAAGTGCAGCAGAAGAATAGTTTTGGTTTTTTCATGATCTATTTACAGCTCTGCACTGTCTTCTAGTATCCAAATTTCAGAGCTGAGCAAAATATCTTACAGTATCAAAGATCTAATTCTAAACTGGTATTTTTGCTCAATGTTTTCTTTGATTAACAACAGCTTTCTATCACATGAGGTCAATGTCTAGCAGCATACTCAAGCTGAGCACCAACTGTGACTATGTCCTTTACAGATGTTTTTTATCAAGTCTATCAAAATCTCAAAGAGACGAAATGTTCATTCTTTGACATGAAACAAACCCTGTATGTCATAAAAGTCTGCGGTTGTGTAAACATGAACACTGAAGCTGGTTTTGAAAGTGTGTGGTGGTTTTGGTAGGATCAATTACTGAGATGAATGGATAAATTTGTAGGTCATTGCTGTTATTCAGCTCCAAGTGTTGAAGCATCAAACTGCCAGGCTTGTTCTACAGAGAAGAAAGTATCTTATCCAGTAGTAAAGAATGATCATGGAATAATTGCCATTTTCCCTGCTGGAAATTCAAAGGATTTTGAGCTTTTGCCTCCTGTTATTCAGTAGCTATTTGTGGAAAGATGCCATGCAAGAAAAAAGCTATTCTCATTCCTGTACTTTACCTAAGCCATGTGAGCAATGTAACTTATCTCCTACTTTTTGTGGAGTTTTTCTATGTTCGCTCCTTTGCACACTGTAAACTAATCACGTGGCTAGATGCTAGCTGGTATTACCTCCCATCCATGAGAGGGGGTGAATGTCACAATGAATCCAGAGAAATGTCTCCTGAACAGTCGTAATTTTTAACACACACCCGGTAAAGAAACAAAGAAACTCATTTCAGGGAATAATAAAACATCCTTGCCCTAACACCAGAAAAAACCCTAACATATCTAGGAATGGACTTCTCAAAGAAACTGTCTTTTGAGAAAAGACTCCAGGCCCCTGGGATTGATTTGTAGAATCTCTCTTTAGCTGTAGAGTGATGGCAGCTGCTTTTGGAAGAAGAAAGGCAGACCTGAAAGGTATTTCCCTCTTGGCCACTCTTACTGCAAGTGCTTGAAGTACTCTTGGAAGTAGCTGAAGAACATCAGCTTGAGGCAGAGACACAAACAGAGCCTGCAGAGATGAGCTGCAGGGACAGCTGTCAGTTCTGAAATTGATAATCTGCGTTATAGATGACTTGTATGATGTCACTTGTTTTCAAGTGGACATTTAAGTATTTCTGAAAAGATATAAATTATTCTGGAGTGGTTAGTGGAGATGAAAAACAGACAAGGAACACATTTCCTTTACTTCCCCTGCCTCTTTCTCAAGAGCAGCTCTTGTCTGATCTCGGTGTTTCTGTGCTCAATCATATATCCTATTAAGAAACTCTCAAATTATTTCTGTTCACTAGAGTGATACTTTAACAAAAGTAATGTTTAATTATGTATAGTTAATTCTTTATAAATGCATATTAAAACCCTAAAAAATACTCCACTTTTAGTAATAAAGTACAGGCTATGACAGCACAGGTGTAGGTCTCCAAAAAGCAAGTGAAGACAAACTTGAGTATTGCATCCAAACCCTCTACACTTATAGGAAAAATCAAACCTCTGCTCTGTTCTGCCTCAGTAATGAGCTTCAAGTTGCAGCCTAAATGAAACTGTAGATTCCTGTCACATTGTCTAATTTTTGTTTTTTTCTCTTTATAGCTGATCATGCAGACAATCAGCTTTTCCCTCTTGCCATGTCTGTATCAGCCATCAAAGCCTAAGTATATATAAATAACAAATTAAAGAACTGTCTTGAAACATTAACATTACCTTTCTGTAATTTTTATAAAATCCTGCATTTCATTAGTGCTATTATTTTTGTTACTACACGCTCACATGAAAGAGGATATTTCATTGATTGTCTCTTTCAGCTTTATTTTACACTTCTAATCATAATCCCTTGTGCCTGGGTAAGAATTATATACTAAATGCCTTTACCTCCAGGAAGGCTAAAGTTATTTTACATCAGTGTTCTCCAAGCCAGTAAACAACTGCATTTTTTGTAAATTCTTTCAAGAAAGCAGGAAACACTTCAAGATGAAGAAATTCTCCCTGATTACAACTGCAATTCAAACAATTTTTTTGTTGCTGTTTCTGATTTGACTCTCCTGCTTTACAGAAAACATTATGAACAGTTACGAGGCAGCATTTTATTAATCAAAAATACTGTTGTAACACCTAGAGCAGAGAGTGGTGGTAGCCCATTTAGAGAATGTAATTGCAGTGTACAATGTGATTGCGAAGTACAAATTGGAAAGTGATCTATGGATCCAGACCTTTTGTTGGTTTTAAGCCCTCTAGCCCTAGTTAGTATGATGTGACAGGAGCTCTAAAGATACTGAATTCTGTGTCAGCTTTGCCCTCCAAACTGCTACACCTGGGTAATGGTGTTACCTGTGCTCTTCCCTCATTCAGCCTCCCTCTGAGAGCAGCACAGCCAACTTCATCAATACATATGATCAGCTGCACAACAATCTGACATCTGGAAATCTATCTCTCTGCAGAGAAGTTCAATCTTAGTTTGGTAAAAAGAATAAAGGCATTGTGGGGTTTTTTTGGTTGTTGATGTTATGGGGTTTTTGGTTTGTTTTTGTTTTTATTTTTTGTTGTTTGTTTCTTTGGTACTGATATGTTTTGCTTAATAAAATGCCTTATTTGCAAAGACAGCAATGAGGAAGCAGAAGAATAATATATGCAAAGTGGCAATATAACCCCATGCTATTAGAAAAATTAAGTGTTCGATGCCAGGAATGCCATTCCTTTCCTGCAGTTATTCCAGCTGCTGAAGGCTCTGCCTGAAGTCCTTTGTCTCCTCACTTTGAATTAATGAATGAGGAAGGATGATGGCCTGGCTGAGTCAGACAGTGAGCTCTGACCAAGTGTGGGGAGGTGGGAATGCACCCAGTTTCCAGATGTTGACCAAAATCAGACTTGATCATTTTCTGTACTACCAAGAGAACTGATTTGGAGAGTACCAGAAAATAGTTCACAACTCTCTTGCTGACCAACCACTTTAAAGGTTTTTAATTTCCTATTTCACAGAAGTTAACGTGTTAAATTTTAAAAACAAAACAAATGGAAAAGTGTGTCTTCAAAAAGGCACATTAGCTATGCAGTCAGATGCTTTTCCACTTCAAAAATCAGTGCACAGGGCTCACAGATTAAAGCCTTACACCACTAAACACAGAAAAGTGTACCATTTTCTGGATTAAACCTTCACTGCAGTTCAAGCAACCACATCTCTGTACAAAGGGCTTAGGAGAGATAGTATGAATATCCCTTTATCTGGGAAAAGGGGAGAAAAGCCCTCCTTCGAGAATAATTGATTCTCAAAATGAGAAACCCTTGAAATTCATGTAAGATGCCAGTAGTGGAAACCTTGAATAATGGCATATAGGTTGGCCTAAAAATGAGGCCAAGGCAGTTTAAGATGCCTCTGTGTTGCCTCTTGAGTTCATCTGGGGAGCTGGCCAGGAAGCTGCTGCACTGGGAAATAACTCTGAGGTCCATAAAGGGCTAGAAAAGGTCCAGGTGAGTGTGGCTGTAGGTGTCAGAGACCTCCAAAGGACCTCGCTGTGGGAGAGAGTGGTTCTGCCAGAATGATGGGGGACAGCATTGCCACAGGAGGATGCACTGGGATAAGAAAGCTGTCTGCATGGAGAAAGGACACTAGAACTTCATAGAGAATGGTAATACTCAGAACAGCTTCAGCATCTTGTAGAAGCAGTGGTCTCAATAATTTCCTTGTGTTGCCTCCTCCTGACACTGAGAGGGCAATGAAACTTCACAAACATGGTGTTGCAAGTGTCTCTGCCCATTCTTTTGTTTCCCCCTCTGCATGGCAGACAGCCCCTTATTGGTGTGCTCCCCAGCCCATGTGCCCAGGGGAATACAACCCCTCCTTTGGGTACAACTCCAACACCACCACTTTGTGGTCAGGAATGTGACCTGCAATGTCCTGCTGGACACACATCCTTGTCCCAGGCATAGAAGGAAATCTTACCTATGACTTTTCCCAGGAACAGTGCCTTTGGGGAATTGAAGCGAGTGTCAGACGCGGCCGGCAGGCTGTAACTCACTGGGGGATAGTGATCGAGCTGCAGAAAGAGAAAAGGAATGATGAGTAGTTTGCACCGACCTGCTGATGAATCAGGCCCACTTTATGGAATTATGCCATCTCTTACAGCTCTGTCTGATACACTCTGCTTTCATTTTGACAAAGGGAAAACAACAGTTTTGCCATCTCCACCTGTATGCATAGTTTTTTCATTCTGATTGCTGTAGAATCATATCAGTTTTATTTGCGTGCTTCAATATCATTGCTAAAAATAAGAACACCATCAATTATAAAACAAATTATTATTTCCATAGAAGCAGATTTCCACTTGGAATCTGTATTACTGCTAACTCCAGATTTACATAGCTGGGAATTTGAGATTAATTCAGGTGTTGGATATTCTCATTTTCTCTCAGAAAAGTCATAAATTAATAAGACATACTTCTTTGCACTTCATACTTATTACTTTCTTCCTGAAAATGTTGTGCAATTTGATTGTGATGACACCTACTGAAACCCAAAAAATAAATTCAAGAGTATTCAAACTTAGCTGAATAGCTTAATCTATAGGAAACACATATTGTCCTTGGTATGACACAACAATCACATTAAATTAGCGTATTTTCCCCTGGTTTTTAGCTATTTAACAGAAAAATGTGAAGAAAGAGAGTAATAAAATGAATTGCCTATGCTTAGTAATAGGATATTAGGATAGTTTATAATATTGCTCCATAGAGTTTTGATGATCACATTTCATAAAGGTAATTGGAGTGAATTTTTATCTTTGCCATTGTTATTTATTTTCCCAGGTTTATGTGCTCATTACACAGGCTTAAATAGGAGAGCACAACAATTGTTTATTTTATTCTGGCCTTGCCTTGTCACAAAACAGGACAGAAACTCACATACATGATTTAAGACTTCACAGGGCACACAGACTGCAGAAATAATTCTGGAAAAATGGCAACACTAAAGGGCATACAATATTTTAATGTCTTTTTGCCATATTTCTAAATTTAAAAAGTCATTATGTGGATTCTTTCCTTTAATGGTGCTGCAAATGCACAATTCAGTGGTTAAAAGTAAATGAATGGCAGAGAGCAGAGAACTCCAGGAAGGGCCAGATCCCCTGTTCCCCTGGAACACCGTGAGCTCAGGGGCTTGGAAAGCCTGCTGGTGTCATGAATCTGCAGAGGCAATCATTTCAGAAACCTATAAAAAGTGGAGAAGAGGGGTCCTGTCTTTCTTGCAATACCCCATAAACCCCCCAGAGAAGTGCAGACACATAGAAGCCAGAGAGGGAAAATTGCCTCGGCAGATCACACGAGAGATCTAGCAAGTTTTCATGTTCAAGAGTGATTTTTAATTGATCATAATGAGTATTCACAATGAGTATTTTGAGTTAAATATATGGAAGAAAATAATTCCATATTCTTACTCAGAAATTAGGAAGTTTCAGTTTGTTCAGAGTATCTTGGAACAGTTTTTCTCATATTTTTAATAAACTGAAGAAATACATATATTACCTGAAATTAGAGTTACACAAATTCACATTGAAGAGAGCTGTTCTTGAAAGGGTGTAGTCAAGTGAATACAAGGAGTTAAAATACAGAACAGATCTCAGCCTTAACCACCACTGGTCCTACTAAGAACAGACTGACTCCATATAAGTGCCTGGCATTCCTGGCAGAAGGGAAATCAGTGTTTTAGCATCTGACAGTACAAGTGTCAGACCCATTGTCAATGGGAACTGCAGGACGATCAGTCGAAAAAAATATTCGTTTTTCAGAAAACAAACAAAAATGGCTCATATCTGTCATGGCATTTACCTTTATGGTTATAAAATGAAAGGTATAGACTTTAGAGATGTGTATCAGGAAAAGACTGGTGAAAACTTAATCCACAAAACCCTAATTCTTCATCCTCTCACATGCCAAGAGGTTAACCTCATGTAACTTCTTTGCATGCAGTGAGATTATTTCTGATACATACCTAAATATGACTTAAAATATGCTGAAGTAACCCTGATAAAATAATCTGCCATACTGCCACATATATTGGTATCAATCAGCGTCATCAACATTTAAGTTTTTCCATTTTCAAAATCAATCAGAAGTAATGTTTAAATATTTCTTTTTATTGTGATTTGGAATCAGAGCAGTGCCATTGATCAGACCACAATTTATCCAATAAAATATGAATAAATTATAATAATTATGATCATCCTATGATTTAATTTACCAATGTGTTGTGGGTATCCTAAATCTGTAGCTATGGTCCAGGCGTCCACTATCAGAGTGGCTTTCAGGAACAAGTATTAAAAAGTCATCCCTGCCTAATGTACAGACCAACTCTACCTGAGTGTGCTAATTGTGTCTGCAGGGCATAGACCAAAATGAAAAGCCAATTTAAACAATGAATCAGTGTGAGCATTCACATGGACAAATACAGAATACCAAATCCTGCCAGCCGTGGTGTGCTGGAACTCCCTCTGTCTTCAGTCAGTGCTCAGGATGGGGAGAGGCTCTCACTGTGCCCACCCAGGAACAGGTTAGTCAGCAGTGATGGTGGCCAGATTCAAAAGAAATAGAAAAGGTTCTTCCAGTGGGCTCGTTTCCTCTTGGGCCCTCAGCACAGCAGAGCATTCCACGGTGGTGCAGAGGCAGAAGGTGCTGCCAGGCGTGGGCAGCAGGGACTGCAGCAGGGACACTGATGCTGTAAGAGCACAGCCAGGGCTCTGCAAAGGTTCAGTCCCTGGGACCCATCTCCTGCACGGAACTGGTAACTGAATCTGTGCACTCACGTGTATTTGCCAGATCTCACCGAACTCAAGGAAAGAATTCACAGTGGGCTCAGCCATGCATTGTTTTCAGGGTTTAGTGACTGAAGTTTAGGGTTGGTTTTATTCCTGGTTGAAATTAATCTCTATTTAATATTTTAGTTTATACTGATTATCTGGGGCAAGTGTTTCTGATCAGTCATAGAGCCAGGTCCTGCTCCACTGCCAGCTCTGGCATTTCCTGTCCCATGAAAGAAACCTGTGCTGCTTCCCACAGTCCTGGCACCTGGAATGAAATGGTGCACCACAAGACAACAGGGAGGGAATACTGACATTTCTGCCCACTCGGCTTTATTGCTTGTCTTTGTACTAAACTAGCATTATCTAATAAAAGAAGCCTTTTTTCCCCAGAGGCACCGAACCTGGGGTTGAACTCTTCCCAAAGCTGTGACTGCCATCCAGTGGGTGCTGCAGTGTAGGCAGCAGGGACAGAGCAGACTGCACCCTCTGCATGAAACACTAGCCCATCTATTCAATATGACACGTAATAAAAAAGGAATTACTAGTGTCAAATGATATTTGAAAAAAGTTATTACATTATTTAATGAAAATTAAATAGAACCTCTGTATACACAGACGATGTCATGGATTTGTATTAAATTTCAGTTTTAAAATTATATTTAAGATTTTTCATTACAACTGCTATTCTTTAAAAATTCATTAATTTCGTTAGAGCTTTATATAAACACACAGTGTGGCTTTGAGTGTTACGGATGAAAGTAGGTGGCAGTTTCTGAGGAACTTGCAATTTCAGCTCTGAAGTCATGTCATGCCACGGCAGACTGTCTTTATCTGAAGTTACTTGGATTTAAGCAGAAGTTCAATGAAATGCTATTTATTTTAAATTACTGTTCACTTAGATAATAAAACTAATCAGGACTGGAGTTCTGAGATTAACAGACATTATCAGTCTAAGGGCAAACATAATGCCCACATCACCTTAAGGGTCTCGGGAAAAAAAGTTATATACACATATGCACACATTATATTCACCCTGTGGGTATATCTACATCTGTATCAGTATCAATCCAGTCTGCATGTAGGTACTGCTATAAAGTAAGGGTTTTCTTTATGCTGAAGCTATTTTATAAAAAATATTGTCAAAATCAAATGGAATAATATACTGTAAGGCTTAATCTCACACCATCTGAAGTCAATACAGCTTTGCTATCGACTTCAGTAATAGCAGGATAAAGAAGGGGATGTGTTATCATCATGATCAATGCTAGTATTTCTTTTCTGCATTATTATTACAATTTATCACTTGTATTAAAAAGCTTCTCTAGTCCTGGACAGGGGCTTTTCGTGCTAAGTTCTATGGTAATGCATAACAAAGAAAAGGTTCCTGCTCAAAAATGCCTACAAAGTTAGAACAGACTAAGCATGAGACCTCAAGAAAAGAACAAGGCAGTGTGCAGGGGGTAAATACCCAGGTATGATAGCAAAGTAGGAGAAAGCAGGAAGCTGATTATGAATATCAAACAGGACATATTGTGACTTTTTACTGGTGGAATATAGATTATTATTCCCCTGCTAAAAGGTTAGGAAAAAATCTACAAACGCTATTTCAATACATTTAATATTGTGAATTAATTAATTTGTTTGTTTATTGTACCAAAGGAAAGGAGCAGATTCAGCTGGTTACTGCAGCTCCTCAGGCTGGTCTGGGCACTCCTGCTGCAGTTCAGCTCCTTCCTTAGTGTGGCACTCGTGCTCTGCTGATCTCTGTGACAGGTTCGTCCTTGACCCGGTTGGTGGGGACAGATGAGAGCCCGGGCAGGGACAAACCACAGGCTGGGGACAAACAGTGGGGCCAGAGAAACGGGCAGGGCTGTCACCACAGAGCTCATCACTGCCCGGGGAGCCGCAGCCTCGCTGCTCACCTGGGGCACAGCGGGGCCATGCACCGCACCATGTGCACCATGGACGGTCTGCACCCTGCCGGGAGCCCCTCATATATGATAGAATGGACATTTCTACACAGCCACAGTCAATACTGTCTTAGGAATCACTCCAAATCTGGTTTTTTGGTTTAATGTGTTGGTTTAGCCTTATGCAGATTTTTTTTTTTTTTTTTAATTTAAATAAAGGTCAACTGCAGCATTTTATGATAAAGTATCTTTTCTGTTTGTTTGGGGTTTTTTTTGCAGGGATTTAAATTAAAATATGATCAACATAGGCTACAGATAGAAAAAAATAAATAAAAAAGAGGGCCTTTTCCTGTTTTAACACTTGAATTCTTTATGTGCAGTAAGCTTGCATATATACCTGACAGCTGCTGTTGCTCTGCTAAATAATGACAAGGATAATTTGCCTCTCTCTAAAAATACAAACATTGATATAAATTTTAAATAGAAATGTAGATACATAAATCAAAATATAACAGAAGCACTGATAAGGAAAAGGACACTTTTTAGTCTAGCCACCTTCCACTGAAACAACCCTCTGATACTTCTTTCACATATCTGTTGCCTTTTTTACTGCTCTCTTTAATAGATGAATTACGATAAATGTTAACAGAAGCAATAGCAAGTCATATAATGCCAAGTTATTAAAATTAAAGAGATCTACCTCAGGTACCTAAAGATGACTTTCACAGGACATTAATTTTCCCAACGTGTGCTGCCATATAATGGAAAGCACCTATTTCATGTTCAGTTTTGACTTTTTTTAGCTGTGTCTTGGACTCCTGAAATACTTAATGATTCTTTTGTTCTCTCTTAGTTTATTTAATTGCAATAAAAATGATATCAAACCAGCAATCACACAAACCAAGGAAGACACACAGAGTCATCACTGGAAATACACTGTAGAAGGGAACAGCTTCAGTGTCAGCCAGTGTAAGTAGCACATGTTTGTGAGGTGGACAAACCCACTGATGTGCTCTGCAGCCCTTTGCTCTGCTCTGATGGGACAATGTGCTCTGCAGCCCTTATGTGCTCTGCAGCCCTCTGCTCTGCAGCCCTTTGCTCTGCTCTGATGGGACAATGTGCTCTGCAGCCCTCTGCTCTGCTCTGATGGGACAATGTGCTCTGCAGCCCTTTGCTCTGCTCTGATGGGACAATGTGCTCTGCAGCCCATTGCTCTGCAGCCCTCTGCCCTGCTCTGATGGGACAATGTGCTCTGCAGCCCTCTGCTCTGCTCTGATGGGACAATGTGCTCTGCAGCCCATTGCTCTGCAGCCCTCTGCCCTGCTCTGATGGGACAATGTGCTCTGCAGCCCCCTGCTCTGCTCTGATGGGCAGGCTCAGCAACAGCCACACTGCACCAGGGTCCCTGGTGACCTGCACAGCCTCAGCTGCATTTCCAAGGAAAGCAGGCGGGTACAGTGAGCAGAACATTTCACTTCTGGGTCTTATCATGAAATGAGACCTAGAGATGGACAAAGCTTGGGACGAGAAAGCTGAAACATGCCTCAGAACCCAGCAACACAAGGTCTGCTAAAATCTATGAGAAGGATGTTACAGAGTTCCTCTCCTATGAAGTGGTTTTATAGAGCAGAAAGATGAATATTCTCCCAAAAGGTCTCCACGTTTGAAACTGTCTCAGCTGATGCAGAGACGGTAAAACTTTAGTAAAGATATATCTGGCCCTGCCCCTCTGTAGCAGCTCCAGGAAAGGCAGCAGGCTCAGGCTTTAGAACCATGGAACCACAGGGAGAGAGAGATGCTCCCCCAGATGGAGTGCTGTGGATCATGTTTTTCCCACTGTACATCTGCCAGTCAGAGAAAGATTGGACTGCATGTCCTGATCTTCAGGGTCAGGATATTCCACCCCCTCATTTATTGATGAGTGAAAGGAGTTATGGTTTATGAAAACATTTTGTCTGACTTTTAGCTGGCTGAGATTCAGTGGGGATGTGCTGACTTGTCTTGGCAGATGCCACTAACCAACTGTAAGATGCACAAAAGGGAAGTAGAAATCATTCATTTATGAGCTTCCTGTCCACCCTTAACTGTGCTCTTTACACTGTAAAATAAAGAAGTTGGGTAAACTCAGAGAAGGTTTAAATCAACAAAACTGCTTGTAGCTCATGGTCATCCTGTGAGCACAAAATAACAGGTAATAAATTTATTTATCAGTGAGGAATTCATTAATTTCTGATTCTGATGCTTATGTTCTGCTGCCTCTTGCTGTTGTTTACAGACTCTTTTGAGAATTGAACACCTGGCCATTTGCAACATCTGTAACACCATTATAGTTGGAGGGAATTGGAAGTAAGCAAAGATCAAGACCTGTAATTCTTTATATATTGGAAAACAGATGTTGCCTAGGGTTATGTGAACTATATACAATATCAATATAAACTTTATTTTATTTTCAGAGGTTCTTGTATTGATAGCTTTTTATGCTTTGTCACCTATTTGTTGAAAAGACTCCTAGGTTTTCAAACCTGAGTAAAACCCACTGTCTTGTGACTTCTGATTGAGCAAAGAGCTTGGCAGTTAGGGATAAACTGAGTGCTAATGCATTGAACATGCAGATCTAATGTATGGTTCTGTGCTACAAAATGGGCTGAGCTTGCCTTTCTGTTGCACTGCCATTCTGAGGAATACACTGCCACTACAGAATGGCAATACAGAGTGGAAAGGATGGATCTCCAGGGATTTTAAATAATTAATTTCAGCAGGAAGGCCTTTATTACTAATAGAACAATCCACTTTTTTTTCTTTAAAGCAAAACCTGCTTGGAAATGTATTCATAATGCTTTAAACATAATAGAATCACCTGGTTATGAGAGAAAAAAAAGCAGAGGGTTACTGTTGCATTGATATTAACTATGGTTTACATGTTTTGCCTGTGGTTAAAGTCCTGGCTATTTAAAACATGTTTTATTCATGCAAGCTGCTATGGAATTTGTAAATACTGCCTGACTGCTTCCTTTCAAATCACAAACACTACTTCCTCATTCCCTACCAGTGAAATGTTGGTTAAACCACTCTTCAAATTAATCAGATGTGCAGACAATTTACAGCACTACCCAAGGAATGCTGAGGCAGCGTGATTCCCAGAAAATGAAGGAAATAAATAAAAGCAGTATTTCTACATAATTCTGATGGCATAACAACAATTATCGTGTCCAGTCCAAGGGTAAATGTTTTCAAAATGTGATTCATAGGGAGAGTTTTCAAAGAAGAGTTTAAAATTTGTTTTATGGCTCAAAAACTATAGACATCTGAAGGTATACTAAAATAGTTCAATTTATTTAGCCTCTTGCAGGCAAGATGAAAAGATATTTTAATCAGCATCTCTAAGAAAGTGTGAAGGGGAGTGATACCTGACACTAAACATTTCTTTCATCTATCAAGCATAGACACAAAGTTAAATGTTAAATGTCTGCAGAATTCAAACTGTAAATTAGGTGCAAATTCTTTACAGGAACGGCACTTAAGCACGGGAAGACATGGCTAAAGGACATGGTAAATTTTCTATCATTTGAAGTCTTTCAAGCTAGATAAAATGTCTTTCTAGAAAATGCATTGTACTGCTATCATCCCTTTTTGGGTTAGCTGCAGAAAATAATTTGGTGACTTTTTATGGCCTCTTGAGCAAGAGCTCAAACAGAGATCATATTCTGTTGAGGCTTCAAAATACAGGAAACATGATAGGTATGTTTCTGCAACACCCAATAATGAGAGGAGACGAAATTATAGCCCTGCTGAAGTCTATGAGAAAGTTCCCACTCCCTTTAATGAGACCAAAATTTAATCTACAATTATAAAAATCTTTGATGTATTGATTGCATTTAAGATGGAGATTATATGCAGGCTGCTTTGCTCCACTTCACCCACTTCATTTTATTGCTATTATGTTTACCGTTTTATTTTCTACTTCAGATTAGTTTTGAATTAACTTTGTATTATTTACATTTTTAAAGCACCTAGGAGTTTGCAATTTTTACCTCCTTTCAAACAGTGCAGAGTTCCAAATGGAAATGATAGAATGGACTTGCAAAATTTCTGTGTCCTCTTGGATTTCATTTGGGTAAGGGCCAAATATTTCATTGATAATTTTTCACAAAGATGGATATTTCTGCTGCTTGCCTCTGGTGAAGCTGGAAAATGGAGATCTGTACAAATACATTCTCTGGGTTATTCTCAACCTCACGAACAGCTGAGTTCAGGTCAAGGTTTCCACAAAGCCCCGCAATTAAGCTCCCTTTGAGCAGAGTCAGCAATGAACCTTGCTGTGTGGAGCTCCTTTACCGCAGCCCAACAGAGTGCCCAAGCCTGAAGGAGGCAACTGCCAGCTGGCCTGTCCCCTGCGTGGTCCTACAGGCAACGTGCCTTGGCTGCTGATGGTTGTCCTGAAGGCATCTGGGTGGGCCTGGGACACCAGAGCCCGAGGAAGCTGCTCAGTCAGGCACAGTGCTTTCCAGGAACAGTGTCTGAAGCTGTGACCCACAACCCCTTCTAGAAATGGCTTTAAGGCAGGTCTGGAGAACTGGAGATCTGCTGACAGTGTACAAGTGTGGAAGCTGAGAGGCCCAGTCTGCCTGTTGACTAGTAGCTTTATTCCATGCAAAGCACATTATAAACCTTTGCTTTTTCTTTTTTTCTTTTTTATTTCCCTTTTTCTTTTGTAACAGCCTGACGTAGCTTTGTGCAACAGAACAGAAGAGTCTCTCATCCAGGTTCTGCCCTGACTTTGCTTTGGGGCTCATGAGCAGGAGGAGGAGGTTTGAACCTTGCACTGAGGTTGCAACAACCACAGCTCTTTCAGGTGCAATTTAAAGCCTGCTGGAGCCAATGGAAGGCCTTTCAATTACTTCAGTGGGCTTTGGATCAGAACCTCTGCTAGGGAGCATTTGTCCTTGGCCTTCTTAAAAGAAGATTTTACTCATGTGTGAATAGTATTAATCACCCATGAACACTTGGGAAGGAGTGATCTGGTTTTTATGATATGGAAAATACCCTGCTGAAGCATGAAACCTTTTAATGAAGTCAAACAAAGTAAAACTTGCCCTCCATAACCTAAAGCCCTGCCCCTGAAATGTCATTTACTGGAATAATGCATTCCCCATCTGTCAGTCTGGCTCTTGCTTGCCACAGGTGAACCACTGCACCCTTGGAGGTGTGCCATGGTTACGACAATCTGTTATTTTACTAGAGGTGAGGGATAGGAATTGTTACTAGCAAATGTCAATTTTGTCCACTTCATGGAAACAACAGAAAAAAAGCACATCTTTGTCCCTAAATTTACATAATTTTTTTTTCCTGACACCTAAATCAGCAGTGTATCCTTAGTCTTATCCTTGAGAAACCACTGGCATCATAAATGAGATCTTGTTATTTAATGGAGGGCTAATTATTGATTTGTCTGCAGCCAGCGAATATATAAAACTGAAATAGAAAAACCATTTGACAGAGTTTTTGCCACTACCTTTCATCTTGACTGTCATGGTACATTAGGAGAAGGGATGCAATTATAATAAAACCCATTCACACTAAATATTCTTGTACTTGTTTGTTATCTCATGGACTTACAATATTGTGGATATGTTGTTTTCAAAGCTTATCTCAAGTAAGTAATCAGTGGTCTCCTATCTACCAGCATCAGGTGATGTCTCACAGAGTTCATTAATGAGTCTTTTTCTGTATTCGTATATAAATGAAACTCCTGAGGATCATGATACAACCCTGATTCACACAGTTCACATGATAGCAATTTATTGCCTGTCTCCAGGTTTTTTAAATCTCTCTGGCACTACAGGGTTATTACAGTAAGTTAGAAAGACAGGTATTCTAAGTATGAACTCGTTGTTAAGATTTCAGAAATACTGAGTGCTCTTGAACTGAAGCTTTGATGAGAAATAAATCCTCCTTGTGACACTTTTATGCCATGTAGAGATGTGGAAGTGTGAGCAACAGCACCTGGCAAGCAAGCTGTCTTCTTTAAAAGCAAGCAAACCAGCTGCTCATCAGGTTGGAGAAGGATTTAGCAGGAAATAAAAGTCTGCTCAAATGTTCATTGCTCAGATCTGCAAGAAAAACCTCATGTTTTATGATTTGTCCTCTGGATACTGAGAAAAACTGTATTTATATCTTCTGTATTTTCAGGCACCACAAGGAGTTTATATTTGAAAACAGGACTCATTTTCAAGTGAAAAATCTACTTAGATCCATTTCTGTTCATATCAGTTCTCTCATTAAAAGAATGTAACCTGATAAGTAATAAAATCAACTTCTAAAGAATGAGCAGAATTTGACAGAAATGTTCTCTTTCAGGTAATACAGTAGTGGTAGGATTTCTGGATTTGCTTTGTACATGTTGCTGATTTCCCTATTCTTGCATGAGCATCAGGCAGGTCATCTCATTTAACAAGCCTCAAATGTATCTGCTTTCTATTTACATAAATGAGCTGTGTTTTATGCATACTAAATAGATTAAAAAAATTTTACCCCAGCAGAGGAACAGTAACCAAAATGTTTCTGGCTCTTCAAAGCCCTAGATAGGTAGTGGTATCATAAAACACTGGGAAAAAAATTGTTGGGGACAAAATGTAGGTGAGTTGATGCAAGGCTGGTGCATTTAACTGGGAACATATTTTCTGACTGAGCAAGGAATCTCATCTGATCCCTTCAGAAAATAATTTATGTAGTTTTACAGCTGCCTAAATTGGCCAGCTACAGCTGCATAGGAAACATGTCAGACTTCCCAAAAGTAGAAGCATTTGACACCAGAGGGCAACCTGTTCTTGTTTGGCTTCCATTTAGATGTAAGAGAAATAAATGCAACAGCATGCAAGACAGACACATTTATCAATATATGCCCCTCTCAACCTCAGAAAGCCTGAAAAGAGTTTGGATGTATCACCTACATATTTTTTTAGGTTACCTGGCATTTGTGAATAATTTTGTAACAATTCTACTTCAATGCATTCAGTGTTATTCTGAGTACTGAGAGCCTCAGACAAATGACACTGTAATGCACTGAAAAGTTTACTTTTGATACCTTGAAATAATAACTGTCAGAGACTTATTTCAATTTTTAGGTAGATAGTACTGATGGCTACTATCCTTCACCATTTGGCTTGGTTCCCAAGGAGACTTCCTCTTTTTATATTTCATTTGTTATTGGTTTCGGTTTGCTTCTTATGAGCTAACAAATCTGGATTAATCTACCCCATCCACCTGACTCTCCTGCCAACAAAACTGTTCTCATACCCTGCTTGTAATCTCCATGTTTGCAGATGTGACAGCCAGGGAGTGAAAACAGAGTTCTGTAATGACCACAGAGATGGAGGTGCCTGGAAACATTGATTGCTTCTTGCAGCACTCCCCTCACTTATTTAAATAGTATTATACTATCTCAAAGATTTGCTAACTGAGATATGGAGAGATGCTCCCTGTGCTGTAGCAAATCCTAAATAAGCAGAGCTATGTGCCTTTGATAACACTCTTTGTCTCACCCTCCTGTCACATAAATACTTAAGCACCTTTCCAGAACAGTTCTTGCAATTTCACTGGACTGCAAAGTAAATTTAAAGACGTTCCCATTTGCAGACTCAGGACTTAAGGAATGATATTTAGTTGCATCAAATTCCACTGCCATTTAGGATGCTGTAGGACATCCCTCCTGGCTTCCAGCTGCTGCTCCAGAAGGGGACAGGTTTGTCCTCAGTCCCATGTTGCCTCTCAGCCCAGAGGTCTCTGATGCCCTCCAGCACCTACAGTGACACCTGTATGAGCCTAGCTGTCATCACACCAAAATGAGGATTTCAGAACAACATGATAATGCAGCAAAGGGAAAGAACAGTTTTTGTTAACTCCTGGTTGTGTGATCTGCAAGCAGAACCCCATCTACTACAGTTTTAATTCTCCAAATTGCACTGATGTTTCCAAGGAATGGAGACCATCAAGAGAGGAAGTGCTCCGAGTTCCAAGGAATGGAAGCAAACAACCTACAACTGACCTGCAGCACGATGTCGTGCCCGTTGCGCGTGATGTTTACGGTGTGGGGCTGTCCATTGGCCATGTTCCTGTGGTCAATATCGATGTTATATGGCTCTTTGGTGCCTCCCAGGCTGTACCGAATCTGCAGGTACCCTGGGGGAAAAAAAGCATGAAAAGCACCCCCATGTATCTTGATCTCTATCCCCCTGTTATTTCCCCTCTTTATTTTCACATAGAGCTGTTATCATTTCACACTTGGTTGCTCTCATACCTGGTTGCTGCAGTAAGAGAAGAGCTGGTGTTTGAGATTATAAAGTTACTGGGCTGAAACTGCCTCTATTTACAACCCAGAAGTGTGACAATGAGCAGCATCTCCAAACCACAGTGTTTGTAAACACTCCAGGCTGCAAACCAAACAAATGGAGCCATGCCTTGAACAATATGGACAGTTGGTACAAAACTGAGCACATCAAGTAGCACTGCATTGTTGAGATTATTATACTTGCTGCAGTAATTACACAAAACAACATTTTCTAAAGAATAAACCATTGACATGCATTGAATAAAGGCAAAAATGCAACAAATTAACACCGACACATAATCTACACAAGGGACTTTCATGCTCTCACATTCAATTCTTGTTGATGGGTGACTGTCTGGACATTTATGGAAATTCAATAATATATGGTGAAATGAAAACATCAGGTTATATTGTTTGAAAAGTATAATCAAAAGTGATTAATTAACATTCCTGACATACTGCCAGACAGATTTTTCTTTTCTAAACAAAAGTGAAGTGCATGCTCTTCATAACACATTTTAATATTTGATTAAAAGGAAGAATATTTGAAAAGGGAAATGCAGACCCCACTATTGATGAAAAATGGAAATATTCTGGCCCAAAAGAGAAGCTCTGGAATTTTATAACCGTAGTCATCTGAGGTTGGATTTCTCTCATGCACCTTCTTTCTTCCCCATGAAAGGAAAAGAACGAGTAGAATGTGGAATACTCATCCCATAAAAGAGAACAGTAGTAAAATCATTCTAATTATGATTTTCATGGGGCACTAAGGCACTGTTTGGAATTGAAGTATGTTCAGTTTATACACGGTTTTAACACTGTAGCAGCAAATGGTCCATATCCAACCTTCAACCATTACCAAAATGTTTAGGACATTATATGCTATGCTAGATCCATATTTTAGCCACCTCAGTGAGTATCCAGAGTTTCAGAAGGACAGCACATGACACTTTCCACTGACTGCTGGTGATACTGCCATGAGTTCAGCTATTCAGGGGCCTTCCTGTGGGTGCCTACTTGTCCCCACCATAATGCTGGTTCATGGCAAAATTTGGTACAAACAGAATACACGGTCAGATTTCTAAGTGCTTTATCTTTTTATGACAAGGGTGAAGAGACATTAGTTCAGAGGTTCAGCTGGATGCCAGCCTGGTATTACGAACTGTGCAAAGGAGAGATTCTGAAGCAGTTGCTTACCAGGTGGCTTCACAAGCACAGCCATGAAGTCCTGGGTGTAGGAGCTGATGTACAGTAAGACACAAGGGAACTTGGTGGTACTGAAGCTGAAGCTGAGCTCTTCTTTATTCAGGCTGAGGTCAGGTGCTGTGATCTCAGGATCTGCAGAACTCAAAAGTGTCCGGCTAACTAAGTCCTTCATGCTAGTCCCTGGGGAGTGGAAGTTATAACGAAGCCACATTCCTTCTTCAAAAAATGCTCCAACATCTTGAACAGAACAGAAAAAGGAAGAGGAAAAAAAGAGAGAAATTAAATATGCTGACACATTTTGGATGAAACATATTACTACTGACTTGTTCAGTACTAATCTGTGTATGTTTCTGCTGCTGAGTTATTTAAGCACTCTGCCAATATTTAGGTCAAAAAACTCGCTATTTTCCTATGAGAGTGAAAAGAACAATCTCAGTTTTATTGGTGGGTACATGGATTCACAGAGTAAAGGAAAGATTTCCTTTGGGGCACAACAAGGCCTATGCCTATATCTCATATCAATACTACAGACAAGTAGAATCATGCTTTAAATTTATTCTCATTAAAATCTTGCAGGAGATAATGCTCCGAAGAAGGAGACACCAGGAAGAGTGATTTAAGGGACATAGTAAGCAAACAACTGTCAAGAAAAAGCAAAACCAGCAGCACTGATGAGCAAATTTGAGTGGATTTGGAAGGACCTCACAAAGGGATGATGGCAATTCCACAACCCGAGAGATTTGAAATTAGACACAGTGCTAGAAAGTTACCCACCACCAGTGCAATCCTTCATGAGAACTGTATAACCAGGATGTCCTGATGGGAGATCAAACTAACAAGGGAACTTGACTCCCTAGGGGGGAACAAGGCAAGAGACATCTGACCTGTAGATCCTGAGAGCTGCTACCTAGACAGTTCTGAAACCAGTGTGAGACAAGATACGATGTTCCAACATTCCAGCCAGAAAATAAAACTGCTTTTGGCAGAATTCATACTTTCAGCTGATCTTGCTTTTCAGCAATGCAGTCCTACCTATTTCTTACCACTGAAAACATCATTCAAGGTTACTGTTCTTACAATGATGGCTGACTTTGACAGCCTCCTACAGAAATTACTGCTTAGTTGTCTACCCCTGGTAGTGCATAACCTGCTGTATTGGGAATTGCTTGACTGACTTCCTACAGCAGTCATTAATTCAGTGACATTGTGGTCCTGCATTGGGCATTGCTGTCTAGGACAAAAATGTTAAAGGAAATTTTAAAATTATGTGTGGACTTTATTAAGAAGGTGTGTTTATGAACATTTCATAAGGTATTAATGATGAATAAACATTATAATCATAACATATAAGTACTGTATTCAAAGAAGCATTATAGGAAATGCTTGAAGACATGAACAGTCTTTAAATAAAAAGTCTTTCACTGTTTATTACCTTCCTACAGGATGCAAAGTTGCCACAGATTGGTACAAAATTGCCCATCTAAACAAGAATTTTATTTTTCTTCCATTTTAGCATTTTGAGGCTTCACACAATTCTAAGCAAAAGCTGTATCTCAAAGGATATGAAGGCAGATGCCCATTTTCCAGCCCTGCAGTTACACAGAGCAAGTCAGGAAAGAGTCTGTAGAATTTCTTCAGAGTAGTTGAGCAGAGAAAAGACAAGAAGATAGGTAAAAATATAACGGACTTTACTGATGCTTCTTTCCAGAATTTTGATAAATGCAGCACTAGAAAAGCTTTAGGATTTCCTGCTACCACATAGTAATTCTCCAAAACTGAAAATATCATAGTCACTGTCACCATATGGATGTCAAGTTGTGGTCCCAAGTGCTATAAATAATGCGATCATTCTGATAGCAGAAAAATCACCCTGAGAAAAGTTATGAAAGAGGCAATTTCATGTAAGAACTATATTCTGCAGTAGACTCATCTTAAGTACTGCCAGATTAAGAGTGAAGGGCCCTATCCTGAAAATAAAAAATCCCCAAATTGTGATGTCCTCTGCTATTTAACATGGTGCTGAAGACAAGCATACAAAAATTCAAAGCAGTACACACTGTGGCTCCAAGTATTTGCAAGACTCGTGTCAAAATATCTGTGGGACCACCCACTTACTCTGCTTCAACCTCTGCTTCTGGCTCACCCAAGCTGCCTCTGGGGCAGGAGCTGCATCCCTCGGGATGCTCTGTGCACACCCATGGCACACTGACAGGGAATTCTCTGTGCCTCCAGCCTCTCTCTGCTCTTTGTCGTGCCTTTTGCTGCAGGAGCACCCTGTGGCTCTGCCTGGCACTGCTTGCCCAGGGCCCCTGCTCTGGGAATACGGGACCTTCCGTCTGACCTGGGTGCTGCTCTGGGGCTGAACTGGAAGGACTGCAGTGCATTGTTCCAGAGCTGTAAGTGTTACAAATTGCTGCTTTAAATGTTCATTACTACAAAGAAAGCTTTAAGTAAATGGTGCTCTCTGGAATGGTGTTCAGGGTGTTCTGTGGCTCTTGAGTTGGACTCGATGATCCTTGTGGGTCCCTTCCAACTCAGAACACTCTATTCTGTGACCTTTTTTTTCCCAAAAGTGTTTCATGACAGAGCAAAAATGTTCTGTATTTTTGACTCAATTTGTGCTGGGAAAACAATTTTCAGTGTAGCTGTCCCACTACAGGAATAGAGGGTATTGTTCTGAGCCTGGAAATTCTCTTCACATGCACACCCCCTGGTTTTAAAGGAAGGAGAAGAGGAAGGTTCACTTTGGCTGTGTGAGTGTATTGGGCCCTCAACAGGAAGATACTGAATCCACTTGAGTTCCAGCTCATCAAAGAGGTTGATGCACATGATTATGCTCTTCACTTATTGAAGGTGGAGTCCCTGCAGCAGGGCTCCAAAGTGCTCAGCAGCTCACAGGAGCAGGCTGTTTAAACTATCAGGAAATCTTAGAAACTGCTAAAAGATAATTTTCTCTCTGTTGATTGCAGTTACCTGATGACTAGCAAATGCTGAGGGCTGACCAGTGAAACACCTATCTACTTGGAGGGCACGAGTGTATCAATTAGCTCTGCTGGAAGGAGCATCAAATTTAATCATTATTTAATTCAGAAAACCATTCAAGCTGCCTGAATAAAGAGGGTCAAATGCAGTACAAACCCTGATGCTGAAATGGGGGTGAGTTTCCATGCACAACTGTTGTTTTCTTCTGTAATCTTCCAAATGCTATATGAAAAGGCAAGTCTGGGGACATCAGACACAGTGACGGGTTGCTCTGCAAATTGCCCTTTCCAGGCAGAGGCCTTAGGAAAGCAAATGTGGTGGTAACAGAGCAGTTTTCCTCAGAAAGTAGTGCCTATTTCTACACCAATATTCAGTGGAGTCGTCCTCTCTTGACAGACTTGGCAAATACGAACACGTTGGGCTTGCTTCGTAGAGGAACTCAGATCAGGAATTGTGGATCATTAGAAATAATTTTCAGAAGCACGATGCACATCCCCAGCATGTCTTACAAAACCATCCAACTTCAGTTTGGAAAGGGATGAAGTGAAAGCTGATCCAAAACTTCCACATACCATGCACATGCACTCAGAACTGAAGAACTTATTTTGAAGGTTATGATGCTTTGGTCATCTCCTCAATTTCCCTCTCCCCACTCAGCTACTTCTACTTTTGTTCACTCTCATTCTGTCTGGGATCAGGAGTACTGAAAGAGTGGAAGAAAAAGTCAAATAGCAACAAAAAGCCCCATTTCTCTTAAATAAGTTATAAAGTCTCATTACTGTAGGGCCAGTGCTGTAGACCTTAGAAAACGTAAGTTGGAACCTAATTCTACTTTTCTGCTGGTTTAACATCAGTGAAATGTTGGTGTTGGATATGTCTATTCTATTCTATTCTATTCTATTCTATTCTATTCTATTCTATTCTATTCTATTCTATTCTATTCTATTCTAATAATGATTCTCTTAGCCACACACCCTCAGGTCTCATATTCTGGCTGCAATTACTCTAAGAATTTGTGATGCATGTTTGAACTTTCCACGTGTGGAGAAAAATACCAAAGTACAGCAATCGCTTGTTGACATTATAGAACACAAACCTAGTGAGGATTTGCTTCTTCTATATGAATATATCAGTACGTGGTATAAAAAAATATCTTTCCTGAGCAAATGGCTATTGGAATGGGGGATATGCAAAATACTGTGCACCACTGAAACTATGGGGACTGATCACAGGTCCCTGCAAGGCTTCCTGCTGCCTTCAGTACAACAGGATGGCTGCCACAGAAGATGGGATTCAGCCACCTCATTCATTACCCCTCCAAGCCTCTCTAGTCAATGCCAGCGAGGAGATTCTGCTGGGAAGCAGTTTGATGTATCTAAGCAAGGCTGAGCTCTGAACCTTCTTTTGCAACAGCTCTGTAAAGCAGGTACCTTTTATTCTATCTGCTATACATGAACAAAAAGTGTGCATGACAAGGAAAGCCTAAAAATGTCAGGAAAGTTGCAGCTGTATTTCATTCTGCACTGATTTGAAAGTATTATAAATCTTTCCGTAGGTACAGCTGTTTGAACTGATGTCTGGGATAGGAGACTTAGAGTAAGGGAATAGCAACTGGTGCTATCTATTGTCTGCTGAATTTAAATGAAAAGCCAGCTCAATTTCTAGTGGAAATACCCATAATGGTTTGAAAAAAAAATCAAATAAAATGGGCCGGGTGAAGAAAAATGTAATGTCAAATATACAATAGACCAGGTTTCATGATTTCCTGCCAGGGAGTCTATGGAGGTGCTCTTTAGCTCTCAGACAAAAACTTGCAGGTTTGCAAGAGCCATTTAAGACATATTAGAGACTGTCATTTGATGATTGCACTGTATTCAGAGTAACAACGTTGATAGGTGAGATCTGGCTTCATTTCCTTCCTGTACCACAGGTATCCACTTTAAATGTGAGCAGGTCCTTGCTCCCCTGATCATCTGGTTCACTTTCTGCATTACCATAATAAAAAACATCTTCTCACATCACAGGGCCATTGTAAGGGTAAATACTCTATCATCTTGAGAGGTGCCAAAACTACTTCAGCAGCATAACGGTGTATAAATATTTCACATGGGTGTCTAGTGTGAGAACCTCAAAACTCTCTGTTGCCTTTGTACACGGACGCAGCACCCAGCAATGTAGCTGAAGCTGCTCGACTTATCTTTCATTAAACATCTGTATTCAGTGAGCAATGACACCATAGCAGGCCTGTTATAGTTAGCTGACAAAGAAATTGATAGTTTCTCACATTTTCTGAGCCAGGACTTAGTGTTTTTTTAAAAAACTTATTACTGTGACTCATTTGTTTTCTGCATATATAGTAAGGAGTTCCTGCATTTTGTAAGTAGTTTATTACGGGTGGTAAAAGGTTTGGCAAGTTCAGTTTATAATCAGGTTTGTACCTCTTTAAGATATGTAAGTACTATGAGGAAGGTTTGTTTTCCTTTAAGAATATACAAAATTTTTTTTTTTCAAATGAAAGAATTCTTGCACTGATGTGCAATTTGCGAAGCACTAGAGCACGACTGTGCATGTTTAATAAGTCAGTACTGACAGGACAGAAGACTGAAATAGCTTTACAGAGTATATACGTATTTTTGGGTATGTATGTTTACTCAGTAGAGGCTAAATCCTGAGTTCTGAAGCGTGACCTACAGGTAAAAAAGCCTGTCTGCAGCATTCAGAATTACCAGCCTAACATTAACAACCCAAGGAAAATTTCTCAAGTGACTTTCAGCTCAAAGATCCCAATCATGTGTATAGTAGAGGTTTGTGGGGTGTGGGTGAGAATTTTGCCTCGATTTTCTGGGGTTCTTGGGTTTCTGCGATTACGAACTATGAAAATCAAGAAATTATTTACCTGAAATCACTCTAACAATCATCTCCCTGTTCCCCATAGCAAAACAATGCAGTGTATTTGCAATCAGCAAAATAAAGGGAATGGAATGGGTACAACCAGGGCAGATTTGGAGGTGATCAAGGGCCACTCTAAGAGTCAGTGGAAGGGTGCAGAGCTGCTGCCCCCTGATTTGTCTTTCATCCACCTAGCCTAGCAAAAAGATGATTTTTCTCACTGAGACACAGAAGAAGGAAGCAAGAAAGGAAGAAAATCTGACTGTGACAATACTACTTGTAAGTGCTCTCAGTGTTCATGCAAACATAAAAACAAACATGAAGGAGCTCTGTTGGGGCACTGGCATAAGGACTGCAAGAATTCACACTGTGAAGCTCAGCTTTAGTCCAAAGAAGAGAAGAAAAAAAGAGTATACACTCTGCTCATCTCCGTGGTGCTTGTTGATGCAAATTGAGTAACTACATAGAGACTGGGAAGCTTTGAATTTACCCTTCCAGCACACCTAAAAGCACATGAGTCATAGCACCAGATATTGGTTTTTGGTTTGTTTGTAATTTTTTTTTTTTTTGGCCACACTATCTTGGTAGTGGGCAATTTCCTCCCCTGCTGTTGTTCCACTGCACTTCAATACCAAAGGAGGAATGCTTTCTCCCTGGGGTATGTCCCACACCAGAGTGCTGTCACGTGCCCTGCATTAGACCTTTGCTTTTTTTTGTGTGTGTTTGTTTAAAGGGAGGAAAGAGTTTGCTTTTTGAAGGAACAAAAAATTAATTGTTTTCCCAGAAATCCTTTTATGATGATAGGACAGCTGTGGGAGAAACAAAAAAAGAGAATTTCTGCTCCAGTGAAGGACAGGCAAAGGTCAGAAAGCAATCTGCAGGACTGCAGAAACATTGCAGCTATTCCTCAGAGCAATTTCTTTGAGCAATGAAAGAAGTAAAGCCAATTGCATATGCCTCAAATACAAAACAAAAATAGAGTTAAAATATATGTCAGACTGCATTTTTGCATTTCTTTTCGTCCCTGTAATTTCCAGGCCACAACATCAATCACATTGTGATGTGCTGCTAATAAGGCTGGAGACAGTGCAGCTTCTTGTCAGCCATCACCCAGTGGCTCTAAGGATGGATTTCGCCATTCAAAGAATCCCCAACATGTGAGATCTGCTTTTATTGTGAGGTATGTTTATTACTCAAGAGTCATTGTATGGTGGTTTTCTCATAGAAATGATGTTTTTTTCCCTTTAATTTTCCCCATCAATTCTGCTAGCAGTTTCAGCATGTAACCAACCCCAAGAAGTTTACTGCGGGCAGGTGATTTGAACATCAACATAAAACTTTGGGATAACAAAAGTTTCCTGTGGGAAACTAAAATCAATGGGAAGAGAATTCTGTGCTATACTGAACGGTGTTATATTGTGTCACCTTTCACTCCATCTGAGTGGCATATTTTTCTGGTGATATTTCATATTGGTTTGAATGTGATGACTTAAAATGTCAGGCACTGCTGGTTATCAAATCCACAGATCTCCCTGGCCTGGAAGATTCACTCAGAGGAGTAAAATGATGAAGCCTAGTCCTGGTTTATCCTGCAAAGCACTAACTTTGTTATTTCTTGACAGCTGGGAATGTGACTTCCTAGTGAAAGTAACAAAGGAAAATAATCTTGCCCGCCTCACATCAGACTCACCCAGCACAACAGCCCTGCATGGCACACAGTGGTGCAGGGCAGAAAAGCACAAGTGACAGAGCAGGATTCAACTATGTCCTTACTATAAAGAATGAAAAATGCTGAAAACAGATAATATAATATTTGAAAACATGTTCACAGACAGTTCAGTGCTTTTGCAGAGGGGAATATGTCAAACTGTTAATGAAAAAATGGATTGAAATATGAAAATTATGATCTTTTCACCCAAATCTATTAAAATATAATTTAGATAACATTTACAGAGATAAATTTTCAAAATTTTATAAATTTTAAACTATTTTTTGAACTAAAACATACTTGATTATTTTGCCAGTATTTATTTTGCAGTTGTTACGTATCTTTGCCCTTTGTATTTAGAAAATACATTCAATCTTTTCTCATGGGCAAAGAGGACATGGTACAGGATTCCAGGAGCTGCTGTTAGAAAGGAAGTGTAGGATCCCCTTCTTTCACAAGTCTAGGATGTTTGACAACACACGAGTTGTTCCACTGCTTTATTTGATTTAAAAGCCTTAATGCAAGTTAAATTTACAATGTAAGATGTAATGGGCTGTAAATGAACTGTTTTAAAGATGTCATTATCAGTAGTGTTTGTTACAGAATTTTGCAATTATTTTGATGATAGGATACCCCAAACATAGTCTGTTTTGTGTAATTTATCCTCTAGCTTTTTTCCCCAGTGCTCCATTGTTCTTTTTACACAGACGCCCTGTGAACTCACCCACAATAATGCATACTTGGGGATATTCCAGATGAATAAATCAGTTTTCAGCACTAAGAGATAGGAAATTAGTAATTTGCATTTTGTACATAAGACCTGAAGGATTTAGAGAGCTGTTTTTAGCCTGAAGTAGGTTTGATCCTGAAAGCAGAGATGTGGTGTGTGGTACAGAGATCCCCGTGCTCGCACGAGATGAATGACTCGGCGCTGCCCAGCTCACAGCAAGGTTTGCTGCCTGCCCCAAGGGTCACTGTCAGAGCTCGGGGCCTTGGCTGGACTGGGAGAAGGAGATAAGGAAAACAGTATAATATAGTATAATGTTAGTGCTGTTGCTATGACAGAGCTTACAGACCAGCCAAAACCAGGGTTGGTCTGTGCTAGGTGCTCAATTATTCCCCTAATGGTATGTTTTTATTCTGCTAGCTTCACATCCAGGAAAAATAAAACACTTCAACTTAGAGCTAGTTTTGGCAGAAGTTTGGGGGTTATCTATCCATCAGAGAAACAGAAAAACCACGAAAAAAAAAAAAGTGTGATGAGTTTTGGTAATACAGAAAAAACTAAAAAGGGAATTCAGTGAATATGGCATGGCAGTAATTATCTTTTTTTTTTTTTTCTGAGTCAACTTATATGATCTGTAAGAGACTAACCCAATTCCAACCTAAATGGGTTTCCTCTATCACAACTGCATTAGTGAACAGAAATACTAAATACGTATTACCATTTTTCACAACAAACCATTTGCTAAATTAATTGAAATAACTGTATTCCCATTCTCAGGAGTTGCTGTATGTACAGTCCTGAATGTGATGGACATGCTTCATAATCTGTCTTTGAATCACCACTGCATAGTGAAACCTGGTGAAATTCCTGCATGTAAGCACAGTGATAGCCATACAGAGGCAGCTGCTTCCCTTCTGCTGCCCTAGAAATATATCATATTTATGGGAATTTACAAAACAATCAACAGACAATGTGGTGATATGGAAACAATCCCTCAGCTTTTAGAAGAAAAAAATCAGCACTTTTATTCTCACTTTTTGTTGTTGTATCCCTCTTTCCCTTGCTCCTTACCCTCCTTTCTCATGCAGACCTGTGTGTCTGTAGTAAATTTGCCTCTTACAATCATTGATTTTGAAAATCCAGAACATACTTTAGGCATTTCCAAAGGACTGACACAGATCTGGAAGCTCTGGGCCTTTCCTTATCCCAGCAAGTTCAATCTCTAAGCCAGTTTGAGCTACTAAAAGACCTGTTCTGGTTATGCGTGGATAAAATGTTTAAGTCAAAAGCTGGCCTCCCAATATGTAAGATATTCAACCCAAACCTCATATCCACATATCTTCAAATATGTTTCTGAATGGCTAGGTAGCTTTTGGTTAAATGCATGTTTCTCCTAAAGAAGTAACCATGATATTGTGCTAGTCAGAATTTATTGTGCAACAGCTCAAGACTGTGGAATATGTTTTGCCAGACTTGCTATTACTATAGGCATTCCTGATGCATTTTGTTGTTCTGTTATTTGATTTAAAGAGGTAACATATAGTCCTAATGAGACATGTGGTTTCAAATAGTCACATTTAAGTCCTGGGTGTATAATTTGACTTGTTAGCAAGAAGTATTAACCAGGATTTACTTGTTCAATTAATAAAAGCCCAAGCGTTGATTCTACTGTGTTTTTCTCTGCAGGCCAGCAGTTCCCTCACACTCTGCCCCCTGCAGCAAACACTCACCTTTAATGCAGAAGGGCCCGTCGTAGGCGGTTGTGGAGCAGTCGCAGGAGTATCCGTTGTACCTCTCGACACAGGTGCCCCCGTTGGCGCAGTACATGCCGTAGCTCGTGCAGTGGCCGGAGCAGCCAGGCTTCACCCCGGGCGTCACTCTGGCCCTCTCCTCCAGGTCCAGCGTCACCCCGTTCATCCGCAGGGAACGAATGCAGCCGAGGAACCCCCGCTGGCCTCCTGCAGCGCCTGCGAGGGAGGGGACAACCGCGAGACAACGTCAAACAGGCTTCAATGTTGATTCACATGGAATACCCTGCCAAGCTTGTGACAACTGCTGGAAATGGCTTTCAGAGATATTGGTGGCAGAAAAGGGCTTGGCTCAATTGCTAAGGCACAGCCTTTCTCTCTGTGGGGTTAGCGAGGATGGATGCTAATAATAATGCCATAATATGCTTTGTGATGTTACATTTTTCAAAGTCACGAAGGGCCAAGATTCAAATCCCCACTCTCAGTTACAATAGGAAATACAGATGTTAATTTTCAAGCAACATCAGGTACACTGGCTAGCTGTCTGAACACAGAGTAAAGAATGTAACACTCAAAAGCTACACTTGACAGTCTGAGTGGAGATGGTTTTTCATAGCAGTTTATAAGAACAGTTCTTTTTTCACTCCTAGTAAACACTTGCTGAAAAATATGATTTCAGCTAAGAAAGTCTTATCTGAGGCTGGATTAGAAACAACAAACCTCTTGCTGGCCCAAAGAATAGATTATTCTACAGATTTATTTTACAGAAAGTGAAACAGGAGGCAACAAAACAATTCTTGTTTGTTATTACTCTCCAAGCCTCAATGTTCAGGTGTTCATTTTGGGCACTCCAACTCAAGTCCATTCTAGGTCTGAGTCTGAGTAAGGTTTAAATCTCTTCTCTGAAAGGTGTGCTCCAACACCAAATTACATGAAATAGAAATTATTCAGAAAGAAAAAAAAACCTGACATTTGTGTTTTGCCAGTAATAGTACAACTTATTGCCTTTATTTGGCAATTCAAAAGTGACAAGTAAAATCATCATTATTAACAATTCTCAAAGAACTCGGATGGGAAAAAATCCATCTCTTCCCGTTTTCAGCAAAAGGCTTGGTATTTCTTTTAAAAGGTTTTTTTAAACAAACTTCATCTTTCAGCTTATTTTGAAACTGCCTTTTGTTGGGATCATAGCAATAAAGGAGCATCTGAGCTTGTAAATAACACCTGCACATCAGGTGGCACATGACACGCAGTTTGCAGTGACACTGGGCTGATTTTTAAGGCAATGAAGGCTTTAAACATCATTTTAATTCATTTTTATTGTTGAATGATGACTAACACGGGGAAAAAAATGAGAATTTTTTTTTCTTTTCCCCTTCCCTCTTTTCTTGTTAACAGATATCTAGAGAGGTATGAAAGTGCTTCTTTATTCAACATTTCTTGCAGTTCTGATTGCAGATAATGATCCTTGGCACGGGGGCACTTTGCAGCCCTGAGGCCACCAGTCAGATAAATCCAAGTGCTGCTGCAATAACCTGCCCAAACTGCAGTGGAAACCAGTAGCTCCAGAAAGCAGCTGGACTCACATGGTTTCAGGGAATGCACCTGTGTAACACTGTGTGGTGATTTCCTGCATCCAGTGGGCAAACAGCCCATGGGACCAAAGGGAAAAGGCTGCAGTGAGAGCCACGAACACAAACGCAGGAGCAGTGGTCAAATCGAAAGAGGCTGAGATGGGCACTGCAGGCACACGCAGTCCTGGCAAGACCCTGGCAGAAGTGTTCACTTCTGTGGTGAGCAAATGTTTGTGTCTGGGAGAGACACCTGGCCAAGAGTGAGTCTGGCACTACAACCTGCTGGAGGCACTTTCAGCCGGGAGCTGCTGGTGGAGAAAGACAAAATTGAGATTTCCAACCCACAGTATTTTTCTCTTAGCTGATCTTTGTATTTATGGACACGCTTGTAAAGCTTTTTTCCTCTCCTTCCCTTCCGCCTGCTGTCCTGCAAGTGCTCGAGGAGCACAACATCCCACAGCGAACCCACTGCTGCCGGCAGGGCCCAGGACACAGAGCGTCGGCACGCGAGCGCAAAGCCCGGCCGCCCGCTCCTCGCCTTACCCACGTAGAGCTGGCTGTACAACTCCAGCCGCGTGTGCCCCTCCGTGGGCGCCTTCCGGACCTCCAGGGGCAGCTGGTCCACGCGCAGGCTGGCCTGCTGGACGTTCCTCTCGGCATTGACCCGGTGCCACTGGTCATCGTTGAGCGCGCTGGGGGAGCGAACCACGATCTCCACGGGCCCGTTCCCAACGTCAAATGAGAAGGAGACCTCTGTGGCAGCTGAGACACCAAGCAGAAGGTGTTTGCAATTTGTTTACAGCCTTACATTGTAAACACATTCAATTGCACTTCCTGAACAGTAAGGAGTCTTATTGAACAGAAATATGCACTGCAAAGTCATCTTTCTCAATTTGTAAGCACAGTCAGTTCCTTCTAACTTGAGTAGGAGTTAGGCTTCTAGAAAAAAACATCAACAGACTCTAAACCAATTACATTAATTTGCAGCTTTTCAGTTTCCATGTTTTTTTTCTAAGAGAATAAGCATTTTTATAAAAAAATGGTGCTGAAGAAGTCTAAATTTTGTTATTTATTTTGAGGAGCCATTAATTTTTGCAATGAACCAATAATTCTGTGATTATGACCTATGTGAAATTTTATGGCTGAAAAAGAAATGGATCCTTAGCAAGCACTACAGTGCTCTGTTTATAGTGAGAGATTAAAATCATGTTTAGAAATTTTACAAATGTACATTAGGCCCTATGGACATGCCTTGGGGTCATCCTTGGAAAATATATAACTGATATTATTAAATTGTGTGTTTAATAATATATCAGTTATTTTGGAATAAAGAAATAAAATTTTGACCTTCCTACTTACATTTAATTTATGTAACTTGGGGCTGCAAATTATATTCTGGTGGCAAAACATCAGATGGAAGGGTCAACAGGAAATGGATTATCCATGATAGCATTCACAAAGGAGGATACCAGACAGAGGTAAAGAAAACCAAGAGTTTCATTTAATTTGTTTTTCTTACATATAAAATAAAAAAAGCCAGAGCTCCCTTTGAATTTCTCTGAAAAATCTCAGGTACCCAATTATGGTCTGTGTTCCAGTACAGCTGTGGTTTCTTATTTGGTTGAATTAATAAAACACTATTATAAAATTTTACTAAGTAAGGCTGTTAAATTGTGGCAGAAGCACCACTCCGTGGTCATTATCACTAACAATACTGACAAATAGCAGGAAATATTTTCATACACGGCCTAATGGATTTTCACAAGGTTGTGTCAGACTGAATTGACAGCATTTTTATGAAACTGAAAGGATAGGAATAAACTTTTTACAGAAAATGTTCTTTCAAACCAAAACTAATTTTTTCCCAAAATTGACTACTTCTGAAAGGAAAAAAATAAAAGCTGTTGTACTTTCTGTTCTCTGCCAAATAAAATAATTTGATTTCTTGAAAGACCTGCCTTTCATAAACCATGAATTTAGTCTGTTTGGCCTTTTGCACTTTACAAGGCACAAAATCTGTATGAGACAAAGCTTATTGTTAAAGAAATAAAAATGTTTCATTTTAATGATGCTTTGTAACTTCCACGATTCTGACAATAAACTCAGGCAAATTAGGAATTAGAGTAAAACCTCTCCAGTACTTAAATTCTATGTCGTGTTCAAGTCTATTTTCAAGATTGTGTGTGTATAATTCTCCTTTACTTTTTGCTTCGAAGAACCACCTCAGATCTCTTCACTGTCAGGCTTGAATTGCTTCCCCAAAGCCGTCTGGCTCCAAGACTGCAACATGAGAACCCCTAAACAGACTCTGCCTCTTATTCTGAGGCAGTTGATGGCATTGTTAACATTGCTCATGGGTGCCCTGTTATCCCGTCCAGGATTTTTGAAATCCTCTACAAAAATGCTTCTTTGCTTGCAAGCCCTTGGCCATCCAGATGGAAGTATCTCTGTTTTTTTAATGGAAGATTATTGTTCTTTTAAAAGGGAAAGTGTAGAGAACAGGCAAATGGAGCTATTTCAAGAAGTTCTGTGTCTGCAGGCTCTAACTTTATGCATGTCTAAGCTGCAATTTGTGTCACAGCCTAAAAGACACATAATTAAATTTGTACTTACAGGAGCACACTATTCACTTTAAAATGAGAATCATTTGTATCTACTGTTATTTTATTTTTATATTAAATCTTATAGTTAGGGAAGGAAAAGCATTTCAGAAAAATCTGCTCATCAAAGGTCATTTTCAGAGCATGTACCTACTGACACGCTGAAAGTTAGAGAAGATAGTACAGCACCTATGGACTGTCCTGATCCTTCCTCAAACAATCTAGAACATGATTCTCATACCAAAGGAAACTTATTTACTCGACTGAAAAAACATGAACTATGTCAATGAAAAGAGCTTTACGGGTGGGTAGAGGCTGCATGACAGGATGTCTCCCGTGCAAGTTACGTTACTGGTTCTGACTCTCCACTCTTAGTTCCATTTTCAGTCTATGGAATAAGTGTATTTTCCAGCCAGGGAAATCTCTAGGTAAAATGACAGGCACTTGTACCTTAAGAGGAATGGATAAATATCTGACCACGGGCACAACAGTCGGAAAATGGAGACAAAAGAAATTGTACCCCCTACCCAAAATGAGACAGGTGACCTGGTGGCAAGTGACAAGGAGAGGGTTGAGGTACTCAGCTTTATCTTGTCTCAGTTTTCACTGGCAATTGTTCTTCCTGCATCATTTGAGACCCTGCATGTCAAGGCAGGGACTGGGGGAATGAAGGTCAGGCTGTAGAGGACTTTAAGAACATCATGCTGTCCCCACCCCTACGTTTTCCTCTACCCCAGCTTTGCTGCTGAGCAAGGGGTTGTCCCTTTGGTCAGTGGTCAGCTGTCGTGGCTGTGTCCCTTTCAGATGTTCTGCTCCCCTCAGCCTCCTGATGGGGAGAGAGGTGGGGTGAGGGAAGGTTCTGGCACTGCGGAGGCACCGCTCGGCTACACCAAAACCTTGGGGAGCAACCAGAGCCAAGGCAGGCACAGCCCAGGACACACCAGCACAGGGGCTGCTGTGGAGAAAACCAGCTCCTCCCAGCCAGGCCACTGCCATATCAATCTGTCCAGATGTTCAGGGTGACTACTTATACAGAAGCATAGCAAATATTTATCTTTTTTTCTGAAGTATGTTGGACTGTTCAGCCTCTCTGTGTCTCCACACACAACCCTCTTGGACTGGAATACCTCCCAGGCTGAGGTGACAGTGGCGTTGTTCTGCCAAATGCTTGAAGGGGATGATTAAAAGATACCTAACAGACGTGCAGATGTGACTCCTTATCCACAGTAACCAACTGGACCAGAATAAGATTTTTATTTCAGAAAGATGCAGAAAATGAGCTGCACAGGTCCCACAGATTTGTACTGGTCAGTCACTTTGCAGCTCATGAAGTTAGTTTTCCTAATGATAATTTTATTTTCTATTCTTCCAAATACAGTAAAACTCAAATCAGTTTTTCTAAGACATGAGGACAAGGATCAGGCTTTGAACAATTGTCTGAAATTGCTTACTTATGAAATTGAAAAAAAAAATAATGTGGGTTTTAATTTATTCAGTCAGTACAAAGTTTTGTGATGGAAATTTCATAATATTGAACAAGGGTGAATATTTTATGTGCTCCTACTACATATATTCACTCAATAAGCTGAGGTTTGTGCCTTAGTTTTACCCTCTCTGTGCCTTGTGCAATTACATATAATTAAATCTGAACACGGTCCTTTTATCGATTCAATTTTCTAAGGTCTCAGGTCATTGTCAGCCATCTGTTCAGAACACGGAAGAGCAACTTTGGCAAACAAAATGTCCTTCTCACTTTTTGTTCTGTGTTCTCGTTTTTTAGCTCTATTGAGATCCCATCATTTCCTGATCTTAAATCTCTGAGGTATTTGCCCATAAAAAGGAAGGGACACAACCGAGCCAGTGTGCAGGAAGAGCTGCCTAGGCTGGAAGAGTGGGTTAACAAGTTCAACAAAGACAAATATAAGTGCTTACACCTGGAAAAACATAATCCAGGACTGCAGCACAGACTGGAAGTGTCCTGGTGAGGGAGCAGCCCTGGAAAAGGGACCTGGGGATCCTGGTGGCAAACATGCCCAATATGAGTGAAGAGCATCCGCTGCAGCAGAAAGAAAAGCAAGCAGGATGCTGGGTAGCATCAATAAGGACATTGCCCACGGACATAAAGGAGTCATTTCCCCACTCCTCAGTGCTTGCCAGGCCACACATGGATGTACAAGGTTCAGTTTTAGTCCCCACTACACAAGAAAGACGTAGACAGGATGAAGGTCTTCAAAGGTGATCAAAGTGCTGGGAAGCCTCTCAAATAAGGAAAGGCTGAGAGAACCGGGCTTGTTCAGCCATGAGAAAGGAGGCTTGGGGGACACCTTATCACCATGTTCCAGTATTCAAAGGGTGGCCACAAAGAAGATGGAAACATCCTTTTTACATGATGGGTAATGGGTAGAAGTTACTCCTGGGGGCATTGCAATTGCTCACAAGAGGAAAATTTATTAAAATGAGAAGAATCAGCTGCTAGGACAATCTCCCCAGAGAAGTGGTAGGTTCCTCAACATTGGACACTTTTAAGATTCAGCTGGACAAGATGCTGGGACATCTTGTCTTGACTTTTGCTGAGAGGATTGGACCAAATGATTCTTGAGGTCCCTTCTAACCTGTTATTCTATGGTTCTGTGATTCTATGACTGCACTGTCTGTAGGATTCCATGCTTCTTGAGTCCTTCCTTTCCAGGCTTTCTGGTAGATATGCTCTAGTCAAACACAACTTCTGAGGGTCAACTGCAAGGCAATTAGTATGCACTTCTATGTCCTTTGCTATGCAAAAGGTCAGGTTAAACGAGCTGATAGACTTTTTTGGCATTCAAGATCTATGACCAGCTTGATCTCCCATTTTCCTTGAACTTTTTGTGTTTCAAGTATCTTTTTTTTCACCCACTATTTTCTAGTTTGATCTTTACTGATATATTTCAGACTAGGATCTCTAGTTATGAGGCTGTCAGCAATTAAAGAGATGTTGATGGATGGGTGGGTTCTCACAAAATGCTAAACAGCAGGTGGAGGTTCTCAAGACACAAAATGTGAAAAAAAAAAAAAAAAGGAAGAGGGATTACAACCCTCCTCACAGATGCTTTTTCTATGCCCATTTCTCTATTTCTCTCCTTCTGCCCCATTATCCTTTTTCCAAAACACAGTTTCATATCCTCCCCTGTACTTTGCTTCTCTTACCTCCCCTGATGTATTTTTATACCCTTTAAATGGGACTCACTGATGTTTTAGTTGACTTACATCAAAGGGAATAGTATCTAACTTCTTTAGGATCCTTTTGAAATCCAATTCTTAGAACACAAATTCCTTGTTACAGCCAGAATCAGAGCTCACATTCTTGGCTGTAAACCAGTATACAACAATAAGCTATAAACTGTGAACTAAACAGGCCAGATAGATATTTGTTCTGTGAAAACAACAGCTTGAAAATATTCTACTTCTGTAAGGGCAACATCTGCCAAACTTCTTGGACAGTTTATTTGTAAATAACCTCTGACAAAGAGACTAAACAAGTAGACAGAATTCAGTGAAATGATTGAACATTAAAGAAAACTTAGTCAAGAAAGAGAGATGATAAATGTTTCCAAAGCTAAGGGTCTATGTATCTTTATATGAAATCCATCACCATGGTCAAGATGAGGTCTCACATCTGTAGTCACTGGAATCCATCCCATTGCCTTTAGCAGACTTTGGGTAGAAAACAGGGATTTCTAGGGTTTAAAAGCAATTATCTTGTTTACCTTTCTCACTTAGGCAGCTGAGTTTAAAGATAGTTTTACAAAGTCACATCTAAATTACTTTCCCTGGTGTCATTTGCACAGGGCTGAGACAGGCCATGCCAATGCTGACATGGAAACAGCACTGACAGGTTGTTCCTGGCTGCTGAAAATAGGTGGAAAGGGCTACAGATGGTACCCTGAAGTGCCATATTGGAACACAGGACCTGCTTTAAGGAGGCCACTTCTCAAAGGACACAAATAAAAATTAAAGTTACCAAAGCAACATAACAGAGAGAAATGTTGATCCAAGTTGCTTGACTGCAATACAGAAATTACTGCATAGCTTGGCTGTCTGTCAATAATCAGGCAGTTGTCAAAAATCATGACCATATTTACAGTATCTGGATGAAGCATCTGGATGGTTTAATCATTTATCTAATGCCCAAATGAAATGTCCATTTGAATTAATGAGCAAAAGCTTTGTTCATTTGACCAAATGACAGTGCCCATCTATGCCCAAGACTGCAGTGCTCCCTGAGCAAAGTGCCAAACGAACTCGCCCTGGAAGCTGCACAGCTGCATCAGCACCATGCTGTGCCAACAGTAATTGGTTGGAATGAGAGACTATATTGCACCTAGGATGCAACCCAGCATAGCTGAGTGCTGACTTATGTGGACATGTTACCTTTCTTAACAATAGCTCAGGTATCTCTCTGACATGGGTGTTCATTGTACAGACTAGACACACTACGCATTTTCCTGTAGGTCACAAAAAAAACAAAATAAAATTGTGCAACTTTAAGCTCTGTTGGATCTTATGCAGTCATTTATGTAAGCCTGCAGAAGGAAAAAAGGGTGAGTAAAGCTATTGCTTTGATTTAACATTATTTAACACCCACTTCTCACGCTATAAATCCATCCACATGATACAATACAAGAACAAGTGAGGCTCAGTGTCTTTCTGAACCTTTAGAACAAGCTGACATTCTGCAGGGAATGAACAATTCATCTGGTCCATCATTCAGCTTCTTGAGCCAGGTAACAGACAGCCCTGCAAGAGGGGATGCAACACTGGAGCTGCTGTTCACCAGTGTAGGCAAGCTAGCTGGGGACATCCCCACTGGAGGCAGCCTGGGCTGCAGTGATCAGGCAGTGGTGGGGTTTGCAGTCCTGAGGGATGGGGGTCAGAGGAGGAGTAAAGTCTGGCCCCTGAACTTTAGGAAACCAAACTTCCAGCTCTTCAAGGAGAGTCAATAGGATTCCCTGGGAGACTGCCCTCAGGCACAAGGGAACAGAGCATAGCTGGCAGGTCTTTATGGAATTCTTCCATAGAAGGCAAGAGCTATCCATCCTCAGGAGCAAGAAATCAGGCAAGGAAGGCAAGAGACCAGCATGGCTGAGTAGGGAACTGCTGGCCAAACTGAAGGAAAAGAAGCAAATGAACAAGCAGTGGAAACAAGGATAGGTAACCTGGGAAGAGTACAGAGATGAAATAAACTGTATAGGAAGGGGTGGAGAAGGCCAAGGCAAAGCTGGAACTGAACCTGGCAAAGGATACAAAGAATAAAAAGAAGTGTTTCTACATGTATGTTAAACAGAAAAAGAAGGTCAAAGAAGGTGTACCCACCCCCAACAGATGATGCTGGAACAAGAATGGATGGGGAGAAGGCTGAGGTACTCAGCAACCTTTTTTATCTCAGTCTGCAATGTCTGCTTCTCTTCCCACCTCTTCAGTGGGTGGACAGCAGAAGGGGGACTGGGGGAGCAAAGTGCTTCCCGCTGTCAGTGAAGATCAGGTTCATGACCACCTGAGGAACCTGAATGTACATAAGTCTGTGGAACCCTGTGAGATGCCTGCCAGGGTCCTGAGGGAACTGGCTGATGCTGAGTCAGGCGTGGTTCCTCTTGGTGAAGGCACGCTGGCTGTGTCCCGTCCCCTCCCTGTCACGCCTACGCCGTACACAGCTCCCAGGAGGATCTGTCCTGTGGTCATACCAGGCAGGCAGCTGAGCCTGAGCAGCAGTTCCCAGGGTTCCCTTTCTGACCTTTTTCGGTCCCTGGGGACTTTGCCTGAGTGTTATGGTATTTCACATATCACAGAGTGTAGTAAGAACTGCATTAGCCAGTTCTCTTGGGACTATGGTTTGCATCTTGCCAGCCCCATGGACACGTGTTTGTTCAGCTCTCTTGGGCGGTCTTGACCTTGAGTTGGGTTGCAAAGAGGGATACTTTTCTCCCTCAGTCCCCACCCTGATATTCAGGGACTTGAGATACGTGGGAAGAGAGACTATCACATGTATTGATAAAATATTCCTTCCCTGTGAAAAACAAAGTACAGTGACTGCTATCAGCATTAACATTTTGATGATATAACTATAAAGTTAATTTGAAATATGAGCGATTTCAGACATGCTGTAACAGTATTACTGATTTCTCTCAGTGAAATTCTTGTTGCCTGGAGGAAGTATTTTTAAATACATTTTACCTTGAGTCATAGGAAGTCTAGAAACATGTATAGAAAGGAGAAGAGAAATTAACTTTGGAATGAAAGGTAGGGAAGGAAAATAGGTATAGCTGAACAGTTTTAACCATTAAAGGTTTGAAAAACTCATAATACATAGAAAAGACACAAATAGTAATCCAATGGTGCTTTTTTTTTTTTTGGCAAAGATTAAGGAAACTAATTTATGGTGAGTAGAATTTATTAAATTCCTGTGCAATTTCATTAGGAATACATAACTCTGCAGAATGTCTGAAGCTTCTCATGACCTTTTCAGTGAGTTTTTGTCTTGAAATTTTCATAGTATCCCACAAACCAAAGAAACAACAACAACAACAACAAAACCCACAAAAAACCCCCCAAAAAACCCAACCAAACAAAAAAACGCAAATGAGAATGAAAAATAAAGAAAAGGGATTTGTGGAATGCAGGAAAGAGCACCCCCTACAGTGCCCATCCTTCTCATATTTTTGATGTTCATGTTCTCCACTGTTTGGTTAGCAGCCTGAAGGCACTTGGTTCAGTCTCTGCTTTGTGCACTATCTGCATCTGGTAGCTGTAAAATTGCAGTGACATTTATTTGCAAATGGATAGGGAATTAGATCTACTGAGAGACACTGAGCTGATTCAGCAAGAGCTGCTGTTTTTTCATTGCATATGACTATGTTTTTACATTGTAAGACTGCACACAAATAAATTGTTTTGCTGTATATTTAAAAGGAGTGAATTCCAGTGTGTTATTGTCCTTCTTTCCTGATGCTCTAAATACCTTCTTTCCGGTAAGATTTACAACTGGACCAGTAATTTCAACAACTGGACAAGTAATAAGTCTAAATTCTAGCTTTTTGTTTACAGGAACCAAGAATATTAGGATTAATGGGAATTAAATATGTTAATACCACTCTTTCATGATCTCATTTTATGGCTGTTCAAATGGACTTCCATATATCTGGCTGTCTGACTGAATAGCTAGCTGTTTTTTTGTCCCCTCCTTCCCTGTGTTGGATTAGACTCTCTCTACTATAATAACCTTTGCCTATCATATCCATGCTGAGCCTTGAAATTCATTGTCCTCACCTGTGGTTTTAATCATAGATACTCAGTATATCCCAACTGACTCAGAAGTACTCTGCTGCATTGCACACAGGCTACCTGAAACTGGCAAATGCTTTCCAGGTGCAAGGGAGTGAAAAAAAAATGGTCCTGGCTTCTCTCACCTCGTGGACAGACACCAGTTCCCTTTCTACCCACAGACAAGCACTTGTACATACAATTTGCAGTATTGTGGAAAGCCATAATTATACTGGAGCTCACTATGAAGGGAATCAGATCTCAATACAGCACCTATCTCATCATGAGTAAACATCTGTGCGAGGACCATGATAAGGAGGGATTTGATTTTGGTAATAACTAAGTTATTTTTATCTCACTTTAAAATAATCTCAGCTACTAATCAACCCATCAAACACGAATACCAGACTTCCTACACAGTAGATTAGATTGCTCTGGGGGACAAAAAGATTGCATTAAATGAAAGTACCAAATTTTCTCATGAAACATCATCCAAAGTCCAAATATGCCCTAAGAAGATAATTATTTATTAGCATTATTTATTAATTACTTCAGTTATGCTAATTGCACTGCAGCTGTCTCGTAGATAAGCACTTGGAAACAACTGTCATACTTCTATGATTATGTTTTAGTTGATGCAGCATTTTTCAGCCGTGGGCATTAAGAACAAAAAAAATAACATTATCAGTCCTGCATAAACAGGGAACCAAAGCAAAGATATATGAAAAGACTTGTTTAAAGTCAAATATTATATGATTAGAGCAGGAATTGAAAAAAAATACCTATTTGCTTTGATGCTAAGGCAGTAAAGACAATTTCAGATAGATGTTACCTCCCATTCAGTCAGTCCTTTTCCAATAACTACTCAGTTACCTGGAAAGAAGGAAGGGATGGGAACGGTGACTCATTGAAGGTCTGTTGATTCATCTCATGGGAGTTACTAATGCTTAAAAAATTACAGCAGCAATCTGTTCTGGTCTCTTTTGTGAGAGATGATTCACAGAGAGGGACCTGCAGTCAGTGCACTGAGTGGAAAAGGAGAGGAGGTGCGTGCTTTGCTGTCTGTTGTGGGTTATAATACACTTCATTATGTGCTTTTAACTGTGACACTCCACCGTGAAACTGAACCAGACCCGAGCCACAGAAGGGGAAGCTCAGACATCAGAAAGGAGCTCTCCCATGCAGCATATAAAGGGTTTTGTGTAACTGGTAGTTATTTCTTGTTGGATGAAAGGCAAAATAAAAGTGGGTGGTAATGTCCATGAAATCAGATTACGTCTGAGCAGGGTAAAGCATCAGAGAGATTTTTTGAGAGGAGAGAATGGCTTCTTTTACTATGAAAAATTGCTATGAAGTTGTCATGGTTCTAAAACTGCTGAACGATGGGTCTGAGTGCTTACGAGCAGATACAGGGGTATCAATCCCCCTCTCGAATGTGTTGCATCTGAACGTCAAAAAAATAAGACAAAATTGTAAATTGTGCATCATACATAGTGGTAAGAGCCTGGTGCAGGCCTGAAACGAGACATCAAGACTCACTCTTGGGTGATGTTCTTTTAAGAAAGAACATTCCCTGTGTCCTTTTCTTGCTCTTCCGTGGTGCTTTCCTTATTCTGTATTAGCTGGAGGTTTGGCTGTAGGCTGTGGTTAAGACTTGTAAAGGTATTTAGGTGCCTGGGTGGTAGCTACCAAAAAACTTTTACATGTATTAAGGTCCTCATGATGGTATGAATTTATTGATTTTTCTGCCTGGTCATAGAAGTTTTTGTCACTTATTGCCTATTTTATAAGCAATACTGTCATTTAAAAAATAATGAAATGCTGCAAAGTGTTAGGAAGATCTGTGGCCAAAACTTTATATGGACATTATACCATATTATAATGTTCTCACAAACACTTAAAGAAAAAATAATTTTATTTACTTGAATCAATCTGTTGACATAATTTAAATTAATCATCTTCATAAATATTTAAGGCACCCTGGATACAGCTGTATTATTATTAAAGACATCTCCACTTTAATTATGTCTTATTGGCTGTTTAGGCAGATATCAGAAACTCATGTGGGCAGAGAAAGGGAAGGCACAGAAACATCTGCCCAGCCTGGCCAGAACACAAAGAATATGAAATCATATAAAAGATTTAACTAGGTCAACATAATGGATGTCCTTTTTTGATTTAACAGACCCTCTGAGTTTTGGAAGAGAAGAATTGTTATAGATTTAGTATATTTGATTTTCTTTCAAAAAAAAGCAGGAATGAAAATCAGAATTGCAAAGATTGTTGAGATGGACAAAGTACAGGTCATCAGAAAATTAAAGGACCTCTAATTTTGGTTTGGGTCAAGTCATATTTATGTTATAATGAATATGTTTACACAAGGAGTCAGCATATGTCTACTTTTTTTTTTTTTTTTTCACCAGTAACACAGGGTTGGAAAGATCAGAAAACAATACAAAACAAACAGTATCCCAGTGTGATCAGCCAAAAATTCCTAGGACACAATGGGCAGCCTAAGTATTAATTTCATTGCAGAGGGCACTAGTAAACCATTATCAGAATTAATGTGGATAGTTTTGACTACCCGTATTTAGGAAAGAAGAATTCAAGGTGCAATGAGTAGGAAGAACCTCATTACCATAACCAGAGAACAGAACAAGAGAAAATATCTTGAGAGAAGGGATGATGTGAGTTTGTCTTGCTTAAATAGAAATTAAAAGCTGAGAGAAGATATGATTGCACCATAAATACACAAAGGGAGAGTAAAAGCCAGGAAGAGAAAATAATTAGTTCAGTCAAAGAACAATACTGTAACAAGAATGTCTGGCTATAAAGAAAAGATGCAAATCAAACTGTTAGGAATTAGAAGACCTCTAAAAAACAAAGGTGTGAAATTCTGAAATAGTTGTCCAGCTGGCAATGATTCAAACTATTTTCAATAGAGAGTTGAATAAAGTTAGGGAGCCAGACACAGGTTATGCATTGTGGTCGCCTGTGACAGTGAGGATCTAAATTCAAGGACCCAGAAAATTTTTTTCTGTCATGTGCCTAAAGCACCTGCCAATTCTGTGCAGCACAGTAAATACTCCCTTCCATGGGAAAAACATCAGCGCACACGAAGAAGGTAAAAGCCTATGCAGTTTCAGCATGTGGCAGAAAGCAGACTGGAAATGAGGACAAAGACCTGAGATGAACTGCTGTGTGCTACTGCCAGCAACAGTTTGGCATGTGTTGTATGTATTTAGCACAACACAGACCAAAGTTAGGGAGAATTATGCCTTTGGAATGCCAACCACTTCCCACCTTGAACTTTATGTGAGCTGTAACTGATTTATGAGACACTGCACATAAAATGACAATTAAAGCGGCTTTTATGGCAATGAGAAGGGCATCCCATGACCCTTGGGAGGAGAGGGGAAATGCTGAGGGATGCTGTAAGGCACTGTGCAGTGCAGGGGCAGGAATGCCACCCGGACGGTGGGGCAGACCAAGGTGAAGTAACCTGTACCTGTTCTCTGCCAGAGCCCGAGCTGCTTACAGAGACTGGTGGCCTTAACTGCCCCCAGCCCCGTGCCTGGGATTTGCTGCTGGTGAGTTTTAGCCTGCACCCTGGCTGCAATGGTTATTTGGTGCCCTTGGCTGGCTCCCGCATGCCAGACTGCACACCTATCCCCATGTGCTGATCAGGAACAGGCTACATGTGGAACTGATCTTCTCAGATGGGACAGAAATGGCTCTGTTTGAATAGCAGGCATTTCTGCATCACCCACCTCGTCTGAAATGGAACCTTATCTTTCACCGAATGGTCTTTGCAGTTCTTCAGACTGGGGTGTTTTTTGTTGTTGATGATGTTTGTTTGAAACTGTCATTGTTTTGGAATAGGATGAGAGTTTGCAAATACTGCTGTAAAAACATTTGGGTCATAAATTTCCCTGAAGAAATGTAATGTTTTTCCATTTAATTTGATAACTTCTTGTGAGCCTCTGGGATGAAGGTATTTCTCAGTGTCCCATGCATTTCTGACATGAGGCAAATGCAATATGCTTTACTATGGGGGTGTTTTATGGAAAAGTGATCTTCTGTTGGCAAAACAAAGTTAAAACTCAATTAAAAGGGACAATGAAGGTCACACCATCTTCTCTATGCAGGGGAAAAACCAAGCGGTGGAAAATGTAAACTGTGTTTACTTCAACATATGGGAATTTGAGTATCATGTGGAAAACTCTCTGACATGGTAGAATTCCATTTTAGGATGGCTCTGGAGGAAGAAGTGATGGAGTTATTAAAATTTGTAAGAAAATACATTAATGAGTCACGTTTTAGTGCATTCAGTGTGGGGGGATGAATGCAGCCTGGGCAGCAGCAAACAGCACTGGTAATCATGGTCCCCACTCTGTCACCTCTTGTCTGATTTTAGAGGAGGCACTTCTGTCCCAAACACGTAGCCCAGGAACACTGAGCACCCAAAACAGTGTGGGACATCTCCCAGGCAAGTGCTGGGTACTGGAGTGCTGTCACTATCCCTTGCCCACAGAGCAAGCAGACCCATCCTGAAGCCACAGCACTGCTTTCCTCAGCCAGCTGCTCCATAAAATCCCTCTCCCAGCTGCCGAGTTCACTGATCACTCTCTGGGCAGACTGTTTGGGGCACCCAGCACTGCAGGGGTTATCAGCCAAGTGACATCCCTGCACGTAGTGGTTGTAAATATTCCTAGCCTTCTACAATAAATTAATAAGAAAGGTCCTTCTTCTCTTACATGCTCATGCTGGGATCAAACACAAGGTGACCTTTATCTTTTTTTTTTTCTTTTTCTTTTTTTCCGGTTGCAAAAGTGACTTGCTGTTTACTGACTTCAGAATAACAACAGTGAGACACAATTCACTAGAGTGCGTATATTGCTTGGAAGTGCTGGGATGAGAGCAGCTACAGAAATGACTAGTGTCTTTTTTATTAGAATTATATGACAGCGTCATTAAGAGATTTTTCTGGAAATAGTGGTGGTAGATGCCTCTTTCCAAATTCTCACAAATATGCCCCTTTCAAGGTTTGCTTTCAGGAACACATAATTTCCAAAACACGGGATACCTCTTGAATACAAAATTCAAGTGTGATTATTTGACAAACATCTCATGTATGAAGTAGTTAGGTTTTCATAGTCATAACTCCAAAGTCTTCACCTCCTATTTCATAAATGTGCAAAACCATATTGGAAAGCTCTGAAAGAGAAAACATCCTCTTTTCCTCTCTCTAAAAAACAGTTTGAACTTTAAAACACCCGGAAATTTTGACCAGAGATGGTTTCTGGAAGCACTGCTTTACAGAAGAATTAACACCTTATTTAACTACCTCCTTTCTAAGCAATCATAGCTGTTGGCAGCTGACTAGTCAGCTTTGAAAATAATAATGTTCTGTAGATTTACTGATGTGTGTAAAAATTGAGGCTTCAGGTAATTCTGTGTCTCTGTCAACTGTTTCATGAATGTGACAAATACAAGCCTGCCAGAGAAGTTGCTTGATAAATACAATAGCTAAAGACTTCAGCCACATTCATAATAGAATTATATTACTTTTTTTTCTTGTCAGTCTTCTTTTTCAACTGCTTGGAAAAGCTACTTCTTAAATCAGAGACACATGTTCTACCCTTCCTTCCTGTATTCCCCCTCTTGGTATCAGAGATCCTCTTTTTTTTTTCAGATCAGCGATTTTATTAACAGATAATGCTGATAAAGATTTATTTTTATTAGATATTTTTATGGCTTTTGAATATCATATGCAAGTTCTCAGCTCTTTGGCTCCTTGCAGTGCTGATTAGGACGGTCTCCCCTTTTTCTTTCTTTCTTTTTTTCCCCTGTTTCCAAAGCAACCAAGAAATAAAATAGAAAAGCCTACAGAGCTGAAGACATAAACTTTTAAGAAATAATTCTGACATGCAATTTTGAAAACTGTTTTTGGGTCAGTTTCATTTTTATAATTGATGTTACCAGTTCTATTCTTCTTTGTACTTTTCCCCTCAATAAACAATCCAAGTATACTTCAAACACTCTTCCCACATAAGGCAACTTGAAAATATGTCAAACAGCTGGACTTGGAAGCTGGATTTTCCAGAATTTAGTGAGCTCACACATTTTACTGAATGATGCCCATTTCTTGGAGCCTACTATCTGACATAAACCCCATCCAGGTGCCAAGAGAAGTGATGTCAAGCAAGTACTCACATTTCAGCTCCAGTTTGATGAAGTCAGTGTTACCCAGATTCTCAAGAAACACCCCATCTGAGGCTGACGTTTTGAAATAGAAAGAGATGTCTGCGCTGGTTTCCCCTTGGAAGGTGGAGAAGTGGAGGTAAGATGATGAAGTAACGAAAGAAGCCGCATTCCAGTAATTCCCTGCATGGGATAGACAGGAAAGACACATTTCAGTGCTCCCTCGAAGCTGTCTGAAAAGTTGAAGCTTTTGAAGTCAATACTACAGTGTTATCTACGTTGAAAAAAACCCCAAAGCGCCTTCATTCTATCACCTCCTTTTTGTTTTTCTGGGCACAGTGTGTCAGATTTCAGAAGGCACAGCATGCTTACGGTAAATTTATTTTTCAGGTCCTAATTGATCATATCCAGTCATATTTAAATGTGTTGTTAATACATGTTTAGTGTAGAAACACTGAATTCATAGGAGATCAGACAGATGGGCAGAACACAAAATTAGTGTCTGCCTCACCTCAGGCACGTTTTGCTTTCAAGCATTGCTTCACATGGGACTTACCTGTCTTCCAATTTATCCTACACAGACACACAGCTACACCCCCTTCTTTTGTAAATGTAGCCATGTCTACTAGAAGTCTATTAACATATATCATAGAAAAAAAATCTAAGCAATACAGACACAATTAACATATACTCCTAATAGTCCCCTAGCACCTTTGCACTCTAGAAATACAATAACTAATAAAATCCAAGACCAATTACTATACTTTAAGTAGTATTACCATGCAAAACCAAAAAACTTCGTAAGATATAAGAGAGATAGGATTCTCTGAGTGAGAAGATCATAAGATTCAAAAGATGAGGCTTCAGGGTGACCTAATTGTGGCCTTCCAGTAGCTGAAGGGAGCCTGGAAGAAATATGGAGAGAGGCTATTTACAGGAGCATGTAGTGACATGACAAAGGGGAATGCTTTCAAATTGAATGAGAATAAGTTTAGACTAGATACTAGAAAGAAATTCTTTACCATGAGGGTGATGAGGCACTGGAACAGGCTGTCTGGAGTTGTGGATTNAATTGAGGGGAATGGTTTCAAATTGAATGAGAATAGGTTTAGACTAGATACTAGAAAGAAATTCTTTACCATGAGGGTGATGAGGCACTGGAACAGGCTGTCTGGAGTTGTGGATTCCCCATTCCCTTAGGTTGGATGTTGCTCTAAGCAACCTGGTCTAGTGAAAAGTGTCCCTGTCCACGGCAGGGATGTTGGAGCTAAATGACTTTTATGGTGTCTTCCAACTCAGGCAATTCTATGACGACGACACAGGTGATATGGCAAGCCAATGAGAGACTGAAACAACTAACTCTAGTTTCATCAGAATGCTTAAGTATCCAGTTTCAGACATTTGTCATAGTATAACTCATTATGTAACCACAGCTGAGTCTTCAGTATTCCAGCTAATAAACACAATAACAAACTACTTCTCATTCCAGTCAAAACTCTTGGAGATTGGTTTTCCATTATTTGATTATTGAAGTAGGTGATAATGCTATTGTTTATCTGGTTAGCACTGGATGAATATGAATGAGGACGCTGAAGCTCCACACTGCTTATATATAACACCACTGGCCCACATCCAAGTCAGAAGTATTATGATTTATGTAATTTATTAATCTCTATTCAAATTTAAATTGAACATCTGAATTAAAAGAAAGCTTTAGGTCTAAATACATGCATACGATTGTCTTCCATGGTACTATCTCATCCCTTCCACTTAATTCTGCCTCTCTCAAGGATGCAGAATGAGAGTCTTTGGGAAGGGAAGCAGCTTTGCATCCCAGGAGGAAAGCTGTAGCTGAGATTTTGTGTGCATATGTGTAAATGCACATATGAGCAGTGAAAATGGGAAGAAATGGGCATTCATAAAACAGATAAATAGTTTTGTGAATTAACCCGTTAGGCTAGGTCGACTAGCTTCAACATATATTGTTATTTGCCCTACTTACACAAATTAATAATTTCAAGATTGAATATTATTAATTATTTCTATAGAAATGTCAATAATCTTCATATCACAAACATGCTTGAGCAAGAAATATCTGCTAATTAATTGCAAAGTCTTTCTCTGAAAACATACCCAGTGATAAAGCAGCACATTCAGATAAGGTCTAGACTTTTACTTTCATTCATGGTCTCGGATCTCTTTCTATCTCTCACTCTTCAGAGTGCTCCCTCAACATTAGAGTTGCTTATGGTGTAGGTGCATGAGTGCTTTGTCAATAACCACCTAATACAGGGTCTGGATGGTCTTTACATATGCTTTTGCACTTGCAGATGGACCTAGAGATGTATATTTTCTTTTCCTGGGAGCTACAGATATGCTAAATCCTGGCAGACTCTCCAAACAGGTTTTATTTGACTCGTTGAATAAACTCACATGAAATAAGTGGGACTCAGACAAAAACTCAGGAATATATTAATACAATCCTTGTTAACCAGAAAAACGTTTGTGTGTCTTTGTAACGTAAGTATTTTAGATCCCTAGGTTTACATTCTCTGAATATTGCCAAACTTATAAGCCTAAAACACAAAGAACACTCGACAAACGCAATTGCTATGAGAGCTACAAAATTCTCTTCAGTGTGAAAGGCTCCCCAGCCACCTCAGTGCAGCAAAGACCAGGCTGACTGTGCCCCTGAGTCAGTGCCCAGCCAAACAGCACAACTGCAAGGGGCTCTGCTCTCAGGCCTCCTCCTCTGGCCAGGGACACTGCCTGAAGACCATCCTTCCACTGGCACCATCCGCCTTCAGCCACTGCATCCCATGCTCACACCCTGCTTACATCTCCTGACAGCCTTACATAGCTGAGGAGCTACACATTAGACATCTATCTTAATTAATCATTTCCACCGGTGCATTGACAATGGCTGTTGAAAGGTTCATATTTTTGCTGTGTTTTATTTTGTCATGATCTATTTTGTCATGTTCTGATGCAACAAAATCCTAGTCCCTTAACTGGAGCTTCCACTCCAACACGGCATATTATTATAATTAACATTGCATTAAAGTAAGTAAGAATAGGAGCTGATATATGAAACAGACATACATTTTGTAGCATTTTATTCATATATTTTTAATCTTGCAAACTAGAAAGTGTTAAATGCAATTTAACATAGACTTAGTCTGCAATGCTGGGACACTCTGGGTTAAATCCTTAACTGTGACAGCACATAACCAAAGTGCAGGTTTGCCTTCACAGGGAATTAATTTTCAGTTGTATGTGGCCATTCCTTTGTATAGCCAGAGATTTCAGGGCTTTTAGGACTGGTACTGGTTGTGGGTTTAGCCAAGAGGGTTCAGCCACAAGGCTAGGATTTCAAACCTTCATCACAGCACACTTACCAGGGACTCCTGTGACCCAGCACCACTGCAGGGCCAGGCAGGGTGGGGGCTCATGTGGAAATGCGTGTCACCTTTTCACTGAAACAAAGTGAGTCAATTTTTACCCAGTGCTACATGCAGCCTACTGAAGAGGCCAGTCAGTAAGGATTTTACACTTCATTTGAAGTGCTGTGAGTCGGCTCTGCAGAAAGCCTTGGCTACAGAGGTTACTGGTGAGAGGATAAATACAAACTGTGCAAACAGAATAGGAGAACCTGCAGCTTGAGAGAGATGTTTTCAAAGGCTATTAATAAGAAATGCCTATAAAGATAAAATCATGTTTTCACACATTGATATACATTTGTCTCAAAACACTTTCGGGGAAGACGACTTTTTATTCAGAGTACAACAGAAATGTTTTGCTAAACATACATAATGATTTTTATCATATCTTTTGATAAGAAAGGGGGCTCCCTATGGAAATCTTGCACAAAAATCCACTTCACACACATTATTATTGTTTCATGTTGGGAACTTCTGTCATGCCTCAAAATTCCTTTGGTACACTGTCACAGTTCTTTCCTCAAATGGTTTGAACGTATCAATCCTAGAGGCATTTTTCTCCCACTTTATTCTGAGCAAACTGTAGATGGAGAAAACCGGGACTGGAACCACAAGGCAGAGTTATGGCAGCAGGAATATCAGACTAATAGAAGGTGGGAAAGGGAGCTTATTTAGAAAGAACAGCATAAATGCCAGGTTTGTGATCTGTAAAAATACCACAGAAGCTAAGGAGGAATTTTATTTTGTTATCTGAAATATGACATTATAATATTACTGTCTTCTTCGTAACCTCAACTATAATTCTGTAATCAAGACCACATCTCTGTTGTGCAGCTCTGTTATTTTAAGCTTGCCCAGTGTTTAAATTTGATTTAAACCAATTAAGCAGGTACAGAGCATGTTGCTGTCATGGAAGCACAAATACAAATAAATCAAGGCACCAGAGAAGCCTTTTCAGTTGTTTCCAGCTCAAGGTAAACCTGGAGATCCTCAACACGGCTGTGTTTCTCATAAGATTGCAGGTTTCCTGCTGGTGGCGTTAAGGCTGAGGACACCAGGCACGCAGAGGCAGGCAAAGGAATTGCTGGCCACAGCCCCGGGGGGAATGGCCATGGATGTCTGCCTGGATCCAGGCAGGAATCAGAGCCGTGGCTGCGACAGAGGCGCTTCAGTGCACCACCTAACACTTGGTGATGCAGGTTTCCATTTTTGTCAAGGTTGCACACAGCCCTGCTTGTCTGCTGTGCAAATTAAAATCCAACTCGTTAAGCACCAGCAAAACAGTCTCACTGCGTTCTCATTAGTTTTGCTGCCCCTGAGTTACAGCGCTCTTCGTAATTTGTATGGTACAAAGTGTCTCTTCTACTGCTCCATAAAGACTTGGCCTCAGACAGAAGGCTGTACTATATTACAAGAGTGTAATTTTTACAAGAAGTACGATAGTCAGTAGCCACAAGAAATCACTCAGACTACAAAGATTAATGAGAAGGGACATCTTAAATCTTGGACAAAATGCTGAACAAAGATTTGAACAAAGATTTGAAGATTTTCCCCATGAAGTCCCACCTCAGGGAGAAGGAAGGAGATGCCATAATACTGACAGGGACAAATTCACCTCGTCCTGAATTGTGCAACATGGACTGACATCCTTTAATGTGTGGCAGCTCTGTCACCTGAAAACACAGTCACTGGGCTTACAGCAATCAGCCTTTCAGCTTCTTCCTTGCAACATTTTTGTTCAGAGCTCCCTTGCTGGCTCCCATCAATATCTTCTTTCTTAGCATGATTGAAATTCATGCTTTAACACCATCTATTTCACTTTTACATTTAAACCCCATTGAAATGGATAATGGCAATACCAGAACTGTAAAAGACATCGGTGCTTTTAGCCCTGCTAGGCAATCGCACTGGAGAACGAATGCTGCAATGTCAGGCAGCTCTTATGTATTACAATAGACCAAAACCCTCCAGGGCCCTCATCTGCAGCAAAACAGATTTTCTATCAAAACCATTATGTGAATAAAATGTAAGAATAGTCTTCTATTTCAGAGAAGATGGATGGGTGAATGGAAAACTGTTCTGTGCCACAAAGTAATGGATTGAGATTATCCATACAATTATGTTCAACAAATCAAGTTGGTGGGGTTATTTTTCCTTCCTTCTTTTTCCATTCTGGGAGAGGAATCTACACATGCACACTCAGAGAAGTTTGGGTATCAGTACAGCAACAATCACACCTTTGACCCAACTCTTCAGACACACTTCAGAGTGGAATCTGCTGTAAGGAAAACCAGATTTGCTGTTGGACTTTGAATGGGAAGAGTCAAAAGAAAATTGGCAGTATTTCTTGCACTGAGTTGTACTTTATTGTGAAAGATGTAACTATGACCTCAAAGCAGGGCAGGCATTTTTCTGCCATCACAGCTAATCACAGTTTCAGTCTGAGCAGGAGAGGTGTGTGTGTTGGGGGGAAAGGAGAGCAAGGATGGCAACCTGTCAGCATTCTGTCCTTTGCTCGGAGGACTACAATGCTGGTGGCTTTTTTGTGACTGGACAATCTGCTTGGTGTCCTTTTTCATTGTGCTAATGTGCTTTTAAACCTTTGTTCTTCTCTGGTCTGCATCTCCATGATGCATTTATGGTATGTTTTACTACACTACATTTACTATGTTGAATATATAGAATTTATTATGTATAGTAAATTTTGCATATCTTCTTTGATTTGTTTGGTACCCTCGAAACAAGTTTTGACCAGCTACAGTCCTGAATTTGATTGGTGGTGAGTTGTTTATAGCCCTGGGGTCCCCTGTATCAGTCAGTGCACAGTCCTATACCATCCCATGCTTGTATCCTTCTGCCCAAAATCCCACGTTCCCCATTTTCAGGACTGCTGAATATATTCCAGTTGTGTATTTCTCTGTACTCTACCATTATCATTATTATTATTGGTCCTGCACTTGGGACTCAACAACCTCATGCATTGCTACAGGCTTGGGAAGAGCAGCTGGAAAGCTGCCCAGCAGAAAGGGACTTGGGGCTGCTGGTTGACAGCTGGCTCCATGTGAGCCATCGGTGTGCCCAGGTGGCCAAGAAGGCCAATGCCATCCTGGCTTGTACCAAGAACAGTGTGGCCAGCAAGACTAGGGAAGAGATGGTCCCACTGTACTCAGCGCCAGTGAGGTGCATCTCGAGTGCCGTGACTGGTTCTGTGTCACTTGTCTCACCAAGGACACTGAGGGGCTGGAGAGTGTCCAAACAGGGCAGGGAAGGACCTGGAAAACTCGTCTTATGAAGAGCAGCTGCAGGAACTGGGGTTGTTTGGCCTGGAGAAGAGGAGGCTGAGGAGGGACCTCATTGCTCTCTACAACCACCTGCAAGGAGGCTGCAGTGAAGTAGGGGTCAGGCTCTTCTGCCATGTCCCAGGTGAAAGAATGAGAGGAAATAGCCTTAAGTCATGCCAGGGAAGATTAAGATTGGATATTAAAAAAAAACTAAATAAAAAAAAAATCACTGAAAGAGTGGTTAGACATTGGAACAAGTTGTCCAAGGAGGTGGTGGAGTCACTTCCTCAGGAAATGCTCGAGGCTGGATGTGGCACCCAGGATAGGATTTTGGGGTGCTGAGTTGAGAGTTGGACTAGGTGGTCTCTTTCAACCTTGATGATTCTGTGAGCCTGTTTGTCATCAATATCTCATTCTGCACAAAGTAACTACTTTTTACTAGTATCTGTATACAGTGGGGTTATACCAAAAGAAAATAAGCAAAAGTAAATCAAAATACTCATAATACTCCTGTCATTTAAAAAAAAAAAAAAAAAAAAAAGGTGTTTAAGCTTGTCTGNCTCCTGTGAAAAAAAAAAAAAAAAAAAAAAAAGGTGTTTCAGCTAAAAACAGGTTTGAGGGAGGCCTGAATAGCCTGTGGCCTTGCATCCTCAGTATAATACCCACAGATTGTATCTAGAAATGGAAATATTGTATTTCTTGGCCTAACAATTTATCAACATCACAGCAGAATATAATTTGAAAAAAGCATGTACATTGCTTCTTAATTTAAAATGAAGATGGTAGTGTCCTGATTTACTCAATCCTAACCTGAATAAAGAAAACTAAACTGAAAGAAATTTGATACAAAAGATGCTGGCTTAATAGCAAAAAAGTCTTTTGACAACACAGAGGGAAAATAAACCCCAAGTCAACAGACGGAGAGTGTATTAACACTTTATAACAGCAAACTGACTCTTTTCAGGCTAAATAAAAATATAGGTTAGATTTCAATTTTCAAGATAAAACTAGCTGTGCATCTTTCAACAAAGTAACAAATGGCTGGAAGTCCAGAACAAAACCTGTTGAGAATATCAACACATATAAAGATGAGCTCAGAGTTAGCAAAGCAGAAGAGCTAGCTCTGCAGTGGTTAGTGTCACATTAAAAACAATTCAGATTTTAAAGGATAAATTTAGACTTTACAATTTTTTTTTTTTACATTAATCTCTTTTTACACTGACTTTTTTATTTTGACTATCTAGTCCAACATCCTGATCACTTCAGGGCTGACCTGACGCATGGCTTTAAGGGAATTGTCCTTAAACACCCTCTTAAACTCTGACAGGAACAGGGCAGTGCTCACCTCTCCAGGAAACCTGTTCCAGGGCTTGGCCACCTTCCCAGTAAAGAAATGTTTCCCCATGTCAAGTCCAAACCTCCTCTGGTGGATGCAGCTTTTGGCCTCTGCTGACTCCTGCTGCACCTCCTGCCAGCCTGCACCCCAGACCCTGCTCTGCAGGGCTGCTTTCCAGCCACTGCTCTCCCAGTTTAGATTTGTGCCTGGTGTTGCTCCGTGCTAGGTGCAGAATCTGGCATTTGGATTTGTTAAACTTCATCCCATTAATCATAACCTAATGCTCCATTCTCTCCAGATCCCGCTGCAAGGCCTCTTGTCCCTCAAGAGAGGCAACAGCACCTCCCAGTTTAGTTTAATCAGCAGACTTGCTGATGGTGCTTTCAATTACTGCATGCAGATTGTTGATAAATATAAAACACTTTGAATTTCTACACTACAGCTGAAACTCAAAGTAGTTCCTTGAGGCTTCTCTTCTGGAAGTTCATTTCATGCATCTTCCCTGAAAGTGAGATCCTGAAAATGGATGCCCTTCCACTGATGCCCTTCACTCCTCCAGTTGTGGGAGTGCTGTTTGAGCTTCACCTACTGACCTTTGCCACCTCTTTTTTTTATTGCAAGTGCCAAAAGTTCTGCATGCCTGCCACTGCTGTGACAATTGTTGATCTCATTACAGAACTTATCCTCTTTTCACATTGGCCCAAGGTCCAAAGCTCCAAACTCCTTTATGCATAAGAAGATACCGAGGAGAAAGTAAATCTACTTAAAGAATTAAAAATGCAGGGTAGCCTTAAATTACTTATTTAGAAATTAGAGTCTCAGCCTTAATATCCAGAATCAATTTGAGTATGGTGGTCAGTAAGGAAGAACATAAAACAACTTGTATCAAAATTTCAGTAAGATGGATAGTAGTTTATCTCCCTGCCATTATAAATTATCTGTTCTTGTAAAGATTCTTCAGTGCCATACCACTTACAAGACACAGACAAACACAGATGCTGAAGTTTGTTTTACCCTGCCAGTCACTGTATTTGCTGAGTGACGGCAAACTGCAATCACATTTATCGGTGAAATGTTGGAGTCAAAGAAAAGTTTGGGTTGTCTGCCATCATCGTCAGAAGATAATTTTTCAAAAGTCTTGCCTCCTGGTCACAATGCCCAATCACAATACATACCCTGCCACTGCTGGCATCATTACTTTCATCCATCTAAAATTGAAAGGTCCTGATCTGGCATGGTTTACAACCTGGAGCTGTGTAATGTGCTGATGGAGCTTTAATGATGCATGCAGACTGGTGTCCTTTCAAGGGAATTTTTTTTTAAACAATAACCGACCTGCAAACATCAGCTTGATCACCACTGTGCCACAGTCCAGGCAGTGCACAGGAACCCTGCCATGATGCCAGAATGGTAAACATTAAATACAGGAACCTGCTGCTGTCCACAAATCATGTTACTAGGGGAATCTGATTCTCTCTTGTCTTATAGATATTGGGGGTGTTTATAGCCACGCAAAGCAGTCGTAACAGCTTACCATTCCCATCTGGTAATACTGCACAACTACTGTAAGTTCAGCACGTCTCTGCAATATGAAAGGCAAAGACACAAGAACAATAATGTAAAAAACCCATACACTTCCTTAACAGTTCTGTTCCTCTGTGGTACTACATTCATTTCCTGTGCTGCAGAGGTGAACTGCAGGCGATGGCAGCTCTCTGCTCTCCAGGTATGTGCACAATGAGATGCAGCTCTAAGTTCAGCAGAGGCACTGAGCCACTGCCCTGGCCCAACACCATGTGGGCAATACAATCTAATAAACATTTCTTCTCCTGCCATTCCCATTTGCTATTCCTGGCATGACATTTTATAAGATGCATGTGCTGGGTAGTCTCCACACAGCTCTCTCCCTTTAAATTTTCTCATTTTCTCTGCTTAGGGTGACATTTCTGTTCCTATTTGTGGTTTTAAAGTCATTGGTGTTTGGCTATGGATTTGGCCTCAGCGTCCTGGCTCTTTGATCACCTGATTTGTGTTCTCCTAGAGCAGCTCCACTTTCACAGCAGAAAATGTTCTTCAGAATGAAAATACAAGATGCAATTTAGTCTTGATGTAGTACATTAACTACTCTTCATGCCATTGATTCCAGAATTACCTGTTATTCACAGAGATCATGCAATTATTTTGCTTGATCTTCTATTACTGGATTTCAGAGCCTTCTGAACTAAAACTGAGAATATTTAACTCAAAAGAGATGACTAGGTCCTTAGATGAATCATAGGCCTCCAAGCTTTGATGAAACTTAGGGCTAAAACAATTTGCTTGAAGAATTAATGTAATTCTTCAGTGCATTAATATAAAGTTATGCTGTTCTACAGCTTATTTGTAAAAATATACTTCCAATGTTTCCTTTGTTCATGTCCAGTTACACAGAAATCTAGGAACAGAGAAAAACTAGTGGAGTTTGTTGTGGTACCATTCCACCCCAGAGACTGCTGCTTTGGCTTGAACATCTACTCTCTTATGTGCTGTGGCCCTGGAAATGCTCCTTGATATGCCTATGATGATCTAGCCTTTTTCCCTTCAGACTTTGTAAAAAGGTCTTTGAAAAGTAATTTTACAGTTCATTTCTACATCGTCTATGGCAGAGAAACTTCTCACATGGCTGCACTTGAGTCTTTATTCCATTCCCTGCCTGTTCCTTACCTTTAAATTAACTCATTAACACTATCAGTATGCCCAAATATCTTAGTGCAATCTTACTAAGTCTAACACTATCTCAGCCGTGTTCGAAATCCAAAAGCACAAAGAAAGAGTACTTAGAAAATTTCATTATAAAAATAAAAGATTCCCTTCTTAAGTCATTCCCTAGAGACTTGTGCCTGGCTATACTCCCTTTATCCACCTTTTTCAGTCTTAACATTACCATTAGAGGCACTGTTAACGCTGTTATCAGAGAGCATAGGTACACAGCCAAAGGTGGTTCCCTGTGGAAAGGTGAGCTTGCTGTTGAACTGCAGCTCCACTCCTTGAACAGGCATTGGCCACACACTCCTCAAATACCATACAGGTGATGCAAGTAGATATATGCACTGTAATAGCAAACCTAAACCAGAATCATCACAAATTTGTTTAGACTAAATAGGTCACCATATAGACAGAGGTCTGTTGAACTCGTGTTGCAAATTAGTGGTAACAGCACCAAGACCAAGAATCTGAAATGTATGTATATGTTTAAATGTCCTTATGAATTTAGTAAGGATTAAACCAATCAAAGTTTACAGATGTATGAGAAAGACTCATACATAACACACACCAAGAGAAAATTATTTGCTTTAGCACTAAAAAACCCCAAAATCTAGCACCAATAACCTGTGCTAAACATTTAACTTCCCTAGAGACCCCTTCCAACCTCAGCTATTCTGTGGAAGTATGAACAACAGTCCTGCCTTGAATGAAAATGATGAGGAAATCAAATTCATTCAAAAACTGAAATGAAATTATTATTTTGGAGGTGAAATGATTTGTGAAGGCAAAACATTTCTCTGCATCTACAGGAGATCTGATTCTGACTTCTTGCACATCATTTAGGCATAGTTCTACTCTTCATGGCATTACACTCAATTTATACAAATCTGAGAGCATTTACTTGATGTTTACTTCCCAAATCTTTTCCATCCCAGCAAAAAAGAAAATGCAATGGAAGAGAAAACAGTGTGGAAAAGATGTCTCAAAAAGAACCAAAGTTCCTTCTTTCCCAGGCTCTCCCTGTTGTAGGGTTTCCCATGCTAAATGTCTCTCTACTACTGTTTAAGTGAACAGTTTTCATACATATTATTATGTACACAAGTCAGCATTTGTCAGCAATCCAGGCTCTTCTTGTTTTTCCGCTAGAAATTGACTCTCATACCTTTTCAGTGATTACACTCTCAAAGGTAAACAATGGAGTATCAGGCAAAGATAGCCATTTCCCCCCCACAACCCTCTTTTTCTCCCTCCCTCATTCCTTTTTAATCCATCCCCACAAAAACACCCCAAACAAGCACACCAGGGAGAACAGAGAATACCAATTAATGATGGATTCAAATTTGATTTTTCTGGGAATGTGAATGAAAGCCATCAAGAAGTTAGCAAAAAATCATCTCAGAGCTCGGTCACTGCTGAGCTTACCTTGCCATTTCTGATTTCATTATTGAGTTTCTAGCAGAACAGTTGAACCTGCAAAATGTCCTTTCTCTCCCATTTGCTGAGCACAGTAAGCCAGCTGCTGCAAGTGCTGAGGCAATGGGGGCTGGGGAATAGGGTGGCAGCAAAGTGGATTACTCCACCTGCATCTAAAAATGTATGAATTCTGCAGAAAGACAGCGACAGGACCTGCTTCAGAATGGGGATGATTGGCTTTTCTAAAAAAATGGTCATGGCTCAGTGAAAGGCTCAGATGCTCATACAAAGGAAAGAAACATAGTCTTCCTATGAGTAGCCTAAGGCCAATTCTGTCCATAAATATTTATTGAGAAAAGTACACAAACAGCAGGGATTGAAAGATTATTTTGCAGATTAAACCTGTCCTGTCAGAATTCTTTCCTGTTGTCTGGTTTTTTCCCCCATTTTTTTGTTTTGTTCTGTTTGTTTGTTTGATTTTTTCACCCCATCTAATGAGTAATTATGCAATTTCTTTGGGTTATACTTACGATAGTACTGGTTATATTTTTACAGAGAAAAATCAGTCTTATTTTACAAGTGCTTATCTGCACTATTTCCTTTGAGAGACACCATGATGCTAAGGCAAGTTCTTCAGTCTCAAAGGCAGGTGATAATGCCTCATCAAAGGAGAGAGGAATTTAAAAGCATCATGACAAGGTTTAGCACTATATACAGTTTCACTGACTCTGCAACAGTATTAGCAACCTCTCCCTTCAGGGAAAGAAAAGCGACAGTAGCAAATCAGTACTTTCCCTAGTCTAGTCTAGTCTAGTCTAGTCTAGTCTATTCTCAAATAACTGATTCCTAAGTCAAAGGATGAATCCATTGTAAAAGATGATTATTTGCAAAGGAATTAGGTTTTTCCCCCCCCTGCCAAAGCAAGATGGTAATCCAAAATCCAGTGTTCATCTTCATAAGCCCTTAGTTTTGTGTTTCCCCCCTTCTGTTACCACTTTTTTAGATTTGAAAATGAGTATCAGTGGGAATTTTTAGTGTTTTCATATCTTCTCCCCTCCCTCCCTCCTTCTGTTGCCAGACTTATCAACACATCTGTATATTTTGCCTTGAGAAAGAATGAAACAAACTTTCTAATCAGCTGATTATTTATCTGCAGACTACTGCAATTTGGTAACCAAACTCATCTTACTCCTGTGTCATCATACAAATAGAATGCTTTTCAAAAAATACAGAATAACAGATTTGTGTGCCAAATTTTGCTTTTAAGAGAAGATGGGTTTCTTTTTTACTGAAATGAACCAGTATTTGATAGCATGAAGAAGATTAGGACATATTCTGCTACTAATTACAGATGCAAATCAAGAAACGGTATATTAACCTTAATAGCTTTCAGTCTTTCTACAACTTGAATATGCCACTGCTATAAAATCTTCTAAGTGTATCCAACTCACTCAATATTATGGGAAATTTTATCTGATATGACAACAATCGAAGAGAGAGATGGTTCGAATTAAAAGCCTGGGGAAAAAAATGTGCACCCAGACAACGCTTTTTAAAGCTCTGTATAGATTTTCTGCTAAAGCTTTAAAACAACATGGCAAGCATGGCTTTTCCTTCTGGATGTAAAGCCTAATGCCCAGTTTTCTGTTTGTCTTAACTCCTCTGAGTATTCCCACTGAGCAGCTTTAGCAGACCGGACTCTCAAAGCAAAAGATTAAACCTTTACTCCTGTTCCCATGAGTTTTGATCTTGAGGAAAACACAAATCAAAATGACTGAAAAGGCAACATGAAAAGTCACATCTAGTCATGGAGGGTAATAACCAAGCATAGAAAACGTAAGATATTGACATGATATGACATCTGTTCGAAAGTGACTTAATCACAGGTTTCTGCACAGAAAGGATCCAGACTTCAAACAATTGTTCTGGGCTTGCTGCCAGCAAAACTCACAACTGAGTGCTGTTATCAGTCATTTCAGAAAGTAAAAGCAGAAAAAAAAAGACAAAAAGGAAAAGTTCTTGTCTTTCTAATAAGTTTGGCATGTGAATACACTTGTCAGAGAGGTATCCACTCCAAATCCTAAATTTTGTCTTAATGAAGAGGACTATGGCCCTAATCCTTCATGGGGCTTAAGTACAGGACTGTCTAAAGGTCAATGCTACTAATCAAATGTGTCAGTGTTTTGATACATTGTGCCTTCTGCAAAAAGGCTGAGGAAGAGAAACCAGTACCTGCCCCAATGACCATTACCCATTTGAGCCTCAAGCAGGGCCTGTCCACTACCAAGGGAAGGGCCAAAAAAAGGGACAAGCTCAGGAGAAATTAGCCCAGAGCAGCAAAAACAAAGATCCAAACAAAAATCCCAGGCAGAAAGCCTCAGCTTTGGGGGGGAGAATAATTCCCATCAACAAAAGCTTGTTCTAAAGCAAAGCTGATGCCCCTCACTCTTGCAGCTTTTCGTTTCTCTCCTTCTTGTGCTAACGTACATTTCATTATAAAACTTTCTCTTGTCCAAATTTCTTCATCTCATGCAGCCACTGCATGTCTTGCTTATTCATCCACCAGTACACCAGTTCCCTCAGTTTGGACATTCCAGGGAATGTGACAACAGCATTTAATCAGAAATTTGTGTCAGAAACAGTGAGGACAGAAGGGCTGGGGTAGGGTCGCCCCCTGCACTTGGCACTGGTGAGGCCACCCCTTGAATCAGTTTTGGGCCCCTCACTACAAGAAAGACAGTGAGATGCTGGAGTAAGTCCAGGGAAGGGCAATGGAGCAGGGGAAGGGTCTGGAGCACCAGCCTGATGAGGAGAGGCTTTGGCAGCTGGGGGTGTTTAGCCTGGAGAACAGGAGGCTGGAGAGAGATCTTATCATTCTCCACAACTGCCTGAAAAGAGGCTGTAGAGAGGTGGAGGTTGACCTCTGTTCCCAAGTAACAGGAGCTTTAGATCAGATATTAAGAAAAATTTCTTCACCAGAAGGGTTGCCATGCATCACATGGGAACAGGCTGCCTGTGGAAGCAGATGGGTCACCATCCCTGGAGGTATTTAGAAGACTGCAGATGCGGCAGTAGGGACTAACTGGGTGACTTAGCAGGGCTGTGTTATGATCTATAAGGTCTTCTCCAAATCAAATGAGTTTTGATTCCATGATTCATGTACAAGCACTGAAAGGAAGACTGGAACTCCTCTCTCAGGAGCACTGATTGCTCTGTCCCCTTGGTCAGTCCTTTTTCTTCAGCCTTAGTGATAATAATTTCTACCTTTAAAAGCTGTCACCATAAACATGGGTTTTTCTTGGGGTCTAAAATTAAATCTAAAAAAAAAAAAAAAGCTAGAAGTTGTGATGTGGCTAAAGAGAAGGAAACTTGTGCCTTTACTGGTTGCTCAGACAGGTTCTTAAATGTTGGCTGTCTGTCTCTGTCTTCCCAGCAATTCCTGGATAGTGCTGATTTCTCCAACTGGTCAGAGGTTACAAAAGGAGTAGTTAGATGTTGAACAGCAAACTGTTAGAAACCAATGCTTTGCAATGGCCTCTATCTGATATTTGTGCTGTCTACAGTGTTTTTGATATAGGCCTGAAATTTTCTGTTTGTATCTCACCAACCCGGGCTCCAGATGCAACTTTAGATAAAAGTGCTCTCTCTGCATTACCTGTACTGCTGGGTCTGTGCCTATTCCTCTGACCTCTATCACACAGAGTTGGAACACTGACCCACAGAGCAAGCGAGTTAACCGTGTCTTCTCTGCACCACTGCTAATTCATTTCCCTGTTTGCTTGGATTTCTAGTACAGCCTTGTTGCTATTTCTCCTGTCACTGCACATCTAGAGAGGTGTCACCTTATCTTCCTTGCCCACAGAACCACAACCACATTGGTTGTCTGACCAGCCTGAACACACGCTCGGGCTCTGTTGGCTGTGCTGGGGTGTTTGGCAGAGGGAGGTCGGCACAGATTCCTCCTGTGTTAGGCTGAGTGGAGCCCAACACAACCCCTGTGAGCTGGGGAAAGTGGTTCTTCCTGCTAGAGACAGGCTGCCAGTGAGCTTCCTGCATGCCACAGCACTGAAAGGAAAGTGGTGCAGGAGGAGAGACAATGAGGGCATCAGGTCATCCACGTTACACTTGAAGTTCAGAAAAGTTAATTTAGGCCTTCACTGTGTGCTCACTACAGTAAGTATCTGTGAGATCTGGAAAGTCTGCACAGAGTTTCTGGGAGTGTTCCCTCCTTGAGCTTCTCCATTCTGTGTCATGTCCATGGCAATTTCACCCTGAAATGGGATAACGATGCACAAATGCCACTTTAGTGACCAAGGTGATATGGATGATAAGTCAAAGTTTAACCCAAACCTGCCTTTTCAAAAGAGTTGAAGAAATACCACTTTGCACTTCTGACACTAAATTTGGTATGTGCAGCCACAGCTCTGTAGCTAGTTCTCTGTAAGTGTTTGCAATAAATAATCCAATTTTAATTAACATGGGATATAATAACTCTTATTAAATCTAAATTGAATGCATGTTGGGAACTTGAATCTGTGATATTGCGCAATACAAACCTCCAGAAGTGGCAGCTTCAATCCCATTACTCCAAGTTTTATCACCACTTTAAAAATGACCTGCTAAATTACTCTCCTGGGTAATGCATAATGCCATAAAAATTAAACACTAATTTATTACTAAAATAAAAGACATCAGAGATCGTCAGTGTGTTAAACATCAGGGCTGGCTTGTTTTGCAAACCATATTTAATGGCAGACACAGCTGGTACTCCTTAAATGGAACTCAAATAAACAACCTTTTTTCTAGATGAAGGCAGACAAAAGCAAGGATGGGCGGTGGGTTCTGAGTATGGGATTTCAAACTTTTCTTCCAGCATGGGTCACATGGTAATGGAGCAACTCTATCCACTGTTCCCACTGGTGACTGAAAATACCATATCTTCAGTAAACAAACCCATTATTTATATATATCACCTCCTGGGACCAGGGGTTCAAGAAAACATCCTGTCTGCAGTACTATTGCTTTCAGTTCATGAGCTGCTGTTCTTTATCACAGCTGCTTTGTGCCAGCTTTTCTAGCCTGATATGAGACTGACAATACCCTTTTCTAAAGATTCAATTGCAACTTTTAGATTGACATAAAATGGAGCACAAGCAGGAATGGCACCACCTTCCCTTTGATAGCTGATTTATTCCATTTCCTCCTCCTGGAGTTTGTGCAAAACTGTGGCAGATGAAGCATCAGTCCTCTATCAGCTCTGGGTTTCAGCTGGAAGAATAATGCATACAGTGCATAGCATTGATGCAAAATGCATATGTTCCCCTAAGAGCTGGAAGTTAATGATGATAATGAACAATTAGGTTCGGTTTTCAAAAGGATTACAAGGCCGAGGTAGGTGACCACAGAAATGTCTCGACGTTGAGTTTTTATTTTCTTCTGTGTTCCCTCAACTTCAGCGCCTTGCAGAATGTGCTTCTTTCGCCTGACACCCCTCTGGGTAGGTAACCAATTCCGCCTCTTTTGAAAATCCTCCATTAGATGGCAGCAGGGTACAAGTTTTGTAGAAAGGCAATACAGGAGGACAGGAGTTTTGCCTTTGCATCAAAGGCAGGGTCAACAAACAGGTTAGCATTTTTAGATCCGCTTGTTTTCATTTGTTTCCCCCCGCCCTCCTCCGCTGAAATAGCAGAAGGATGGGCAGTTCACCGCCCTCTTACATCAGGTGTCCGTGTTCCACGTACCCCGCATCTCCAGTTACTGGGGGGCTGCAGCTGCCCTGCCTGTTCTCAGTGCCCGCGTCGGGCGGGCGCACGGAGGGCAGTGGGTAAGGCCAGGCGGCCCATGGAGGAGGCTCAGCCTTGAGTCCTCGGAGCTGCTCTCCCTCCCGCTGCTCAGACACTGCTGCAGCACAGCCTCTGTCTCCATCCTGCCCCAGCCCCTGTGGCCCTTTGCAGCACTGCTTATCAGGTCGCCTTTGCACTTTAGAAATGAAATCCTGAGCCAGCCAGTGCTGCCAGTCCAGCAGCCGCTGCCTGCCAGTGTTTGAAAGGCAAGCTGCATTTCTACAGGCTACTAGCCAGGGGCTTGGGAGCTGAGGAACCGGGCACAGTGAGCTCCAAGCCTGCTGAGAGGTCTCCTGTGGCTGTCCAGACACTGATTACCAGAACGCTGCACTCTTCACCCATGACATCCGTGGGTAATTGGTGGCACTGTAATCGACAGGCTGCACTGAACAAATAAAGGCAGAGGGTCTGACCTCCAGCGCAGGGTGATGGCTGCTCTGCTGTCATCTCCTGACACTCCTTGCTGTGCCACCAATCCATCCTGACTGTCCACATCGCAGCCTCTGACACTGCCCCATGTCAGTGCTGGGACTCAGGACTCATTCTGCAGACTCCCTTCAATGTTTTCTTTCACTCTGCTTTCCCGGGGGCTTTCAGCTGCTGTGTCTAAAACCACACTGTGACTTGTGTGCAGGGAGGACTGTCTGCAGCCCCTGACAAGCAGCTGTGCTTGCTGCTCCACAATAACCAGAGAACTCGGTAAAAATGGAGAGTTTCTGCTTCCTTTGTAAAAGGCACAGATCTGTTTCATAAACAAGGATGAAATGATCACCTAATACTGTGCAAAAGAAGAATGGGGTCTGTGGCAGGTGGGCAGGAGACAGCTGGAGGGGAAAGAGGCTGGCTGGAGGCTGGCTGGAGCAGCAGGCGCTGCTCTCCGACAGCCTGCTCCCTTCCCCGAGCAGAAGGAAAGGCTCCAGGCAGATTTCGGCTCTCAGATTCATATTCTGCTTCTTGGGCTTCTCCACCGTGGAACAGAAATACCCTGTCTGGAGGATCTCTCTGCATGAGACAGCACAAAGGGCAGGGATTTCTCTGCAGCATCACGGGGTGCAGGGTGTGCCAGTCTGGTTACGTGTGCCAGTGTGATGGGGGAGCAAGAGCCACTCTGATAAATTATACCTGACAAAGCATTTCCTCGGATAAAAGGAACTGGAAGACCAAAGCTCAAGAGGCCTGTGTGGACCACAAGAAGCATCCACAGACAAAATACAGCCTGATGGCTCTATGGGAATAGATTTTTTCTCTAAGCTCAGTTTCTTAAAACCAACCACAAACAGAATAAAAATCAGCCCTTACATTTTTATCACAACAATGATATATGACTTTTCTCTGCTGCATTCATTAATTTTCACATTTCTTCAGTGGTCTCCATGTTTTTGCAATTCTTGTTCAATATTCCCCAAGAGGCAAAAATACAGTACAGCAACCTCTGCCAAGAGAAAAGCTGCAGGCCTTGAAAGACATTCAGCTGCACACCTTCTTAACTGTGCTGGGCACAGGACGCCAAACGTCCCAGAGAGACTGAGGGACACAAAAAAGGACAGCTCATCTCACTTTTGCTGCTGCTCTTGATTGCCCTAGACAGCTTTCTTTCTTTCACAACTCTGGAAATGCATAGATATGTAACAAATACCAAAAAAGCAGGAGCAAAGAGGTACAGATCAAATGTTGGGTATTTTCATCATTATCTATCAATGATTAAAATTGACAGTGCCTGCTTGGAAAGTTTTCTATAAATAGAAAAGAAATTTGCAATAAATAAAAAGAAATAGTCGCTCTGACATGCTAATAGTAATTTTTCATGCATGCTTTCTAACACAACTAGCATCACCTTCAAAGATGTGTACTATAAACCCACAAGCCTGCCTATGGTTTCATAATTCATACTTCTACAGAAGTAGCTAATTTGATAAAAATTAATTCAGTGACAGAAAGCATGGGTTCCAAAGCACGGGTTTAGTAGTCTTCTTTTCCTGGATTTCAGTCAGCTTGGTGGGGTTTTGTTATGTTTTATTATGTTTTGTTTTAACATTCTGAATTCAGATGAAAATTGTATTGAAAAATACAAAGAAACAAAACTTTGGCACCTCAGAGAGAGATGTGAGGAGACATCTTAACAATCCACAGATCCACAAGACTTCTGAAAATTACACGTTCCCAAATGTGCAGTGTGGTTTGCAATGGCAGGAGGAGTTTGATTTTATTACTAACTTTTCTCACACAAAATGGCTTCAGTGTACAGAAGGATATTTATGTTGTTCTGCAGAAAACTTTCTGAATTTCAACAATGCTGAGACAAGGATTAGCAGTTCCCCAATAGAAACACAGTTCTGCTAATTCTAACCAAATATCCACAGTGATCAAAATTGAGAAAGACAGCACTTTGGATTAGTACACAAAAGCCATTATTAATACCTACAACCTTGTAGTCTGCATTTCTGACCATCCCTAATGTGAGAAGAGCAGCCCCACTGTGCATTGCTTATTATGAGCAAAATCAGCATACATTTACTGTCTTATAAGTACCATAGAAATCATCTGCACGATTTAAATAATGCTTAAATTAGGGAATTAGCAAGCCAACTCATTTCATTGTAATGAAAGGGCTGAATAAATTATCTGGATAGATGTTTAGAGAGCTTTCAGGGTGAAAGAAAGCCACAGTCTATGGAAATAAATATTCAGGTGAATTTAAAAGCGCAAGACAAAAATATCCCTCTACATTGTAAGTTGCACAAGAAAGTCTATGTTATCTGTATTTTCCCTATAGGGTTATAGTAAATGTTACCCATTCATATATTATTTTTATCTGCTCTCAAACATTGTGAAGTTGTCCACTGGAAGCTGATGATATCTGAATACATGGAGACCAAAATGGTGCAAAAAAAGAGCATGTGGAGAAAAATACTGCATTGTAATACATATATCACAGTGTTGGAGACATATGGCCCTGTATAATACTCAAAACTGTTTCATTAAAGTAAGCATTTTCCTCAATGGCTACCTGAATTTTGCTGTTATTTTTTGATTCAGGACTGTCATAGGGAAATGTCAGTTACAGGAAACTCTCCACCTATTTTTATAACACCTGTTACATTCCCTATCTCTGATTTTTAACAAAAGAAATCTCCCCTGTAGTTATTTTGCCTCTTATTCAAACGTCTTTGGATTAAACCAGTATCAGTCTAGGCAGCACAGAAGGCAGAATTCTTCCTCAGACCAGAAAAGTACTTAGAGAGATTGAGGCACTAAACTCCTATTGTAAGCACTTCAGATCCTTTTCATTTCAGTGGAATACTTCAAATCAGAGCTCTGCCCACTGCTCACACCAGATAACATCCCATTAATTGCCACTGATTTGGATGGATAAAACAGGAAAAAATGACTGCAGCACCACTGCAGATGTGGGCTATGGAGCAGGACGTGGGGCTCTGTTAGGCAGTCGGTGCATTCCCAAGGAGTGTGCAGGTCCTGGGGAATGCAGGGCACCACTGCAGGGGCTGGATGGCTGTTGAGCTGCTCTCCTGTCCCATCCTTTTCCCCCAGCAGCAAGTTTCCAGCTGCAGGCTGTATTGTCTGCTCCTCAACATCTCTCCTGGTGCATCTGGTTCACCAGCTTCCTATCACGTCCTCCCTTGATTGATTTCCTATCATTTACACATTGCTTCCAAGCTCTCTTTTCCAGCACCTGATCTTTGTTTTTCAAAACAAGAAACCTCTTGTTCAGAGACCATATGTTGCCTGCGATCATTAGCCAGAACCGGGAGTGCAGCCAGGAAAGCAAATAGTGGGACAAGGAGTGATGGACTCGCAGGAAATGTCTCCTCCTCCCATCCCTGCACATGCACTGCCAAAAAGGGGGCATCCACACCCGAGCTGGAGGAACGGAGCGAGGAAGGAGGGAGGAAGGATGAACAGCTTGCACAAACTTTGAACCTGATAGGAGAGGAATGTGTTTCATATTAGCCTTTTCAGGAACCGACCATCATCTTAATAGTGGGTTTTACCACAGTGGATGGAGTAATTTCCAGCTCAGACTGTTGATTTTTCCCCAAGCACCTATTTTCCTGATGTTATTTTCCAGACTATATTGAATCCTAAACCTATTTTCATTTCTTCATTTCCCTTTACTCTCAGCATTGTGATCCATATCATCTCTCTACTTAACCTCTTCCCAAAGTCAGGGAGCACAGAGTCTCCACTTTTTTCCAAGGACTCTCCCTCACCAGTCAGTCATCAAAAGCGAGCACAGCAAACATGAACATTTACAAGATTGATACATTTACGACAAGGGTAAAAATGAATAATAGGGAGAAAGTAATTGGAGTGAGAGACATTTAAAAGGAAGGCAGTTAAAGACATTTAATTACTTCTTTATTGTCTATATTAACATGGTGGCAATGGTTTCAGCCTATTTTTCTTGAGCTAAGAGACAGTTTGTTATATGCTGTGTCTCCATGAATATCTCCAGCATGCAAATAGAATGCCTTGCAACTGCTAAAGGCCATTACTCTTATAACATATGCATAATGAAATCTGACTGCATTATCTTTTTGTCCTTAATAAGGACAGTTTACATTTTTACAGTTTTTGATGCATTTTTTCCCTCTAAGATATATATTTGTATGGCACTATTTTCTAAAACGATGGAGGAAAAAAAGAGCAGGAATACAGGTTAAGTAGTTCCCCTCTCCCCCTCCAAAAATATATATATATACAGGATGGGATTATGGCATTGCTAATGAGGATGAAGACAAAAAGGAAGAAAGCTTTTATGTGAGGTGATGTTTCCTCTCTAAATCAAAGAGGGGACAGCGAAAGATGTGGTCAGCCTCTGACACTTGAAGCTAATGCCAGCTGCTCCCAGAGAACAGAGCTGGACAGGCTGAAGCACCACCAAGCACTTGTGTCTGTTGTTTAACTGATGGGACTGCCCACCAGAAGCAAGAGCCTGACAGCTTCACTGTCCTGTGTCGATGCCCCAGGCGGTCAGAGAGGACCAGTGCAGTTCCCAATAAAGTCAATGGCTATAGAAATATACATTAAAATCTGTAAATGTGCAAGCATATCTATCTATCTATCTGAGCTTTCAATGATTCCCTTTTTTCATAGAATCATAGAATCAATATAGTTGGAAAAGACCTCCTAGATCACCAAGTCCAATCTTTGACCTAATACTAAAATACTCGCTAAACTGTACTGTGAAGTGGCATGTCCACTTGTTTTTTGAACACTTTCAGGAATGGTGACTCCATCACTTCCCTTTCATCATGACATACAGTAACATTTCTGAGATTCTTTTATTGAATATTGTAAATAAGTAAGACTGTGATCTGGTTCAGCAACCAACAGTGTGGATTTCCTGGAATCCTAGAATGGTTTGGGTTTAAAGGGACCTTAAAGATCATCCCGTTCCAACCCTCCTGCCATGGACAAGGACACTTTTCACTGGACCAGGTTGCTCAGCACAGCCAAGCCTTGGAACATTTCCAAGGATGGGACAGTCACAACTTCTCCGGCCAACTTCTTTCAATGTCTCACCACCTTCACAGAAAAGAAATTCATCCTTATGTCCCATCTAAATCTACACTCTTTCAGTTTAAAACTGTTGCCCTTTGTCCTATTACTACAGGCCTTGGTAAAAATTCTCCCTCCAGCTTCCTTATAAGGCCCCTTTATACATTTAAAGGCTGCCATAAGTTCTCCCTAAAGCCTTCTCCAGGTTGAACAACCCTGACTCTCTCAGTCTGCCTCCAGGGAAGGGGTTCCAGCCCACCGACCATTTCCAGGGCCCTTCTCCAGACCCACTCCAACAGGTCCCTGTCTTTTTATCTGTGCTGGTGTCCCTGGGCTGGCTGCACTGCCCTGTGGGGTCAGAGAGCAGAGCAGGGGCAGAACTGAGTCCCTCCACCTGCTGGCCACGCTGCTGTTCATGGAGCCTGAGACATGACCGGCTCTCTGTGCTGCAAGTGCAGACTTACACAGCAAGCTTTTAGTGTTAACAGGAGTGCTGAACAGTCAGACAGCATTGCTGATTCAGGTCAACATGAATAATACCTGGGCATCTCTGAACAGACATGAACATATTAGTTGAAATAATGCATTTTTGTTTGGTCTGAAAGAATTACAGGCATTGAGATAACCCATTTAATTTAGGTTATTAGCGAACTGTCTTTATATGCTTAGTTTCAAATAGATGGATAGACGAGGGTTTAGCAAAAAACTTTAATCCCAGCAGCTAATGATCGTTGTCCCACTGAGTCACATTGAGCTCTCTTTCAGCATGTCACAATGATGGAACATGCAGCCCATCAAGCTGCCAAAAACATGAAGTGTGGAATATAAATAGATGTTTTTAGTGTCACAGGTGCTGCTGAATTGTCTGGAGACATATTATTCAAATTTGCAGGTAATACTGCATCCATACTGTACAGTGATCATGTTCTCCGTTGTTTCTTGAAAGCACTACCCTGGAAATCATTACTATGACTAGAGTCTCATGGGGAAAGGCAAGGTTGTGCAATCTTTGGTATATTTCAAGCCTGCTTACTTAACCCACCTGTAACAAAAAAACCTAGTTCCATGCTATGAGATTATGTTTATATTTTTAGAGAAGTAAAGCAGCTGATATCCTCAATAGTCTTATCAGCAGGTACTGTGCAAGAAGTAGAGGGATCAGACATGAATTAAATGAAAAAAACCAAGTAATTAATTATTATTTTTCTTCCCAAACTACATGAGAACATACAGTCTTTTCATTAAATTGTAATTAATGTAATTATAGAGGTTTTTAAAAAGTTCTACAGTAGAATCCAAAAGTACAACTGCCAGCAAAGAGAGATCCCATATATTACTCAGAGAGAATGAAATCAAAGCATAAATGATGGATGGTGGAAAATGGATTCCATTTTTAACACTGATGTTGTAGCATTAAGTGTTATTAGTAACAGAGACAAGCATCTTCTAAATAATGCCCTTAGCTACAAGTCCAACACACATGAACAGATGGTTACACCCACACGGAATACGACTACAGTTGGGATTTCCCAGGGTAAATCTGACTGCAGGACTGAGAGATAATTATCAGAGGACACAATTCAAGCTTTAACAGTTCACCATGTTCACATATTTCATCCATATTTTGCTTGTATCTTTGGGTCTTAACACTTGTGTATCATTTTATTCTGTGCGTTTTGTGATAATTATTGAAATCTATGAATGCTACTGCAATACCAGCAATTGCTCCTACTAAATAACTTTAAATCTTTTTATACTGCAAGTCTGGCATGTGGCTATGTGTGTAAGTAACCTTGCACCAGTAGTTCTCAGCTTAATATTGCATTAACTACCTTTGCAATAACACTAGCTTGTGCTACAGGACCCAAAAGCTCCCAAAAGCTATATTAATAAATATAGCCTTTTATGACATTCTTTCTGTCTTTTTGAAGATAAATCCTTCCAAATGAAATGCTGGCTCAATTCTTTAGCTCTCTGAACTCTTTGTTTCTGGCAGTCTGACTTCAGCCTTCCTCTAACAGATTATGAAGGCAATGTGAGTGACCCTGTTGAAGTATACAGGTCCTCTGCCCTTCCTACAGCTGAGCCATGATTTGGGCAGCTGCAGATGGCCTTCAGTAACCTACAATTGTAGAATATGCTGGATTTGAAGGGACCCAACAGGATCATCAACCCCGACTTCTGACCCTGCACAGGATACCCAAGGGTCACATGATGTGCCTGTGAGTGTTGTCCAAAGGCTCCCTGAGCTCTGCCAGCCTTGGTGCTGTGCCCACTGCCCTGGGGAGCCTGGGCAGTGCCCAACCATCTTCTGGATGAAACACCTTTCCCTGATGTCCAACCTAAACCTTCCCCAACTCAGCTTCATGCCATTAACCTACAATGGTTTGCACCCAAGCGAAAAAGGATTTTACAATTCCTCTGGGAGGGCGAACACGAGGTATGCTGGACATGTTCTTACTTAAATGCCCATAAGGATTTTAGGGCACATGATCAGACAAGACTTAGTGACCTTCAGTTCCCCAGGACATTTAGTTAAAAGGACACAGAGAGAGAAAATAGTGTGGCAATCACAGATGGTGTTCTGGCATCTATATGCCACCAATCTTTCAATTTCTCTACATCATTTCATACATTGTTTCCACAGGATTCTTCAGGGATTTAATTTACCCTATGACTGCACAAACCTGTTCACTTATTTTTCCACAGTTTTCTTTACAGTGTGCTTCCAAGCTCAACACTGACTTTCAAAATTCAGCTTTTTATTTCATTAACTGATGAAAAAAATCCCTTCCTTCCTCTCCTTACCAGTCCTATACACGTGGCCCAGGCAAACACAGGTAACTTATTTCTCTCTGGCTCAAACTCCATAACCAGCTGTGAAGCCTATGGCTGCCTAAATTCTTATCAAAGTTTGATCTGTGTGTCCCTATTTCTAGTCATGAATTTGCTCAGGTATAATTAAGGGCCTATCCATAATTACAGAGTGGCTTTTTGTCCCCAGAGAATGGGCACACAGATGGACACTATAATGGAAATTAGTCAGCAGCCCGTCGGTGATTGATGAGTGGGTAAAGTGCCCGGCTCTTACTCTCGCTGGAGTGTAGGTGCTCTTGGAACCCACCAGCAGGGCAGAGCAGAGCAGAGAGCACTCCAGCGCTCACATCAGCAGGTGGTCCTGAGCGAGAAAATCCCCCGAGTGAAAGATGGCATCCTTGTATAATAAGTTCTCAGAGCAGTACTGTTTTCAGGTAGAAAATCTCTTCTCCTTGAGAGAAAGATTCATCAAGAAGCACCGAAGTGCTGCTTTGAGCTCTTTTTTTGGCCTCAGTAACGTAGAAAAATTCGAGACGGATGAGCCAAATGCAGTGACAAATGCAGAAAGAGCAGCCCTGCATTTCTTTGACTCACATTGCTAAACATAGTATGAACATGGGATCTGGCCACACTCATGGCTCATCGCCAGGCTCAGCGCACAATGCTGAAACTCCTATTAATTCTCTGAGGAAGCTGTCAGGCTCCATTTTGATCGCATGCCTAATGAGAGAGGGTTTTCACACCCCCTGAAAAACAGCGGACAAGACTTACAGGTTCCTAAATTCTCCTTTTCCTTCCCTTCCTCCCTGGCTCTGCTGCAAGGGGCTCAGTGCCAGCGCCCAGAGCTGGATGCAGGGGAGGCAGGAGAGCAGCAGGCAGGAGCCATGGCAGGACAGGGGCAGCACAGCCAGAGCCATGGCAGGACAGGGGCAGCACAGGCAGAGCCATGGCAGGACAGGGGCAGCACAGCCAGAGCCATGGCAGGACAGGGGCAGCACAGGCAGAGCCATAGCAGGACAGGGGAAGCGCAGGCAGAGCCATGGCAGGACAGGGGCAGCACAGCCAGAGCCATGGCATCCAGGGACAGCACCAATGAACCTGCACTGGGAGCTCCCTCCACAAACAGAGCCAAACACAACGGATGAAAACGAGCCATAAAAAGATGAGAGGGGTAGAAAAATAACTTCTATCAGTCTCCTGTGATCAAGCATGAGAAAAGGAATGCACGCGCTTCACAAACGAGTGCATTTAAAGGCATATTTTTTTGGCCTCTGATAGGTATAAAGTCATAATATTCAGTCTAATCAGTGCGGGCTGAAACTCTTTACTGTCTGAAGTGATGTGCATGCAGTACTGCTGCACAGTAACTAGGGCAGAGAGCTTCTGACAAATGGGTGATCATTTCTGCCTCGTTTGAATGAGACTATCAGTTTTAGTTCCCTTGTGCAGAAAGACTAAACTGTTACTGTTTCCAGCTCTGGGCATCTTATCATTAGTCTTTTGACCGTGTAAAAGTTTCAGTTCCTGAAGGTATTTCTACAGAAATATGTAGGAATTTTAGCTTCCCTCAACTGCCCTTCCTACTCCATAAAAAAAAAAAAACCCAAAACAGAACAAAACCAACCAAAGTCCAAATTAAAAAAAGAAAACTGAAAAGAAGAAAATGATCCTAGCTTTCATGATTACATTGGAAATCTTTTTAAAACAACGTGTGAGATTCATTCTCAGAAACTGGAAGCCAATGAAAGGAACCTGCCTTAAAACCTCCACAGTCCCATGACGTATTATAAATTATAAATTGTAATTGCAATACAGCAATGTGCTAAACTGAATGCTAGATTAAAGGCATTTATGCCATGTGTCTGTGGAAACAAATGTAGAGAGCACACTTTCATTTCACAGCTGTGGGTACTGCATTGCTACACACCACCACATCTGAGTCCTCTGGGAACTTTTAACAGCTTTTGCTAAAGCTCATGGCTATCCCAAATGGAATTTAATATTTCCTATACATTGAAACTGTAATAAGGTGCATTTGTACTTGTTGTTGTGAAACTGTGACCAGCAAATGCTGCACACAAAGAAACTGTAAACCTATGGCTAATATGCCGCTTAATGCCATGAACACCAATTAGAATGTCATTACTACAGCTACTGCATCAGCTACGTAGGATAAATTAATAACTGGCATTAAATACATACTTTCACAAATTTGGAAATAGCCTACATGATTGCTTTGATCATTACTATCCAAATGTAATTGAAAAAGAAAACTCAAAAAGGCTGTAAAATCACTAAATTAACTTTTCCTATCGACTACCCCATCTACTATAAAAAGATTTTACAAATCCCTTTGTATTGCCCAAATCCCTTCAGAAGAACACAGGATAAAATGATAAAAATTTTAAGTGAAATGCAGTGCAACAAGTGATGAACTATGCCTCACAATTTCTTTAGTAGACTAATACTATAAAACAAAATTCCTAGAGTTCTTCGTTATTATTTACTTACGCCTATTTATAATCACATAGCAAAAACAAAAATAAAAATATTCCAGTGCTTCAGGAAAGAATAACTAAATTTGCTGAGATTCTACGATGTGCCCTGCGGTGAGCAGGACAGGTATGGCAAGGAGCTCTGAATATCCTCTTCTGTCTTCTGAACACTGGACTGATAGATGGGTCTGTGCAGGCAGTATCCTCAATTAAAGCAGCTCCAGGGACTGCTGCTCACATCTCCCTGTGAAGCGCTTCCAAAGCTCCAGCTAAATCTCTTTCAGTTCTGCCTCTGCCAGGCTCATTTGCAGGCTTCAGAGAGAGCAGCAGGGAAGCAATACAGATCTCTTAGGATCTTCCTTCTAAAACTTCTGTCCTATGGCCTTTCCCTCCAATCCTGGCCCAAAATCAAGATCCTATTATGAGAAGAAAAAGTGAGTTCCCTAACTAAGAAAAGTTAACAAAACCACAGCTCTGAGTAGAAGGCTAGGATTAACTGAGCTAGTCCTGAAATGCAGATTTCATCCAGTTTTATATTGCCCAGATATCCACTTGACATTTTGCAGTAACATGTATCAAAACTCACTTGCATTCCACCTTACATGAATACCATATGAAATACAGAATGTTTGGGGATTATATACATAATTCTGTTATTTTCACTCTTGCTGCATAACATTCGCAGGCGTTTACTCCTCGGAAGTGTTGTGGTTTATGTGACTTACAAGTTGCATTAGAATATAATTTGGACTTGGCCTATTTGAATAATGTTTGAGCAAAAATTCAAAGTGCTTCCCCCTCTACTCCCCTGAAAATGACTTATGAAATAGCAGCATGGTGTTTATATTCTTGAGAATTTCAATATCAAATGAGTTCAGCTGAAGTACATAAGAGTTAAAAAAAAAGCATGTGTTTCTTTCCCAGCTCAAATCCAAACTGAGAAATGTCTTTCCTTCTTTGCATCAAAAAAGTAAGGAAAAATGTAGAAATTCTACTTAACACTGGTGCATTTCCACTGTTTTCCAATTCTACTTTCACTGTCATAAAAAAAAAACCCAAATAGATTTTAATTGATTTAATTGACATTTTACTCTACCTGCTTGAAATTGTCTCCATTCTTAGTGTTTTGCCAGTGCACAAATATTTTTGTTCCTACGCAGCAAGCATTGCACATGTTAATGTAATTCAGAAATGAAAACTGGTATGGCCAGACGTGGAAAGAAAAGAAAGAAGATGAAGGTGGGGCATCCCTAAAGTGCAGAAGATCTGCAGTGAACACAGTGCAAAAAGGAAAAATGTACTGGACATACTGTAGAGTTCTAGAAAGCTGCTTGTGCTCACCAGCAAATAAAGCTGAAATATATGGCAATCATCTCTAGCTTTCCCCCTGGAAGGATAACCCCAACGTGCTCTGAAAAGGCTGAAATTTCACAGCAGTGAGAAGTGGAAGGCATGTCAGTAGCACAGCTTTACCCTGAAACACACCCACATTTCTACTCAAGAATATTGTAGAGGCAGAGTTGATAGGAGCAGATCTGAACACACGATGTATGGATCAACCAGTGGATTGCAACTCTGCACTATCTATGTTGGTAAGGGCACTGGAGACAGCAGTGGACTACCCATGAGGCTGGTCCACAAGGGAGACAGATTGTTACCCTTCTCGATACAAACAAACCACTTCAAACTTGCAAGAGAGAGCTAAAAACTTGCTAATAAAATTAAACGTAGTGGATTCTGAAGATGCTGAATGACCACCAGTTTGTAGGGCTATATAATGTATATTTATTCTAAAACAGTTTATTGTAAAACTTAACTTGAAAATGAATTTATGATATTACTATATATGCAATTTTAAATGTTCTCTAGAATAAGCAGAAAAGCTATAGCTGTTGAAATATATGACCCTCTGATGCTCTGCCAGAAAAGCTTTAATTTGCACAGAGAACTAAATGATATGCTTCATGTTGCAAATTTGAGCCTCATTAAAATAACTGAGCACTTTGCAGTAGTGCAGGCTGATGCTGAGATCCTGAGAAGGGTCTAGCAAATGAAAGCCAGCTCACAGTTTGGGAGGGAAAGGGGTCTCCTATCAGAAATGTTGGCTGCTAAAGCTGCAGAGTTGGTATTTATTTGGTGTTTGGCATTGTGATCGATGAGTCAGTGAACAAATGCTTCAGGACAACATTAGAAGGTACAGTTTGAATTGCTGCCTTTAAAGTAAGACAATATTAAGGGCTTGGTTCACTACAATTGTCAAGGTTTCAGAAAAAAAAATAAATAAATCACATAATCCTGTAATTAAGCCTAGTTAATTCTGGATAAGGATGGGCCCAGCACACAGTTTTGTGCTTTGATCAGCTGCATCTAAAACTCTTACAGTACTTTTTTAAAGGAAGAGTGCTGGTTCACATGTCTAAGAGAACTGCTGGAAGGAGGATGCCTGTGTTCTGCTTATTGCCCTTTCCCTCCCTTCATTTCCTAATTGACTCTTTTGTGTGGCTCTTACAGCTGAGTGTTAAATCACAGGCAGAGGCTTTTCAAACCAGGTTTGAATACAACAGTAACTTTCCTCCTCTCCTGTTACCTCCTCCTCCCAGATCTAAAGTAAGACAGGGTTTCTTGGGCTTTCCATTTAAAAACTTGGAAACAAGAACTTCTAAAGATCCCCTAAAAATCGACCAGGTGGAACATGTTTCAAATGCACTAGGTTTACAAATTATGATAACTCAACTCATTCACATTTCACATTTTATGGGAATCAGATATTTAAACCAGAGATATATAATCTTACAGTGTCACTTAGACTATGCCTATGCTCTATCCTATCTTTCTGCATAGTAACTGATGGCTTTTTGCATGCAAATACACTGTATGATTAGATCAGTGGTATATTTCCAAGAGTTTGCTTAGGCAGTCTTTTACCTTTATGTCTAATTAGTATGAGTGGGTAATTCTTGACTCTGGGAATCATGACAAACTAACATCCCCACTAAAAAAATGTGAAAGATTATTTCCCAAAGTAAGTGTACTATACAAATACTTTCAAATGTGTTTGTGATTCTGATATCAGTATTCTCATTCAGGGGTAAGGTGAGGGAAGGAAAGATGGTTTGAACAGACCCTCAATGTATCCCTGATAGCACAGAACGAGATGGAAAGAATTGTCCAGTTTCTTTTTGAGTTTACCGCTGTCTGAACTAACTTCCTTGCATTTTCTTTAGGGAATACCATATTCTAATTGTGTTTGCAGGGTTTTTTGTAGAAACTACAAGTGTTTTCCGATTATATAGCAGTTTTTATTTTGAATTCTCCACTTGACAGTCTTTAGATACTCTCCTCGTATCTGACAACCAGCGAGGTTTCCATGGATTTTCAGTTCTGCCTCTGAAACCTGCAAGCAAGCTACACTCTGGTGAAGTGAGCAGTGGGGAAGCTCAAAGAAATGATATATATATGCTTTCTCCAGGTGGCCCAAACCAAATGCCAAGTGATCTATTTCTTCTCTGCATGTCTGAGCCTGCAACAAATATATCCCTGCCTATGAGGTTCTTTGCAATATGTTAAATGAGTTCCCAAACATACTTGATGTTCGTAAACTGGCATAAACAACTTTCTGTATTTTCCCAAACTGTATTTTCCCAGAAAGCTTTGATGAGGAAGATGCTGCTATTTTCTTTCATTATGTGGATTGATAAGCTTTCACAAATTAGAATTAAAATCAGATATTGTGGTCATTCTTTGCAATGTTTGGATTTAAATTATGATGACAACAATATAAATTGTTTATTGCTGAGGGTGGCAGTTAAGCATATGCACAAAAGAAATAACATTTAAACATGTTAACAGCTTTAATAACGGCAGCTTCACAGTCTGTATTTTGGTCTATTAAGATTAAAACTATATTCCAAGTTCCAATTTTAAATTTCATTATCTGATTATGCCTAGTTTAGTATTAACATAAGAAAAATAAAACGTAGTTGTTCAAAGCTCAATATCTAGGAGGTTTTGACTCAATGCATTCAAGTGTTAATGTCACTACTTAACCCAAAGGCTCTGACGAGGAATTCTGGGGGCAGCATGTAAAAAAACCAGTTGGATGCAGTGGACTGGAACCCCTTGGCCTTAGCCAGGGCATTCCTTAAGCAGGTCCCAGAATCCCTAAATCATCAAACATCAGCACTCACCCAAGAAAACACTGCATGTCTACTCTTTGAAAAAGAGTATACATTAATTCTTACTGTTCTTACACTGCTTCTATTATCCACAGTCAGTGTTTGTAACCAGGACGTGTATCCTGCAGTGTCAGGGGCCACTTCTCCTCTATCGCACAGTCGTGTCATGGTTATTTTAGCAGTGAGCTCTTACAGACAGAAAGAAAAGAGGGGAGAAACCTCCACACCATCATAGTACAAAAGAAAAGAATGCTTAAACTTAACTACACATCATCAGAGATGTATAAAATGCGGTGACTGACTGTGCAAGGAGGTACCGCCACACAGGTTATGATGATGGTGACAAAAATGCAAAGTACACCTATATGGTGACAGGCAACAGTCCATTTTAGAGTTCTCCCTTTGAAATGGCTGTCCTAAACAAACAAACTTCCTCCACAAAAAACTACAGGAGCCAAGCAAAGACTCCTTCCATTGCAGACTCGGTGAGTACATGGGGGATATCATGACACCATACACTGTCACACAAAGAACCAACATGACCCACGGAGTATCTGCTGTGCCTGCACTGCCTTCAGAGGAAAACAGGTACAGCACGTCCTCCCAGACATGGCCCTGCCTTCACACCGCAGCTGCTGGGAGAGGGCCATGGAGGAAGCTGCCTCCTACATCCAGTTTCAGCTCTCGTGCAGCACAACCACAACTCACTAGGGCACCCATTTATTCTGCCTAGAATACAAGGGGCTGAGACAGCACTGCCACACCCTCCCAAGGGATGCCAACATTTGCAGTTTCCAAAAGTTGTTAAAGAATACTAGTAATACACGCAGTTGAATTCCAGTTATTACTCTTAGCCTTATGAAAAAAGTTATTCTGGGATCACGGAGTTTCTGGTTGCAATCTGACTCAACCAACAAGTGCCATTTAGTAATTTGCTTCACCTGTCCTTGAACTCCCCAGTAGGAACCTCAGAGCAATCAATGGTGGCTGCATATGCACAAAGCTGCCTCTCCAGTTACGCCCTCTTCTTACAGGTGAATTCAGCATAAGCAAAATATGTTTTAAATGCACTGACTTCCTTGAATGTTACCCAGTTCTACTCCTTGAAAGTGAGTAGTTCAATGTTGTTATCCATCATCAGATTACCTTATGTACTGTCTAACACTGTTTCAAAGTATAAGTATTTTAAATTACATTAATAGAAAGTGGGCTTTTCCTTGTCTAGGAGTAATTCATCTGTCTGTCACTAAGTTTGACTCGAAAAAGAAAATTAGCTTTGTCAGTGGGAACAGCAGGGAAAGGTAGGCTGGTATTTAATTTGGATCAAATATTCATAGTGAGAGTACTAATTAAATTGTTCATTTAAGCTATTGCTTTGTTTCTAATAGGTCACTAAAAACTGAAACAGAGAGATTGATTTATTTTCTTTTTCCAAATTAAAATATCTGTGAGAATCATGAGGCACTTCATGTCACAGAACTGATGTGAACTGAATTCATGATTTCTTTTGGAGCTGTGTAAAAAAAAAATACACTGTTGCAGGGACTCTAATTAGGAGTATCATTAAAAGAGCCAAAGAAAAGTTATTGGCACACATGGCAAGGAACTGTATTTTTATTATTTATATGGTGCTGGTACTTTACTAAAAAATAATTAGAATAATATTGTTACTATCACTTCACTAAATGATGACATTTCATTTTAGATTATGGCATTTAAGCATTTGCTTAATGTTGAAAATGGCCATTAATTGCCCTGCTGTACTGCTTCCAATATCATTACCTCCGAGGTGCTCAGTCTGGGCTGACCTCTCCTGCAAGAACTTGGATGTAAAAGTTAAGCAGGCGAGAATCACGTCACACTGAAGGTCCCTCCAGCTTCCTCCTGCTGGAGGGCAGGGCAGGGGGGCTGCAGGGAAGGGTACCATGGACAGGCAGACAGGAATACCCACCGGCAACATTTCTGAACACTCGCAGGCCTGCAGCGCCAACACTTGGTGAGCCAAAAGTGCCAATATATTTAATAACTCTGTGTATTTGTTTTCCTCCTTGAATTTGTCAATCCCTTTATGGATTTTACATCCTTATTAACGGTGTAAAATCTGTAGCATCTGTAGTGTCCTGTGACAATGCGTTCCTATGCCAAACTACTATTTTGTGAGGCAATAGTTTTGAAGTTACCTTTGCTAAGGGTGACTGAAAATTAAAAGTTGTCTTCAGAAAAAGCAGTGTTCATCTGTTGTAAAGCTAAAACCTGGGCAACTGTAACCTAACTCCTTAGATTTTCCCAGTAACTTCACAGTACTCATATGGCTGTTGAACAGTGTATCCTACACCTGTTTCTGTTTTTAAAAAGAGCTTCAGAATACCTTAGGATCAAAACTATGACCTTAAAAATACAGGACTACAGCTCTTGTATCGCTGACAGTCTGGAATCTCATGGGATGCATTATGGGGAATATACTGTACATTTCTATCTTACAATCCATATTTAACTCGAGACTGTGGTATGTTTCAGGGAGGTTTTGTGTGTGGAAAAAATAAAAATACTTATTAATCTACACTTTGCACAATGTATGATGAAGCTCATATACTATCCTAGAAACACTTTCGGAGTAGAAACAGTATTTTTTAGCCTTTAATTTTTTTTCCACATTAAACCAAAAATGGACAAATTATATTCTTCTAATTTTTTCCCATGTATTCACCAATCCCAAACAAAAGCAAAGTAGTGGCATGGCACTGAATTATTTTTGTTTCCACTTGAAATTTAAATTCCAACAAGTTTTAGTATAAATTTGTATTTAAAATATGTTGTCGAGCATCAGCAGTGGAAGAAAGGGATTTTGATTCCAAAAGTTCTGCACACAGCAGGGCTAATAGGGCCGTCTCCAGACAGCTCATCTCTGATGCTTGATGAACTGAAAGTCGATTTGATGAGGAGATAGAATGCCCAGACTGTGTCTCCTGCCGAGAACACGAGAGCTCTGAAGGTGACTCCTCACCTTCCAGGCGAGGCTGGGAACAGGACCCTGGCACAGTGACACGAACTGTGTTTTTGAGGCACAGGGGGCTGTTCTCTTCCTGCTCTCACTCTGCATTAGTATGTCTGGGAAATACCAGCTCTGGGAGAGGGAGACAGGGAAATGAATTCAGAATAGAGAAAATAAAACAACCTCCAAAAGCAAACAACCACTCCTAAAAAGCCCTCCCAGAACTCCATGAGGCCTGAGAAGTAAAGAGTGTGGAAAAAAATAAAATCAGTGAAGACAAAAAATATAAAATATGTATGTCAGATTTTAAAAGAGCATATCCTTCCTGTCAGGCCTAGTATTCTCCCATGTGATGTTTACAAGGCATCTCTTTTCCTGCACTCTCTGTTTCCAAGGCACAGAGACGTGAGTGTTTTGGACAGGCAGTATTTCCCCTGCAGACCCCACACCAGGGATGCAGCTGAGCCCCAGGACGGATTGTTCACCCCCTGGTGCTGCAAATGCAAAAACCAGCACAGTCAGCTGCCAAGAAGCGTTTACCTTTTAATGAGACGTACACTGTTTCCTATACACCTGTTTCCTGCAAACTCTTCTGAGTACTTGTTGCTACTGTGTCCATTTGATTGGAATGAAACATCCCTGTGGTTAAAGATTTCTTCAAATTCTTTTTGGAATAGAAGAAGACTTAAAACACCAAAAATATGAGTAAGGCAAAATGCACTTAACTTCTTTATAAAAATAGGAAAAATGCTGCATAGAAATAGCAAGTATTCTTTGCAAGGGCTAGTTTTGCTGCTGTGGACCCTTTCTATAAATTTAAGAAGCAGCTGCAGGAAGCAGTATAATCAGAAGGTTAAACCCACAAAAGCACCTCAAGCAATATATACAACAATATCAATTCTAGATTTACACCTGGTAAACTTAATCTGTCTAAGGGAGTCTGAAATCACTTCTATTTACTGCCTTCCAGATCAGCTTAATGCTGAATATTGGGGCTACATATGACTCTCCATAAATCCAGAGGTACAAGGAGTAGGACAGTGCTTGTTTGCAGGCAGCAGAGAAACAACAGGAATTTGTTTCCATATGCCGTTCAAAAGTATTGAAGGAAGCAAAATAACCCAGAACACACAAACAACCAGAAGCACACATGCTCAACTGCCAAGTTATTTATATAGTCCTTTCTGGAAATGTGACAGATTTCCTCCATTTCATGGAACCAAACAAAGCCTAGGATGCCTCCAGAATGCTGCTCCAGCTGAGTTCAACCCAGCCCAGACAGCCTGCAATAAATGCCTTGGCTAAAAGGACTAGAATAGATCCAAGTGCCAAACAGAATAACAGAGCATGTTGTATCTTTAGCTCCCTGCAGCCACGGGGAGGGGGAATTTCCCTGCAGAAGGCTTCCAGAAATGCCAAAGACAGTAGCTATGGGGGTTTCAGAGGTATCTGCAAGCCTAGAAGATGGTTATTAGCACAGCCAGCTCTCTGAAATCCTGCTGACTGGATCCCTCCACCTCTCTGCCCCTCATAAATTTCCAAAGAAAATGGAAAGTCCAAATACGTATGAGTACAGAAATACAGACTTAGATAGGCTAAACTTTATAACTGACTCTCCTTCCTGACCTCACCCATGAAAATCAAGAATATGTAAGCTGTATTTCCTATACAAGCCACACCATCTTCTGATAGATTATTGGATATAATAGAAATGTTTAGTAATCTGTACCACTAGTGGCCAGGATGGTAACATTTATTATCACACTGATGCTTTCAAAATGCACTGAACTTTCGGTTTGGTGATAAGCTTTAGCAAACTTAACTCAAGCTTAATATTGTTTTTCGTCTAGTAAATGGTTATTTGAGTTCCCCTAGGAGCTCCTCTGTGCCTGTGTTTTCAAAGCTCATATCTCTTCTGGCTGCCTTCATGTCATGCAAAGTGTTTTCTCTGCTCATTTACAGACTGCTGTGCAAAGAACAGCCTCTGGGCATGGCTGGTGTGCAGCACCTCATAGTCTACAAATCTGATGCAGAAAGACGGCACTGGACCTTTCAAAAGCTAGAGGCAGCCCTGATATTGGCATCTCCTCCTTGCAAAACCAACCTGATGCTCTTCACATGGAGAAGTTAACCTCCAGGAGCTCTCGGGCTGCTCCCCGTGGGTGCTCCCTGGCACCAGCAGTGGGGCACGGGGGGCACCTCACTGGTGACTGCCCGCGGGGTCACTGGGGGGAGCCACAGGGAGAAAACCCCACTGAAAGCCCCCTGTCCAGCAGAGACCTTGTGCGAGCAGGGCACTGCCCAGGGCTGCAGAGCTGCCAGGGCACCGCTGCAGGGGCTCCCTTGGCTGCTCTCCCACCCTCAAGGATGGCCTGCACTTGAAGCTGCAGGAGAGCTCTTACTGTTCCTTTTGTTTCAGGATATGTGATAATTTAGTTTCCCATCAAATATAACAGGGAGTTCACATATTTGTCCTAGCTATTTCTACCCACACAATGTGTGTTTGTCATTACCCACTCAGCTATCTGTCTGTAATTAGTTCCTCAGCTGAGTACTTCAAGCTGTGCTGTGCAAGCCTGGAATGTTTCTTGTTTTACTAATGAATTTAATTTCCTTGATCATAGCTCAGTCTCTCTGAACTACTGACTCTTCATGTGTAAATAAGAGGGAGGAGATGTGGAGGGCCCCAGGCTCGCTTTCTGTGAGCAGTGATGATGTTTACCTGCTTGAGCCTCTTCAAGGGTGTGAGTACAACCAGGAAAGAGGGGCCAAGGAACAAGACAGAGAGAGAAATCTACAGCATAACCCACCACTTCTCTAAAGATCTCAAGGGAAAGGTCGAGTCTAATCGTTCTTCCTACAGTGCATATCCATACATTCTGCAGAATTCACAGTCTCTGGAGCCCAGAAAATTACAATTTACAAGTGGACTCTGGAAACATTTGAATATTATTTAAGAACAATTTTGGGGTTTACCTATTGAGCTCACGGAAGAAAAAAATTTTGTGGCAAGGCATGGAGTAATTTTTTTATTTTCAGGCATGGAACTGCACAGAGTAAGGCTGCTATAAATTGATAACTTTACATGTCACATTTTCTTTCAACATCAAAATGTATTTTTTTGGAGGCAGGACACTATCTTGTTTTGCCTTGATAGATCACTAAGCATATATGCAATTTCCTATTTGGTTTGGGATCTTTCTTTGGTTTGGAGGTTTGCTCATTTATTTTTGGATGTGAGTAGGAGATTTCTAGTCTCAGATAGTACTCTAGGGATTACTAGGATTTTGGCAAGTTTGTGGAAGTGGTTCCAGGAGAAGTAATGAAGATAGGCAAAGCAGCCCCAGATAAATATCCTTGGGTCTCTAGTTCATTAGGATGCCCTCCAGCTCCCACATCACTGAATATCATGAAGGACCTGGGGTACTACCGTGGTGTTTATCTTCCCTTCCTCTGAATGCTCTGTGATTGCTAGACAGACACAAAGGAGTCATGCTGGAGTCCCTCATTAGCTAATGAAGAGGCAGAAAGAAGATTTTGAAACCATAAGTCACTATTGGCTCCCTTTCCGTGACTCCTTCCCTGAAAGCAGTTCTTGGATTGCTCCTCTGAATTAGACAAAATCAGATGTGGAGATGATTTTTCACAAATGAGAGTTGAAATACAGGCTTATAAAAATGTTAGAATTTGCTGCTCAGTACTGTAGAGTTGAAAGCTTCATGACTGTGCAAGCTTAGCTAATAGCTTCGAAGTACAGATTACTGTAAGCTCCTAAGACTAAATGGATAGAACTGCTCTGACTTGCTTTAATGAGAAAAAAAAATACAATTTCGTAGAGTAAAGGATTTCCCTGTCGTCTCCTTTTAATTCTATCTGAGCTGATTCAAAATTAAAACCTTGACAAATTATCAGAATTTTCAAGTTTCTTCTTTGTTTGCCTTGAAGAACCAAGTTGGCACCTCACAAAAAGTAAGTTTTAGGCCCAGAAAGGAGGAAGAATAAAGGGGAATTGCAACTTTTCCTCTGAAACCTGCTCTTTAAATACTGAATTTATGACACTTCATAGGTTGCAACATTAATTTGGAACTCAGCATATTCAGACTCAGAAATTTAACAGTGGACACGGCACTACCATCGGAAAAGGGAGTAAGTAGAAAATTCTTCATATTTCTCTTACGGTTTTCTAGCCCTTTCTACCTCACATTTGCAAATTTTTCCATATAAGACAAAGGTCAGAAAGAACCATTAAAAATAGATTAGAGGAAAGAAATAGGAGGTTAATTTTTCATATACCTATTCTGCTGCTCTCAAACTATTGTGACCTTCCCTTTCACCAGTTCAGACATTTAATCATTTGCCAAAAATGTACAACCTTGCAAGCCTTTAGGAACCACATCATAGTTCTCTATAAAAATCTAGAATGACTTAGAGAGGAGGATCAGGTCACATTCCTTCAAAAATCCGAGTAAAAACTGAGTGGGACACAATACAAACACCAAATACTGTGTATATATATGTATAATAGGACTTGATGATGGGAAGCTTTTGAACAAAAGCTGCCAGAATTCAGTCCTAAAATTAAGGGATGGGGAGAGTAGCCTTTGGGATGGGAAATCATTATGAAGAGCAGCTGTGACTGTGGAATACATCCCTGACCCTCCTTTTTCTCCATTCATCGGAGAGAAAAGGTTCAGCTATTGTAAATGTGTGCATTGAGACATAATTAGAGCTGGCTTGGCTCCCTGGGACAGAGATCAGTGGTGCAAGTTTAACAAGCATCAAAGGTCTCCAACTTCTTATTAGCTTCTCCATCTTGGCAGCTGAACATTTTTTAGTGTTACTGAGATCCTTTGTGTTTTGTGCCAGGTATTGGGTGCTGTGAGGTTAGGCAAGCCCCCTTATAACTGGATATCCTCCATCCTCCTGCCACTTCCTTATCTGTGTCTAAACGAGACTGAATTTGCATAATCTACACATAGTGGTGAATGAGACTGACCTCACTCTACCTCACTTTCAATAATTTTTCACTTTTTTCTGTTCCTTCTGCTCTTTAAATGTCAGTCAGTGCTGCAGGAATACACAGGCCAAAAGAATTAAAGTGAGAAAGAGTTCAACCTAAAAAATGAATACAGATAATTCCCTCCATATTATACCTAATTTCTAAGATTACTCAGGTTTATGGGGTGAAATTTAAAGGTCACTGTAAATTTGTACGTGTAACTGACAGGATTCCAGCATCTTCTCAATCCCCAGTTTAGTCATAGGTTCTCCTAGTCCCTTATTGCATTACTGACATCTCCTTCTCGCCACTTCTCTATGCACCGTGGAAATTCACCTTTCCATTCTTAGATTTTGTGCCCTGCACAATTGCTTTTATTACTTTTCTACAGGTAAGAAGTGGTAAGATGGTAATATGCATTACAATCGCAAAGATGGTAAAACGTTTGAAATCATAATTAAAGCATAACTTTAAGAGGATTTGAGTTTAATATGAACAGCTCCTGTATGTCATCTATCAGACTGACTCTTGCTTAAATTCCCTTGGAATCCAGAGACAATACTTCACATGGAATGCTTCAGATACGTCTTTTTTTCATTAAAGAAGATAAAATTAACTGCAATATTATCATAATGATAAGGAGAATTTGAATAAAATTAGCTCTTAATTGCATTTGAATTCTGTATCTCTGAAACATAAAGTTCAAAAATCCCCTATGGAATATCACCATTTTTTTCTTTTAATGATCAGTTAGAGAATTGATCACGGGCATTGATTGCCATATCTTTTCATTACTTCAGCAAATATGTAAGAAGAGAAGAATTTATTACTTCATTGATATTTGAATTCACTGTCTTCTGTAGTTTATACCAGCATATACATTTAGGTAGAATTGAAGGCATATGAGAATTAATTAACAATAGACAGCTCCATTCCCATCTTAAACTGAGTTGACTGGTTTACATTTCATGATGAATCTGGGAGGCGTGGAGATATAAATTGTGTAATTGTGCATTCCTCCTCCTTAACTTCAATATATGTGTAAAACAGATGTAACTTTCATTTTAAAAGACTGTAGAGGGTACACAGACCAAAAGTAACTGACAGGAAAGGATACAGTAAAAATGAACAGGCAGGAGTGCATCCTCCCTCCAAGCAGATATTCAGATCATGCTGCCTTCATGACCTTAAGGCAAAATCCCCAGCAAAGTAAATTACATTTATAATGAAAATACACACTGAACGACAGTGTAGTCTATAATACTTTCATACACTACCAGGTATTTGGCAAAAGTGTCATAAATCTCACTCTTTTGAACCAAGCACCCAGACTCTATCAGATCTTGGCAAAGATGGAAAAGGATTGAAAACAGAGGTCAGACTGCATCAAGAGCCAATGCTTGCAGTTAAAATGATCTTTCTTCTGTGTATTCTAACAATGTCAGGCCCATAGAAAGGTCTTCTTTTTTTCTCCTTTTCACCCTGGGTTAGTGATGTACATGTGGCACAAACTGTAAAGGATGCTGTTTTTCCTAATGTGCCAACAACGTATTTTTGATTATACTTTTTATTCTCTTGCACTATTTGCAGGCATCCTGTTGCTTCAGTCAGACACAAAAGACATGTCCAATGGGACAACGGCTAAATTGTTTGTGATCTGTACCTCTTCCTGCTCTGTGAGATGAGTTGGCTTTACTTTCATAAAGAAAACAGAACAAAACCTGGCAACGAGTGGGATACATTAGAGAATATTCATATATAACCCAAGAGTCAATATGACTCTATGCTAAAACTGTCACTTTAAAAGTGTTTATTCCACGAATCCACTTGTATGCAAGGTTTGAACTGAAAGAGAATTCTATGACCATGTCATAAACCTTAGAGAAAGGTGGTTTACCATAGAACTGTTGAGAGCTTGTAAGTAATTAATCTTACTGATTCCTTATGAGGTTTTGAGATAATATAAAAGAAACCTTGCATTCATGGTGGCACGTAGAAAGAACTGTCAACAAATCATACAGGGCTCTAGAGACTAATTTCTCCCAAATACCTAGGCCAAAATGTCTTCTGTTGTACAAATACAAAGGAGTAGGGGAAATGCATCTAGAATGATTAGCCAGATAAATTACTATCACAAAGAAAGAAAATATTTTTGGAACTTAAATAATTCCAACCATACTTGTTCAAATGCTGTTCACGCCACCCACCACTCCCCCCTCCCCAAACCTCAAGACAATTCCAAGCTGATTTGCAATTCCAGAGGCATTAGTTCTTCTCATTCTGATACTGTCCACCATGGATCATCTAAGGAAGAGTTTATCTTGTTGCAAACTTGCACAACAGTAAGTTATACATTATAGTCAAAGGTTTTTGATGTCTGACATCAGAGAATCACTTTCAGGGAGTAATTATAGTGCTTCTGAGAATTAGTTGCAAATTAAAAAGGATGACAAAGCCACCAGCCAAAGACCAGCACCTAGAGCACTTTGCTGCTTAGGAAGGACATGAGAACACGTGCAAGGGAAGCCACAGGAGGATAAACTTTATCCTGTGTCCATCTTCACATTCCTTGGCATATTTCAGCATGACAGAGAAATGGCCTAAATTCATAGGAACAATGGAGGTTTTCCAGCTCCTGTTTTCAGGACAGGTAAAGTTTTATTCACATGGCCAGAAACAGCCAATTCTTGAAAAAGTCAACCAGACAGTCTTTTTTCCTGGGAGTTGAGAAAATGAAGAGTTCTCTTGGAAATATAAAGACACTGTAGGAGGGCATTCAAGCACTGCTGGCTGGAGAAAACATTTCTGCACAAAGACCAAGCCAAATTCTGGTTAAACTCCTCTGTAAAAGTTAATTATGAGGTATGAAATAGAGTTAAAGGTGAAGGGAAAGTGATAGTCTGAAGAATGGGAAATGACATTATTTAAATCAGATATTAAACAACTGTAAAAGAGTGGATTTGTTTACTTAGAAAATTGTAGAAAAATTACCCACTGGGTAATTTTTTTTTTCCCTGAGACTCTGAGGAAATCAATTGCATATGAAGAGCAATTACAGTGGTTTGATTAAGTAAAGTGGATGATCCCTACCCGAATCCTACGTGAAGACTGTTGTTTTATCACTTTCAAAAAAATCCACTGAAGGAATCAAAACAGTCTGGAATAGTCTTTCTTGGTTGTCAGGCTGCTTTTATTGAAAGGAAGCTTTTCTGTCTCCTGTTTTGCTGGTAGCACTGAAATGAATGACTGTGATAAGCAATGAGCACAATGGCTGGGTGCTCTGTATTCCACTTGAATTGCACCAATAGAATGCAGAGCAACAGAGAAAGACATGCTGGGGTAATAAATGTGGAAATTCGGCAGACAAATATTCATGTGTACTAAAGGCAGCTACAGTTACTGGGGAAAAAATTTAAACTCTTACGTGGATCAAATTCTGACCTGTATTGACTCCAATGAACTTATCACAAGTGATTTGAAAGTCATAAGAAATTAAAAAATCAAAGTGCATGGATATATCTAGGGTTAAGTGAAAAATATGGAAATGTTTGAAAATCTAGAGACTTTAATTGATTTTCTAACCTGTGTGGCACAGACATAATTAACACCTCAAATGGGAATTGCCTAAATTTCAGATATGTGATCCCATCACACAAGCTTCCTGTGGAATCATTGATTCAGAAGTTTCTAAAAACAAATTTTTGTATTTTCTGGAAGCATTCAGGTTTTGGTTTTTTTGTGGGCAATTTCACTGAAGTTAATTTTCATTTGAAAAAACGTATTTTCACATCTACTAACCCGTAAGATGAGTCACTATATTACTGCAATGTTGTCTAAGATACAGTAGGAGTAAATAGTCTGCTGAAATGCCAGTTAGATCTTTTAATAACTCACATGGGTTGGGGTTTTTTTTGTTTTATTTTTTTCTGGGATAGTCTCCAGCTCACCTTAGCTATGTATGCAGCAGTAACATCACTGCAGATCTGACTGAGTCACCACACTGCATATCCTACTAGAGAATTGACCTTGTTCAGAGGTGTAATGTGGAACTGCAAATTGCACTGTAAGGCTCTGCAATTTCTTCCTGAAATGAAGTTGGCACCTTTGAAAAACAAGTTGAGGAAGCTGAAAGTGTCCTTAATTTGCAATGTAATGAAAATGGAGGAAGCATGCACGTGTAACAGTGAATTTATTTTCATTACAAGTCACAGTCCTGAGTCACCAACCTGCACATGTGATGCATAAGAAGTACTTAAGGAGTATAAAAACATACCTCAGCAAGGATACCTGCCTGTAAGCACTGACCTTGCCAGTGGCTGTCTGCTTCAGACAGCTATAGAGAGGTTTAAACACAAACCCAGAGTCACAAAAAGCGCTGAGGTCCGAACCAGTGTCTGAATAAATAAGCAAATTCTGATGGAACATTCTAAAGGAAGTAATGGTGAAAGTGACTGACTAAAAGAGCTCAAGGTATGGTTTCCCTGAGAACACACTCGCACAGTCATACGCACGAACAAAATCAATGCACTGATGTAAGTACTGAGTTTTCATTTGTTCCCAAATTCCTGTCACCTGTCAGACTGCTTTTGTCTGTCCCTGAATATTCTACATGAACACTGCTGACACTGGACTTCATGAAAACTTAGCCGAGAGCCAGAGTCAAAGCAGCTGCTTCCTCCTCCACATTTTGAAGAGGAAAGGTAATAGAAGTAAAACAAAACAAAACAAAAGATTCATGGCTCAGAAATCAAAGTCTTACTGAGAGGATAAAAACTGTACAGCGGAGATGGAAAAACCATAAATCTGAGCTGTATGAAAAACGTCTACCCCTTAAATTCTGTCTTTGTTATAGGGAAAAGGGGACAAAAGGAAAATAGACTCAAGGAGAAAAGCAAATCTAGAGCAGAATAGTCAGTCTGTTCCCCTCGGGCTTAGAAAGAGCCGACTCGAATCAAAATCCTTGGAAGTCCTTGGGAAAAGGATACTCTGCACAGGTTACAAATATAGGTGCTCTGTGAACAGTGGTGTTTTCCTAAGGGGAACGAAAAAAACTCTTGAGAAGGTGCCAGAAGTCACAAAAGTAATTTTGATTCAATATGATTATTGATGAAATCTCTGTAACAATAGCCCCAACATAGTAAGCTAAGCTCTTCAGTTTGGTTTCAAAAGAAATTAGCAGATCCATTTTTGCAGCCTTGATCTACCACCTCAGGCTGAGATTAGGTAAGAAAAAACCCCGAACATACGTGTGTCTTTCTCTGAAGGGAGAAGGCTCAAGGTGCCCCTTTGCATTACAGTGGAATAGCATAAAGGGACAGACAAGGGCTCGCTACGTCTGGTTGGCCAGTGTTAAATGCAGTAGGGCTGAGGAGTCCAGGTCCTATTGTGTAAGTATTAGTACAACTGTAATAGGTCTGTAAAGGGATTTTAATGTCTCAAAGTTATGTGAAGAGTAAAGATGATTAATTAGTGGTTCTACGTTGGGTATTTTTTTCTGTATCCTGCACAGATCACATTCACTTGAGGGAAAACAAGAACAGTTCCCTTCCTTACCCAGTATTACAATGGAGTCTCAGGACTGATTTTCACTGTTTACACTTTCAGTTCCAGAGGATCTGCTGATAAAGTGCCACTGCCATTGTGTGGGTACGAATAATAATACAGCAGTGATCTGGAAGGACAGCTTTGCTTTAAGTCTGGTTACACCTGACCTTTGCTCAAACCCCTTACTCTATCTTTGGATCATTGCAATACAATGCCAAAACCCCCAGAAAATTAATATCCTGGTTATGCACCTGTGCTTCATAGCATTGGGTAAGTGTGCTTTCGTGGTAGATTACCACTTAGAAAAATAATTTGATATTTGCAAAGCATTCCTCAGCACTAAAATAGCAAATGGGAAAGAGACATTTTGAGTATTTCATCCAAGGTACAAGAGAGGCCCCAGGCCAGATTTATGGGATTTTTGTCACAGTGTTTTCATCATTCTGGTAGAACATGGCAACTTAAGGAGATTTTTAAAGTGGTAACAAAGGTCCTTTTCTGGCTAATTTTGAGGATGCAAATACTGTTTTGTGAGGTGCCGTTAAGTATGAAAAATACTTCTGAAACACAAAGATAGTCATGCGTGAACAAGTTTTTTGATTTTCATTTCCAGCAACAGCCACCATTCAAGATTGGCCAAAACAGCCTTAATCAGGTCATAAAACAGGGGAATAGAAAAATAAAGTTGTCATTTGTGGGACCAAAATGAAATCTAAGTTTCTAAAGAAGATTTTAGTTACTTTTGCAACAGGAGAACAATCATAATTCTGCAGTGTACTACATTCTTGGTCGTCCTTGGTTTCTGTCACACAAATGGCATGGAGACGAATGATTTTCAGATTTACTTTAGTCAGTCAATAGTGCAGGAATGGTTAATTGTTGTGGCCTCAGTTGATTTACGAATTCTTTAAAAATTTGATGAGTATGGGAGGACGTGAACTGCATGAGACAACAAATACCTTTGCTTTCTTTACTTCTCCTTGCCCTCAAATAGCAAGCTTTCAGCTGTCTCTTCCTATGGCTGCAAAGGCAGCAGCTCTGTGTACTCTCCCTGCTCAGGCACAGCTGTGCCTGGGCAGAGGTGACACGTCAGTGTCCCAAGATGGTACACAGAGGTAGCTGTGAAGTGCATGGTAAATTGTACTGTAGTTCTGATGGGAAAATATGACTTTTTGTGCTGCAAAATATCACTGGACTATGGGGTGATACAACACGTGCCACGGACAACCCTCAGGGCAATATGAGAGAAGTTGTCACAGTACTGGCAGATTCTGCAACCATGACAAGAAGTTCTTCAAAACAGGCAAATTTTTATATGACTGGTTAGGCACTCTTACATGTTCCATCTTCCTTCCAAGCAGAGCAAAAATCTGCATTTCTTTGTCAGCCTTCATAACTGCAACTGAATTTCATTTACACATGGAACTGAATATACGAACTGTGCTGTCACGAGACTCAACATCTCCAGTACTAATAATGTTGCTTTAGATGCATGCAATACACCAGAAAAATGAATCAATTGGTTTGTACAATTTATTTGGGTTTGTGTGGGTGTTTGGTTTTTTAGTCCCTTCCCACAAATTAAGCACTTCAGAATTTATTTCCAATGTAGAACAAATGCACAGTTTTAAATTTTGGAATTTTCCCCAGGACAGAAACCTCTTTTTCCACAAGGTGAGACAGTAGTAGTTGGGGGTACAGCAGCTGTTGCATATGTTCAGGAAAGAATACAAAGGGGAATGCTTAGTAAATGCACTGGGAATATTAAATGGGAGCTTTTACTAACTGCAAAGGACCAGGGTTCATATTATCTCCTGTGAGAAAACTTATACTAGCTTTTTCCCGTGGTCACTGAAGTAAATTCAAATTTATTCACATACAAAGTTTTTTTAAAATTACAAATCATATCTGTAAAGTTCATAGAGAAAATTAAACTAATCAGGGTGTTAGGAATACACCTGTTCCGTTTCCCAAATGGCTGTGTCGCTCAGTCACACTGTAGTAAAGGCTACTGCCTGCTCAAATGAGGTTTCATTTATACCAATATTTAGAAATGGCTCACACTTTAGCGACTGACATTTCTAGAAGCACTCAGATTCAGGATATGAGGAATACAGGTGCAAGAAAGATGCTCTTTGTTATTTCTTTGCCATCAGTTGTAAGAAACTATTACAAAAATGTTTATCAAACATAGATGAGATACAAACAAACACAGACTGACCTGTGGTTAGTCAAACACCACAAATAACAAGCGACAAACAGATGATGTGAAAGTTTGCAAACATCCCATGATATTTGTTTCTGCTCGTTAGGCACTGGGTTCATGAACAAAAGCTGGAGGGATCCTTTGCAGAACCCAGAAAGACCATAAAGAGAAAAAGAGGCAAAGCACATTCAGTGGTCACTGGGCAATGGCCGAAGGTTTTGAGGCCCTGGACTGGGACCCAGAAAACTCTCATTTGTACTTGTCCTGCAGGATGACTCAAGTGTGTTAATTTCCTCTCAGTTGGGATTAATTCCTTTAGCTTAAGGCAGAGATAATGATACTGACCTCCTTTGCAGAGTACTTAGAAGCATGCAGATAGAAAGGATGTGGCTGTAAAAGGGCAGAGGAGGAAGGACAAACCACACTCATCCCTGTCGTGCCATGTTAGATGCTGCTTAGAACCAGGTTGTTCTAGCAAACCTGCAGGTATCACGCCAACCCATTCAATATTTCCATCACTGCAAACTTATAGGCTGATTCATAGCACTCTTTACCAGCATCTTCTGATGGGTTTTGTATTCTTTATAGACCATGCAAATATTAGTAATTTTAGATTAAAGCAGGCAACCTTTTCTTACTGCCTATCTTATAATAGAATGACCTTCAAACACAGAGGACAAATATAACACATGTACCAATTGCACAGTTTAGATTTTAGAGAGGCCTTAAGCAGTTGCCCTGCCTTCAGTGGTGAATTTCACTCCTGAAATATAAAACAGATTGAAGGAAAAGTACAGTCCTTCTCACTGCTTCTCAAGTTTTTCTTGTGTGAAGTGGAAATTTATCCATGATACTGATTTACTTGGTCAGCTGCAGAGCAGACTCGAGGACGTGCATCTCCTAACAGCACTCAGCCTGGAAATCAGACTACTACAAAACCTCCCACTGGAAACACCTTGCCTTGCTACAGGTAATGTTTGATAACAACCTTGCCAAAATGTTTACACCTGTAAACAGAGTTTACAGTGGTAAATTTTGCCATCACGCTACTATCTGTATAACATAAGCACAGTTTACAGTGATATGCTTAGCAGTGATAATGACACCGACGAGAGCACCCAACAGAAACCCAGATGCTGAGAGATATTCCTATGAAATCTGTATTACTGCCCATATCTCCGTAGTCACATAATCAAAGTCGTCACATTTACCATAAAGACAAATATCAGTATCTTAAATGCAAAAATAAGCCATTATATGCATATTTTCATAGACATAATTTCTCAAATCACATCATGCTTTCATAGGAAAAGGCTCTTGAGTGGGCAGCCACTTCCCTAAATTCACATGGGGTGTCCACAAAGTTACCACTGTCCAACTTAGTTTCTCCCCAGGAGCAAATGGAAGAAAAGCAGAGAACTTACGGTCTCCTTGGCAGCGCACGGGACCCACAGACACCTTGGCTTCAGACCCCGGCCGCTCAACGTCGCCAACCACCACCTGACTCACTGGAAGGTGCTCTTTGTATGACAACATCCCAGTGTCTTTTCTCCTGAATTACAGAGAAAGAAGGACATTGAGAAACGTAGTAAATTATTTTCCTCAATCATTCCTTTTGTTCACCAGTCTAAGCACCAAAAGAATAGGTACACAACAATTACATCGGCACACTGCCCGGTTACTGTCCAAAAACCGTCTCAAATGACATCACTTTGCCCAATAACACTGCCTTTCAGTGGGAGAAAGGTGGAGAGCAGCTACCAGGAACACATTCAGAGGAGCCTTCTGGCCAGTCCTGCACGCAGCTGCTCTGGGCTGAGTACTCAGCTGCTCTGGGCTGACTACTCGATCATTTGCTGCAGATCTCATCGACTTCTGAGAGGGAGGAAAGTCTTTATGCATCCTAGAAGTGTATCTGCTTTAATCTGGTTCCTGCCAGTTACTATCCGAACAATGCAACCTCTGTGTATCAAGCAAACAGTGCTTCCTTTATATTTAACATTTTTAAAAAAGAGAAATTAAAGACTAATTGTCTGGAAAGGCTTGTTATCTTAGTCCTGTCATTTCTAACAGTAGGTGCCTAACTCCGAAAAAACAAGGTTGTGAACCTAACGGCTTGTATTACAGCTCAACTCCCATTTTAATTAGCAAGATCACTAAAATTCAATTTATTGTCATGTCTTAAAGCTCCTCATTTCAACTGCAGCAAGTAACCTAGTGCCTTCTCATGCCTAGACCAAATCACTGTGCACATTTACATTTTTCCTTTATTATTCCAAGAACTGAATCCAGCTGGCTTGTTGAGTGCTGTTTCTTCCAAACAGAAAATGAAAGAAAGCAAATTTAATTAGGTACTTTCTCCATCAGCTGGTAGGTTCTCTTTGGTGTTTTTTCTCTTATTTTGTCCCTTGTTTTTGTTGGTTTGTGTTTTGTGGGGGTTTTTTTGTTTGTTTCTCTTTTTTGTTTGTTTTTTATTAGCTTGGTTTTCTTTGGGTTGGTGGGGTTTTTTGTTTGTTTGGGTTTTATATATAAACACACATATAGGAAACAAAATTACCCACATACAAAAAAAATGCCCTGTACACAGTGTTAGGACTGTACAATTTGACACAAAGGAAAGCAGAAGGAAGAAAAATAAATTAATCTATTTATCTTCCCCTCCCTCCTCTTTCTTTTGAGCTCTAGCCTGCCATGTAACTGAGTATCTAAAGTAAGCAACTTTTTGATCCTAAAAAGTTAATTTCTTTGTTCAAAAATACCATAGGCTGGAGGATGACTTCAGGGTTGGGAAAAGGTATCTGAACCACACAGTGAGACTATAACCATGAACTTGCAATGATTTTGGGGGAATGAGCCTGTTTCACCTCTGGCTGGGGTGACTCAGATCTGACTCGTCACACTGCTAACAACTGGGAGCATGGAGGATTCTTCCTGCCCTGGGGTAATGGTCAGAGCCTTCCAGGAGCACGGCTGTGATCCCCTGTAGGGTCTCCAGTTATCACTCTTACTGGCTGCACACACTGGCTCCATGGAAGGCAAAAAATTCTCTTAATAAGAAGCGCAACTAAAGTAATTAAGAAAATAACCATCACATTTTCAAACAACAGTTAATTGGAAAGTGTGTCTGTTCCCTGTGATGAAGAGAGTAATTAGACACTTAATTACTAGAGTTTCTCTGATAGAAGGTGACTGTTTCCCTTAATCTGTATGCTCCTCCCCTTCAGAGAACTTGCCTTTCTCCCTTTTTTGATATTAGCCCGTGCATTGCTGAGGTCCTTGACTCTCTGTGGCTGGACGCAGCGGCACCAGGGGCTGTGGTGGGGAGGTTGCTACAGGAGATTGCCAGAAAGGAAGGCAAGTCCTGCAGACAGTGCTTTTCATCCACAGACTGCCATGCCCTTTACAAAGGTATCTTTTTCATCAATTTGGAGACAAGCAATGTAAGAAATGAAAGATTAAAGGACTTCCCATTTAAGAAAGAAAAAAGTGAATAACAAAGCCAGGTATGCAGACCTAATCTCCATTGCTGCTAAAGACTGCATCCATGGGACCTACTCCCTCCTAACAGAGGATAAATGTAGGTCATCGCTTCACTCTTTCTGAGGTTTTCTTCAGAGACTCGCTTCCAAAAAATGCTTTAAAATTGGACATATGTCTTTAAAATTAAGAATTCTTCAAAGAGTGGTAAAAAGAAAACTATTGGCATTTCTCTTCTTTCCTTTCTCACAGAAAGAGCTAATATTTCAGCTCCAAATAAGGATGTTAAAGGGCAGCACTTTTTCTGTCACCGGCAGCTTTCACCTTCTTTGAAGGGGGAAAAAAAAAACACCCAGTAATATTTTTTACCTTTTTACTGATCATGTTTCTACTAATTTTAATGCTTTATTTATGCACTGAGTGATGTGGTCACTTTAAAGCTGTTGCCATTACATTAAAATAAATGTTAGAGTTCTTTTCAGAAATAGCCCTTTTTTCTGGTTATTTACTTGTCTCGTCACTGTAGCAAAAGCATTCTGCTCTGCATTGAAATTATTGGGGCCTGAGAGCACTGGGGTAAGAGTGGAGAGAAGTGTGTTGCTTTTTCTACAGCAGAACCTGCGTAGTTCTTTCCCTCTTAAAAAAGTGGGACAATGACAATTTTTGGCACCCCCACACACCAATAAGACAAAGAGATTCAGAGACTGAATGGCTTTGCTCTGCTTTTCTAAGGTATTTGTAGTTCCTCTGGACGTACTAATCAGTGCTGACAAAGTCAAAAAAGTTTTAAACCAAAGACTGATTATTATGCTTGACTTTGTACTACACACTTAGAAATAATCACAGCTGGAACACTCAATTCCTGCAAGTGATAATGCTTCTGCCGGTATTTAAAGACTTTGCACATTAAGAGGGTGGAGAAAGTCTCTGAAGTTTTTCCCCACCAAAGAAAATCCCCTCAAGAGAATAAAGATTGAATTCAGAGTGTGTCATATTCCTATTAATAGCCAAATGGGAGATGAATGAATCTGATCAAATCCTGTAATTATTACCAGGAGATATTGATGAAATCTCAGTGTAATTTTCTATTCCTAATTTCTTTTCCTATATATAACAGTCTGCAAAGTGCTTCAGGGTGCCTTTGAATGAAAGTAGCAGATATTAGTGTGAGATTCATCATTGTTTTGATTAAGATCATCTACTTACTCTTTATAAGCATTCTGTGGTATGTAAAAAGGAAATGCATTATGCATATATCAGCAAATGACATATTCAAAGTAATGATAAGATTCTCTACCGCTATTAATTTGTTTACATAATGATTTAATACAACCAGACTCCTGCTATTGGAGTAATCTATTTTCCCTGAATTTCCTAGACACCACTTAATTATCAGTCCAGCCCTGCAAAGAAGAACAAATAAAAACACATACAACAGCTAGGAATGGACTCAATTTTTAAAGGTATGATTTTGTGAGCAGAGAAACTGAAATTGTTTTGCGAATACAAGTAAAACACCTACTGGATTGAAAGTGTAGTGCCGAACACATATTGCTTAGTTACTAGCAGAGGTTTGAAGAATGCAAACTCCCAAGCACGCCCATTCCAAAGGTAACAATTGCACCTCTCTCACAAGACCCAGCTTTTCACTACGCGAGCACCTCTGCTACTCCCTGCATTTCCACAGTCGGAATGAGCTACGAAACAGTTTAGTCCAGCTCATATCTGCAAATGAATGCCTGGAAAAACACTGTGAAGGGCAGAGACATGCCAAGTATGGGTATTTTCTCTCTTCCTAAAATATCTGGCAAGAACTTTATTTATATTAAAACTGCTAAGAAGAACTAATATTACAGAGAATTTTATGAACCATGCAAGTTTGGCAGCAGTCTTAATAATATGGAATTGAGTTCCTTGGAAATAGGCAAGGTCTAATTAACAGGATTAAAAACAGGGCAAACAAAAGCTAGGATCAAAGCAGAACTCTTGGAAGGTTTGGATAAAATTTAGCTAACTTTTTTAATGTACATACTGTGCAGCACAAAAGCCAGACTTTTAGCTTCACCCTGTGCCCAGGGGCTTGCCCTTTGGAACTATAAACTGCCAGCCATATACTCTAGGTCAAAGGGTTTTATTTTCACTTGATTTTGTTGTCCTCAGGGATTCTTACAGTTCTCCTGTCCCTTTCCCATGTCCTGTCACCTCCGATACCCCTACGCATTAAGTTGGAGCTGACGTCTCACCCTTGATTTGTCCGACAAGGGGGATTATGGAAAACTTCTCATTACTGTACAGGGTCATAAAAAGTGACAGAAGGTCAGGTGTAGGGTGGTTTTGGTGTTGTTTTGTTTTGTTTATTTTTAACACACTGGCACTGGACAGGCTAAGATCCTATGAAATATGTTGTTCCAAACAGAAAAAGAAGGAGCAACTCTTACACTTAAGATTGATCTTAAGGCAGTTAAACTCTTCTCATACTTTTACTTTTGAGAGCACTCGCCTCCTGAAAATCTAAACAATTTGATGCAAAACCATTTAATTCCAGCACTAAAATTACTAATATAAACCCAATCTATTAGCAAAGATAAATTATACCAGAGACATGAGGCTGACGGTGCAGCATTCATAGGCAATCCCTGTTTAGAAATTACAAAAGATTGTATAGACTAGATTAAATTAATTTAATAAACAAGCATCGTAACCACCAATAGTCCCACCAGAAGAATAATGAAGACATTTAAGATACCCACAATGACAATGAACTGTACAAAACAATTCACACTTAGCATGAGGCACTAAAGTTACTTTATGAACCCTGAAGCTTCTTTGAAGAAAGTTTAAATGAGCCATTTGAAGACATGTTTAATTCACACTTTCTTCCTGGGATTGAGACTTAGATCTCCTTTTTTGCTTTATACAGTCTATTCCTGTCCTGATCCCCAACACAAACAGACTTTAAAATTTAAAACATTTGGAAATAAATTTTCTCCTTTGGACACCTCTCAAATCTTATAAATCTGTAGCACCAACCCTCATAATGAAATGTATGTTAATTTAAATAAACATTATTATGAGGATTATATGGTTTAACAGTGATTAGATAATGAATACTTTTTAAGGTATAAAGTCTATAATTGAAAAAATTTGCTAATGCCTGCCTTTAAAAAGTGAGTAACATCTTGATTTTTTCAAACAAAAACCTTAAAAGACCCTGAGTCTTCCAAACAGTGTCTAAAAACCCCTGTTCCATATGACTGAACTGAGCAATTTAAGATGCCTGAAGGTGAAACTGGCTCCCATGAAATGTGTGCAAGGGGTTTGGTGAGAGCTTCTGAGTTCAGAATTTGGCAGGAGTTCTCCATTTCTCTCATTTTCCCTGTTTGGCAAGAGAGGAGACATAGAAACCTTTGCCACCTGCGAGAACCCCGAGGCCCAGGAGGTATGGCCATGCTACCAGGGCACATCCCAGTTCCTTGGGTGCCAGAGAGAGGAACAGGACACACTGAGAAATTGGTGAAAAATGTGTCTCCTTTAAAAAATCCATCAGGAAGGAGATCGGGATATTGAAACTGGCTCCATAGGTCCTCTTGCCAGAAAGGACTTCTTGGCTTTCCTCTCCAATGCTAGTTTGTGAGAACCCAAGTAACTACAGCAAAAGGTGAATAATGGACATAGCAAATGGAGCTCTGCTTTCTTTTGAACAATATGGATCATTTCCAGAGGAAAATCTGCCTTTTCTGAGTATTTGCTCATACACTCCTCCCAACAAAACAGAGGAGACAGATGGTGTCTCCTTCAAGCAGAGAAGCTCCTCTTACAAACTAAATTTACTTAGCGTTCTTTCTAAGAAAGAAAAGAAATTTAGGGATCTCTTCTCTTGAGGCCCAGCAACTTCTCTGACTTGACGGTTAATTTTCTTATTTCTGTATCAAGATACTTCAAGAATGAAATCCAGGGATCCTACCATGCTGTAACTGATCTTGGCATCTGTCAACAACTCCTCAAATTTCTGTCTCATTTTCCATTTATTTTAAAGTAAGTCAGTGAAGGTATGTGGCATTTCCTTTAGGAGAAAGGCTGAGCTGGGATGTCCCTTCTACCTTGGGTGATTGCAGAGACGATCACTTGGGATTCAGTTGAAGCCAAGTAAAGAAAATTCTCCTGTGAATGTAGAGCTGAAAATGGATGATACAGGAATTTTCTAAGGAGCATTGACATTGGAAAGGGCAGACAGCTTGCTCAAACACATTTTTTGTAAGTTCAGTTTCATTTGGCATTTTAAATCAGTACGATTCTTTGATCTCAAGATATTTCAAAATGTGAAAGTTCTTATGAAAAATAACTATTTATAAAAGTATTAAAAATAATCCACAATTAACAATGATGAAAAAGATTTCTAGCCATACTTATAAAGTTTTAAATGCTTTTTTTTCATACAGAAATAAGAAAGATCTATGAGGATAAATGATGAATTCTTTGCAGTTATCTATTTTACTGACTTAGCCACATGCCTTTGGATCACATCCTATCAACCATCAGACCAAATACACTTCTGGCAGGATTTTTAAGGCACAAGGATCTGTATTGGAAGAAATATTAAAAATCTCAGAGCAGCAGCTCAGAGACCTCATTTCTTGGAGTTCTTGACAACTTTGACAGTTTTATTTTGTATGACTGAAAGAGCTAAATAAAAATAATTGACTATGGCATGACAAAATAACAGATGACTATAGTTAATGCTGATGTCAGCCCCTATATGCTGTTGAGTTCAATAAGGTACCACAGTGCATAACTTAGTGTTGAATTTGGTCCAGAAAACAGAAAGAAGTATGAGACTTGCAGAATCTAGAAAATTTCAGTAAAACCCAAGTGTAGAAACACCTACCATCACTCCTGCCCTTTCACCTGCACTTCCTGTAGTGTCCCTCTTTGCATCCCATCTGTGCATGTACCTCACATAACACATAACCCAGTCTCTAGAAGGCACAGAGGCACCGCAGGCTGTTGGGGTTTGGCTCGTGTTTTCAGTTGCTTGTATAGCTCTGACACCAAACATTTTGGGAAAAGATTTACGGCTATTACACCTTGGAACAGAGCACTTGGCTGGATAACCTCACAAAATCTCCTCCATACACATGATCAGCATGACCAAAGAAGGGCAAGAACGCAGACAAAGGGCCTGGAGAACAGTCTGATCAGGAGCGGCTGAGCGAGCTGAGGATGTTGAGCTCTCTACAACTACCTGAAAAGAAGGTTGTAGCAAGGTGGTGCAGGTCTCTTCTTCCAAGTAACAAGCTTTAGGATAAGAGGAAATGGTCTCAAATTGCACCAGAAGAGGTTTAGATTGGATTCCAGGAGAAATTCCTCCACAAAAAGCATTGCCAAATATTAGAACGGGCTGCCCAGGGACGTGGTGGAGTCACCATCGCTGGAGGTGTGTAAAAGACTCATAGATGTGACACTTAGGGAAAGATCTAGGGGTGGACTTGGGAGTGTGAGGTCAATGGTTGGACTTGATGATGTTAAAGGTCTTTTCTAACCTAAAGGATTCTGTGACTCTATAAATAGGTCAGTTCCGGCTTCCAAATTTGTACATTCTGGTAAGCATTTTTCATGCTTATCCTCCCTTTTGTCTTTTTATATCAAACTATTTTTTCATATGGGCTTGCTTACTCTTAATATAGATTATATCTGAGCCCTTTTAGTCTTACTTTTGGGCTTCTGTATAATAGTTTGTTAGTAAGCCGAAAGCTGTCTGACATGAAAAATGTTGTATTCAGGTGCATTGGATTCTGCTCTCTGTAAAAAATTACAGTTATCCTCTTCCTGTATCACAAGTGACATTTTGGATGACAGAGAAAAATTAAGTTACTTGCTAGACATCACATCGAATAAAAGCATGCCAGCACTTCTAAATAACAGACTAGCTAAGTAGTTCATAAAAAGACAAAATATGGGAAAAGAAGTAATGCCACATATTATTGGAATTCCAAGTTGCTATTTGGCTATTTATTTCCTTTCTGTAAAGGCCTGGAGCACATCTGTACTGATTTTTTAAAAAAACTTAGATATTTGAGCCTCTTTTTCAGTAAGGTCTCTCTATTCTGACTGACCCCAACATTTAATTGTACCAGCCACAATATCTTATTTTCTGTATCTATAATCAGTTCACACTCTTGAAATACAGTTTTGTGTTTTTTTGGTATTACCCATAATTTGCTAATTGTGTCCCCTCAGAATACCTCAGTTTTGGTCCCTAAAGGTAACCGTCACATTATACTTTGATTTTGTCTCCAGTCTCAGCCCCAGAAGACTGCTTCCCATTTTACTTTTGTGGGTGTGTGGAAGAAGGCAAATCCCCAACAGTGATGCTTCTCTCCAAGTGGCATTGACTGGTTCTGTCAAGTCTTTCTTGTGTACCACGTGGCTCGTACATCTGTAGCTCCTTACTCTGCATGAGGATTTCTTAACCTACTCCTGTTTGAAGCTGGAATCAGTGATTATACAGATTATTTTTTTTCTGCTTGTCTACTAAATGGAAAAGTTATTTCTAACTGAAAAACAATTAGTAAAAGTAGTCTAAAAATGAATTCTGCATCAGGGTCATGGTATTTTGATGTTGTTGTCATCATTTGTTAAACTTGTGAAAGGCAGACCCCGGAAGTGGTGAGTAGATGGGGAATGAACAGCTATTTCAAACATCAAACCATGCCAAAGTCAGATGGAAGAAGGCATTTGTAACAACCATCACCAAAAAAAAACCAAACCCAAAACCCCAACCCAAACCAAAACCTTAAAGGATTATCTACAAATTGTGCTATAAACATAATGAATGGTGTTTCTACATCTACTGAGGAAGGAAAGTGGGGTCTATTATCACAAAAGTGCTCTAGTTAGAAGAAAAATTAAATATCCCACTACAAAATATTTTGAATGTGCCCTCATTCATCAGAAATAATTATCTGAAAGTGAATGATCCAAGAAACTCAGGCACATCTAAAGCAATGGTAGAGCATAGAGGTAATTAACAGATGTCTTTATTCATTATGTAAACAGTTTGCTGTCAAGCGCAAGCAAAACATGGATAGTTTCCCTCTGCTTGTAAACATGCACATATATCTCTCAGAATTGATTTAATTTCAATTAGGCTTCTTTTTAGTGCTTTTGCTAAAAAGACAGATGCAATGAGATGCAAATTTATCCACAGGTTAACTTCTTTATAACCTTATTGTGTTTTTTATGATACCATTACCTCTTATCTATGTGTGTGTATATCCACACAAACTTATTACAGTAACAGGGGCAATAAGAAAGAATTCTGCTCAAGGTACTTACTGAAGTTTCAAAAATAATGTGTAATTCCTTCAGTGTGCTCAACTGTGTCAGCTCCAGAGGCAGCTGGTTCTGCGGGACTGTACCAGGGATTCTCTCACTGCATTTACTCACAGCATCATGAGACAACTGAGTGACAGAGATTAGGACTGGAGCTACAGGGGAGGCATGGCATGCCATACTTTGGGCTAAATATGAGGCCAAAGGGAGATGCCCTTGTTTAGAAAAACCTGTTTTGCTACACTGACTGCAGAATGTCAAGTATTTGTTTAGCGTTTTGTTGTCCACACTAATACAGGATTAGTGACCTATTCATTAGGCAGATTGCCTCACTTTATTGCTCTGGTGGGTTTCCATTATCCTCTCTGTTAGCCTTTGAGCTCAGCTTTCCTTCCATTACACACCAGCACTTTTTCCTCAACAAAATACCGATGCAAACGTAGCAGAACTCACAGTTCATTTCCTTGGCGATTCCACCTGAGCTGAGCCTGTCCTTTACGGGCACATACTTGGTGAACACCCCCAAGGTTTTTAACTACAAAGTCTGCTGTGACAGCCCCGACTGCATGGACTGAAATGACCCTGGGCCACAGGTTTCTACCACCCTGTGACAATATGGTCATGAACAAAGCAGGGTGATGGTGGAGTGAGTGAGACATCCCAATTACCCCTCTCTCCTGCCTACAAGAATGGTGCTTCTCAGGACTCCAAGCAATCCTGCACAGACTTTATGGGGAAGCTGACCCTGAAGCAACCAGATTGTGCGTCTCTGGTATTTCAGACTGTGACATTTTTTATCAGCATTAGGCGAAGACAGAAATTAAAATAAAATATAATATAACATAGGTCCAAAGGCCTAGGGCTCAGAGTATTTGCAGATGGTGCACTGAGAGCCTTGACAATGTTATACTGCATTTTATATGGATAAGTATGTTAATTTGCCAAATGGTGATGTATCTTTTTTTCCCCCGACAGCTTAAATATAGTTTACTGCAGATGCTTTTTGCCTTAAGTCTGTGAGATAAAAGCTGCCTCATGGATGTAGGGATACCAGGAAGTCCATAGCTTCTACCTATAAGCAAAGACTATGCAGGCAGTGCAGGAAAGGTTGCAGTCACTGAGGACAGCTCTCTGCTGCTGCAGGCAGCCTCATCACATAATCTTCTGCAGAATCTGGACATATCTGTACTGGTTTTATCCAGGAGGGAACCCATTTTTCTCCAGTAGCTCCTATGGTGTTATGTTTTGGATTTGTGACTAAACCAGTATAACACAGGGATGGTTGAGTTATTGCTCAGCAGTGCCTCCAGAGTCAAGGCCTTTTCTGCTTTGCACATCATCCTGCCAGCAAGTGGACTGGGAATGCACCAGAAGCTGGGAGGAGGCTCATCTGGGACAGCAGAGGCCAGGTGATCCAAGGGACATTCCGTACCCTGTGGCATTGCACTCAGCAATGTGGGGAAGGAGGAGGAAGGGGAGGTTGGTCAGTGATGGTGCCTGTCCTCCCAAGTAGCCACTACACAGGACAGAGCTCTGCTATCCTGGGGATGGCTGAATGTCTGACAGCCCTGGGAACTGATGAATGAATTTCTTACCTGTTAAATCGGCTTCATGTCAACCCATAAGATTTTGGACTTTTCCAATTCTCTCCTTCATCCCAGTGAGCAAACTGCTGTGTGGAACTCAACAGTCTGCTGGGGCTAAACCACAACAACCAAAATTAGGAAGAATTTGTCTGTTCTTCCCCAACACTCATATCTGAAAGCTATTCCAGAACTGCATTCTTCATTGAAGATGTTACAGGGTGCACAGTGCTTACAGCATCCATCTATGGACCTGTTTTCTATGACTCTGTTAAATCTTCTCCAGAACCTACTAATGTCTGCTTGCACAGACTCCCCTGGCAGCAAGTTCCAGAGGTTTACTGGTGGCTGTGTAAAGTAGGACCTTTTGCCCATGTGTTTCAAGCAGGGCTTATAACAGAAAACAGGTCTGTACCAGCTTTGGGTGTCCTCGTGCTATGCTTGTACGCACGATGTGAAAGTGCTCTGTGGCTGTGTGTGTGTAACAACACCCGGAGAAATTACCCCTTTCCTCTGCCAGAGGTATTCCCCTGCCTTAGGGGCACAAGCCACAAATAAGGGCAGCAAGATAACTGTGTTTACATTATCCAAAAAATCCCCAGATCACAGAGTGGTCAGAATGGCTGGGATTGGAAGGGGCCCCCAGAGGTCATCTAGTCCAATCCACCTTTGTAACCTTCCAGAAAGATACGAATTAATAGTTTTCTTTAAAAAGAAAAACAAAGTTTACAAACAATAATAATCTGGTTTAAGATCACAGACTTACTGACAATAAATGCAATAGATTCTGGGGGTTTGCTGATACATTCTTTAGCTGTTTCAGTATAATTTATACTAAATTTATGTGTATTTATACAAAGTCATAAGTGATTTGCAAGCACTAATATAGCAGAAGTGGAAACTGAAATGATATAAGAATCATGAGGAGGTAGGTACTATAAATTTTGAAACTAAATCACTATAAGGTTCTTAAGAAAGTTGAGTAAGTTAAGAAAGTTGAGTAATTAAAGTAAGTTGAATAACACTCCTTTCTTAAGGGCAGATTGAGTTGGTAGGCTAAAAAACGAAATACACAATTTTCTTCATTGTACAGCTAAACTAAATATATAACTATAGATATAATCATCAGTATGTTCATTTCCCTCACAAACCGGAACTATTTCATTCACACATTGTTACGCTTGTCACCTACAAATAAGTGCTTCATATAAAAAAATATCTCAGTCAAAAGATAGAATCAGCATAAATATTATATGTAGTAAAATATGAGATTAACACAGGCATTCAAAAACACAAAATTTATTTAGCAACTGAAGTTAAACTAGTACTCTGATAATGGAAGCAAGAAGAAAATCACATTTTGCCTTCATATTTTGATTCCTCCTAATATATCTCTCATCATGCTTTGCAGATGACAAGAGCAAAACTGACAAGGAGTCAGAGAAGAAACAGAATTTTACGAAGAACTAGAGCTTACACACAGAAAGTGAACCCACCCATAATCTACCAGAAGACTGTTGTATTTTTCTAGGAAACAAAACCAGCTGCCAGAAAGAGGAGAAAGTGTTTCCAGATGCTATTATTTTTCCTTTTACTGAAGTGGGCTTTTTTAATTTTTTCATCTCTTGCTTTGTTTAAATCACAGTACTCTCTTACTTTCCCTCAATATTTCTTTCAAAATACAGACAATTTTACGCCAATAATTTTATGAGGCCGTTATAGCCAATCATAAGATTGTTGCATCATTTTTCAAGTAAATGAAGTCCACAAATTTCAGGAAATACACATAAGCCAGCAACAGCACATCATGTAACAAGTATTAGTAGAAAATAACTGGAAGATCCCAGTATTATTAAGCCTAACCCCTGCAAGTTCTGCAAGTGGACACTACACCGCTCAGCTTGGACTGTGTGCTGGATATATTACAGTTAAAATGTTATTCCTTACCCATGTCCTAAAAATGAAATAGGAAATAAAAATCTGAAGCACGCATTAGTAGCGCACTGTAAATTTTAATGCCTACATTTCGTACTCTTTCATCATCTCCGTAACAAGAGTTCTCTTCCATGGCGTCAAGAAAGACAGCCTATTCTACAAAAGGTTGCTAGAAATACCTGATTTATTCAGCAACAGCTGGTTTAAATCAAATGTTCCAGTCTCTGCCAGGGTGCCTGTCAGCCTTACATCAGCTCCACGCGACATCACGAGAGTGGTCAAACCCTGGCACAGGGTCTCCAGAGGGACTCTGGGCTGCCCATGCTCGAAGGTTTTCCAGCCCTCCACGGGCACAGAGCTCAGCCAGTGGGACTGCACTGCCCTGAGCATCAGCTCAGGCTGCAGCACCTCAGGGGGCCACTCTCACACTGAATTACTGCCGTCTGACCAGTGTATGGACGTATAGATGTGCACAGGGCAAGACCTAAGAGCCTTCAAAGAGTCCCCAAAATTATATAAGTGTTTAATAAACTGAGTTTCAGCTGAGCCACTCAGTCCCCTCAGGGATTGTCTCAGCTCTCTACCTTACAGTTAAGCAAGTCAATGTTTATGTTTATTCCAAACATCTTTTTACTTTTCTTCAGCTTCCAGAACAGAAGATGACATTTTTATTCCTCTTTATCCTTTAGGTTTGTTCAGCTTCACAATCATCACATGTGATTCAACAGTTAAGAAAGTGATATTAATGAAGAAAGGTGAATGAATAATAGCAATATTTCTGATCTTTCTGTTCACTTTTGCCATCTTCTATCTGCTGCCTTGATTTAAGGGATTTACATCAGTCGATGTTATCAATTTTGTTGGATTTTCAGGGTCTAAGGAAAGTTTCTCTGGTTTTAATGCCAATGATAAAAATTTCTTGTTCTGGCCTTTTGTATTGAACTAAATGGCAGCAGGACATAGTGTCAGTTTTTAAAGCATTATTTGTAAGTGAGCTGTGCAAATCAGGAGTTTGGATTTGATTCCTGGGTATTATGAAAACTTTTAAACATTCCCGACACAATTTTCTTTCAGGAGTAAATATCTTAGATTTGACATAAGGTACTCAAATCCATCCTCTTTTCCAAAATGTTTTAAGTCAACAGTCGGATTCTTGACCATTAAATGTTGCTATGACATTTTATATCATAACCAGAAAATAACTGGTTTTCGACAAGGGATTACATGCTTAATGATAGCATTTTAAACCTTTCTGTTTCTTAGGAATAATAGCTACAAATTAATCTGTGCTTTTCCATTGACAAGAAAAAACATTGCATCATACAGTTATTTTATATTTACTTTGTTTTTGTTTTTTTTAATCACCTTTCCCAACACTGCCAGAGGATTTTAATCTATTATCTTTATATTTGCCTGCTTGCTTGAAAATTTGATTTTTCTTAATTCTCAGTTGGTTTTGCTTTATCTTTAATAATTTATATAAATAAATATATATACACTCAACTCTTTCAGTAGAGGTAACTGTATAACTTAAGCCACAGCTCCCAGTCATAACTCAAGAAAGATTTGTTTTCCCTCACCCTACATTTAATACAGTCCTATATACAACTTCCACTTGACCGAAAGTCAATCAAAAGATAGTATTTGTGATAAAGGAATACACATTATTAGCTGCCCCAAGATACTGGTTTAGATAGAACCATTTCTTTCCAGTAAAACATTTCTTCTTCTTCAACAAAATGTGAAAAAAAAAAGTGCTATCTGAATGCCACTAGGAAGCTCACTCATGTAGTCACACTTCTAGTGCAAAGAATCCAGGCAGCATTGTAATTTCAATTTAAAGACTGTTAGAAACAATTTGAGGTAAGAATGCAACAAGTTACCTCGGCCCTGATTCACAAAGTCCCCACTGCACGCTCAGACAGCTCCGAGAAACTCGGCCGCATCTCCAGAGCCTTTCCCTGCACGCAGCAATTCCCATCAGTAGGGTAATTCTCCAGGAGAGGGGAGGCAAGGGAAAGAAAAATACCTGGAGAATGAGGAGGTGGGGAGGGCAGGGTGAGTGGGGAGAGCTGCAGCTGGGACAAAATGTCTAGCTATGATTAATTACAGACAAGTAGTAATTTGGAAAACCTGGGGCGTTCCTTCATTACATGTCACACACACACACAAAGCCCGAACCAAGAGGAGGGAAACATGAATAGTAACAGAGATAAACCTACACCTAGTCCATATTAAAACAATTTATAGAATTTAAGCTTTTTTTGCAAGCCTAACTACAGGAAAAGATAAAAGTAGTCTCTCTTTTCTCTGGGTGTTAGAACCACTGCCTTTTTGCTCTGTTTGCAGACTTAGTGAAAGTTCACTTGATTGCTTTGGGTGTTTATCACAGCTAGTGCAAGCAATCTTCCTCCTGACAGTAAAATAATGCACTATGCATATATCAATAGTTCCTAGGCAAACATAATGCTGCAGGTGAGTCTTGCCTATCTTTTTCTTCTTCTTTTTCTTTATCAGGTCTTCAGCAGTGGTAAGAATCTGCTGGGCAAAATGAGAAAAGGACAAGGAATGATTTTTCCTCCAAATGCTCATGTTTTGCAACTACCTTAGTGATGAACTGACAGGATATTTTGATCAGTCACTCTGAAGAGAATATCCCCATCAAGTCTGGGACCTGATACAAAAGATATATCTTACGGGCTCCTGGGTTCTCTCTTCCCCAAAACCCCCCCCACTCTCCTGCCCACATGATTATTTTCACTCTTCCCCTTATACATAAATATGTCCTGGGACACGAAAGAACAGTGAAAACAGATATACAGATTTTTCTATTGTTTACACTGGAGGCTTGACACCTTCAGCTTGATGGACTCCCTTGTGGTTGTTTCAGCTAAAATATGACTGCTAATAGCAATAACAGCCAAGCACACGCTGCAGCCTTCATCCACCCTATCACACACGTTGTCATAGGCTTTAGATGTCTTCCACATATGACTGCACTGATTCAGAAATAAAAAAGTCAGGGGAGTCCTACAATTTAGGAAGAAAAGAAAAGCACTCCTTTCCAGACCTAAGCAGTGTCAGGTACTGAGTGAAATACATTGGGCTGGTCAGCACTGGGTTGATTTCATCTTCATAGCATGGCACTGAGGGCAGAGTCATTACTCTTAAGTTAGCCCAGAAATAAAAGGAGGAGGAAAAGGAGAAAATAATTGGCAGCTGAAAGTTCTGCAGTGCACAGTGCTCAGCATACACTGCCCTTACCTGACAAGCTGTGGCAGCAAGGTCATTTACTTTAAAGCTAAGACATAAAGCTTTTCATTCTGGTTAAAAACTCTGCATCCTTCTAGGCAAGACACAGCAGACATTTTTGTTCTTGCTCACTTGATTTGTAAGTCACACTAATCATCAAGTTTAATTGAAAAATGGATACATATAATGCAGGAAATGATATTTATATCATCTGTATGGTAGAATTAAAAATCATATATCTGAATTTTCACTTGCTAATTCATGAGCCTCTCAGAAATTTCTTACAATACTCCAAAAAAGATAGGGTGCTTCCAACAAAAGCAATAATACGGCAGAGAGCAATAATTACAGATACCTAATTCTGATAGCTGTTTTTCAGTGCTGCTGTTGAGTGATTCTCTAACTTAAAAAGGCCTGAATGAGACCATCTGTCTGTGACTGGGTGGAACTGAAGTCAGCTGAACACAGGAAAGCCTGAGCAGCAACACCCAGAAGTGAGGTTGGACGCAGGATGAACACTCACTTTTTGTTGCACAGTGATTTACAGCGCAAATTAATGGGAAAAAAACAAAACAAAACAAAAAAACCCACATCTTTTCATCACTCTCCTCTTTAGGTTCATTCATTACTCCTAGCAATGAATCATGAATGAATCTGAAGTCAGATGGGAATCATCTTCATCCTTAGCAGGTTGCTAGAGCTTGACCATTTTCACATTTACAGCAAGGTAAAAGACCCTGCTCAGAATGCATGAGGCAGCACAGACTTCTGTTCCCTTATTCTTAGCTATGCTGGTTTTGTATTGATTGCATGATGAAAAATCATAGTAACTGCACAATAAGTGCACAGGACTGAATAAATAACACCGAGTAAGAAGGGGGCATTTTAACAAAGACAAGGCAGGCTGCCAAAGAGTTATGTCATGTCGCATCAACATCCACATTTCCCACGTGTTTTCAGTTTTGGAGAAAGTTAAGACTTTGTTCCTCAGATGTTTGGTCACTGCAGTGAACCACAAGCATTAAGGGAAATGCTTCCCTTACTGTCAGTGAGCAGGGATGACAGCTAAACTGCAACTGGTATCAGCTTGTTATAAACAAGGCCAGAATCAAGTCTCTAAGATGAATAATACAGAATGGAAAAGAGAGAAAACACAAGTCAAATTTGCATGTTTCATGATTCATTTGTATTAATCAGTTTCATGACTTGTTGAATCTTGAAACTCCTAATCCCATCAATTTGTATTAGTTCAGGTTGCAAATCTGTCGGTTCCCGTGAGCTACACACATATATGGCTGTACTTGCATGGGACACCTCTAAAGCAAAAAGAACAATCCAGGTGACCCCAGCTTTGCATAGACCTAGAGCTGCCAGCTCATTAGAAACACAACAAACAGTGGGGCCAGCTCCAGGCAGCAGGTATCATCCTTCTGAGCCTACATAAGCAGCAGAATGAACACTTACTGTACAAGAGATGCTATGCCCCTCATCTGCCCTTAAATTCACTATTCAATAGCTCAGATTAGTCTTCTGTACAAATTTATGGTAGTAAATGTGATCATCATCATCATCATCTCAGTACAGCACTGAGGAAAAACCAATCCTTTTGTATTTGTAGACTGCTTTGTTTAACAGAGCCCTGGTCTGTGACTAAGAGTCCTGTGGTGGCAGCAGGGTACAAGTAAAGGACAATTTGAATCGCACTACTCAGCACATCCTTAGCATGGCCAGGTGCTCCATTTTATGACTTCCATCCCCCAAACTTTCAATCTGTTGTTATTAGTAACAAAAACAGCCTATTCTTGTGGAAGAAGCAAGAAAGAGGAATGCATAATGGACAAACACAAGGTCTATATATTTTCTACAAGTGGAAATATAGAACAAGTTATAAAAATGAGAAGACAGAATTCACTTAATGGGAAGATTTTGCATTTTTCAGCATGCAAACTCTGTTTCAATATTGCACACCAGTTACATCTGATGAGCATAGCTGAGAAACACAGAACAGAGAGCAGTTTCTTTAATACCCAGTCTCTTGACCCTTTTCCCTACCAGAGTAGTTTTAATGGCCAAATTGTAACTGAAAGGAATTAACTTCCTGGCTTCTGGCTATCTGCTTATCTCTCGGTGAGAGTTTCAGCTCAAATCCACCAATCATTTGGAAAAGAAGTACTACCAGCTGTATTAAATACAACATTTCCTAAGGTTTGAATTCTTGACTTTCTGTCTTCAGTGTCCCTCTTCATGCAGATTTTTATTCAGTGTCACTACATACTGTCATAGTGCTAAATTTTGATTGACTGATGTATTAACATTAGCTGACAATGCCAATACACAAAGGAACTCTGCAAAGTAGCCCTAAAAAAACCTAGAAAGGGCTATCTGGATTTGTGAGACTACAAGAAAAACAACCATGTGAAATACTGCAATTTGTCAGTGAAGTTTCCCCACCTTCATCCACAAAACTAATTCACTCCTGAAGCATAACTAAAAAAAAATAATTTTGGTATTTCAGCTTTTATTCCATTAAGATATGTAATTACTGCACACAAATACAACATGAAACATAATTGCGTTTTCTGCTCTGTCATTTCAAAGATGGCCTCTGAGCTCCTTGAATTACAGTTTTCAAAGTGGTGTAGACTAATGTTACAAAATTTCCTCCATTTGTAGGAAACTGTGGTTCATCATCTTCATGAGATGCGAACAAAACAGGAGGACTTCACAAATCTTGCTAGATAATTTTCTGGTTTGTTTTTTTTTTTCCCCCTCTGGTTTCATATAATGCAAACCAGTATGTTTTCTTGTTAAATACAGGTCTCTGTATTTTAGCAAAAATGTATGTTTTGCAAGTTACTGGTTAAATATATAGTTACTTTATATAAATACTTGATTTTTGTATGCTGTCAATCCGTCTGGTTAAATTGGAAATTTTTTATGTATATATATATATGCATACGTATATATAGAGTGTTTCTAGCCATGTATGTCCCTCTACAACTTTATAGTCCCTCAGTCTCTTTTAGGTATATTAATATTTGATCCCTTTTGCATCTTTAAGATTTCTCTACATAATGCTACGAATAGTAACTAAATTTAAACAAAACGTAGTCAACTAGAGACAACAGTAAGTCCTCAGTTTGGTTTTGGTTTTAGTTTTTCCCAGAGAATGTATAACATAGGCACTTCTGATCATGTAACACCTCTGGGGAAACTCCAGTTGCTGCCTAGATGGGAAAGCAATGGAAAGGAAATATCCCGAGACATTGTTAGCAGGTTCTAACGAAGGAGGGGAGGATCCAGTGCCCTGTAACCAGCCACTTCTCTGCATCAGCAGCTCCCTTACTGAGAGTGCACAAGGACACAGGACAGAGGGATTTTCACAAGTGCCTAAGGGAGTCAGGAACTGAAATATCAAGTGATTTCGACAATAATTAGTGCATACGAAACTTAAGCCTTGATGAACTACCTATAGCTCCAGGACCCTTTAATATCCTGTTATATGTGGCTACAAATGACCTCCCTGCCAGTGCTGCAGCCTCAGGCTAGCATTTCAAGAGCCATCTATATTCCTGTCAGTCAAACAACAAATGTCATTCTGAGCTCTGTTTAGTCATCTTTTCCCAGGACCTGAAACCATCTTCTGAAACCCCCTTTGTAGGAGAAGAGTTGTGAAGTGAAGCGGGGATGTATCCTGCACAGCGTTCTAGGAAACACCTCACAAAAATACAGCAATTTTGCAGGCTCTGCAAAACTTTAATATCCAAACTGTAACAGAGTGTAAACAAGAAAATGTAGCTTCCTCCTCCTGGTTTTATTGCTCATTTTCTCCATTTTTCCAAACCACTGTTACATGTAAATTCTCCGTAATCCCTTTTGACCATCTTTAGGGCCACCAAACAGCTCTTGAAAGATTGGCAACCACATCAATATCAGCAGTGAAGTCCATGCCCAACTTCATAACCTGATGTGCATTCCCATCAGGAAGTGCTAAATGAAAAAGTTTCTTACGTCACCTTCTCTGAGAAAATTCTCGAACAGCACCATATTATGCCTTCTGACTTACTGTGACTGCTGTGTAACAAAAAGGAAGGACCTTGTGGTACACAAATTTTGGCCAGTCTGTGTGTTGCTTCATACATCTCCCTATCCCTGCAACACCTCCATGAGCAGGCATCTGGCAGAATTTCCATTCTACAGACTAGATGTTGAAGCTGAAAACACTTACTTAGTACTCAATTTGAGAGTCTACAGGCTTTTTTTTCCTTTTTTTTTTTTTCTTTCTTTGAAGGACAGCATTAGATACATTCAGAGAGTCTGGCTGCAGCTGATTTCCATAAAGGGAACCTCTGGGTTTCCAGTTAGGTACCCAGAAAATTAGGATCAAACTAATGACTGTTCTGTGGAGAAATGGCTTATGAAGCTTTGGCAGCAACATGCAGTAAAGTGGTTCCAGGGCAGGGTTAGAATCCAGTTCTCCAGGGGAGCATTCTCCTAACTTTGCTATGAGATCATTCATCAAACTGTAATTCCTTTCTTCATTTCTAACACAATTTCTAACTTCTACAATAAAAAATGTGGACAATATTCCACTTACACTGACTCATCCTGACCCAAACCTCAGTGGCTCCCCAACCTCCTTTAAAAATCTCTGTGCTGACTGTCACTCTTCTTCTTCACCTTCCATTCTCACAATTCCCACATAGCAGACTTCTTCCCCCAACTCACTTCCTTACATTTTCTAATATAGTTGCTGCTCTGGTTAATGACTTTCCCCCAGTGTTTCTCCCACCTGCAGCCCCCCCAGGAAACCCCCCACAACTTTACCCATATTACTTGGGTTGGAGCAGAACACCATTGCAGCCACGCTGCAATCAAACGCAGCGCTCCCAGCTCTGGCCAGGGAACACAATTACTGCAGAGGCCCCACGTGGCCTCTCAGCCCCAGCTCGGTGTTCCCTCAGCCCTTCTGGTTCAGAGGGCCGTGTTTCTGGAGGCAGTGGTGCTGATGTGCAGTGGGGACAGCTGTGACACGCTGCTCCAGCAGGCTGTGAACTGAGACCTCTCTGCTCAGCACAAGCTGTGGCAGAGCCCGTGTCCAAACCAGGAGCTGTTTTGCTGTCACCAGAACTCAGCACAGACATGTTGGAGGCCCTGGTTAAATTCTGCCTCTGACGCTTGAAGTCATCAAGGTCTCCTCTCCTCTGAAGCTCACTTGTTTTTTAGATATTGGTCAATCTGGCCAGACAAAATTCCTGACTAGGACTCCTCAAAACAACACCCAAACCCAACGGGTATGGCTATGGAAAGGATTAGATTCTGCCAAAGCCAAACCAAAACTATGTCTTGAACAAAATGCTCTTAAAGACTATAATAAGGCTTCCATTTCTTCCTGTGATTTATACACACTGCAGATTAGAATGTAATATCCAGTTGTATAATTACTTTTCATAAATATTCTTGTAATAAACTGTAGTTGTTCTGAAAAAATTCTGACATGCATCTAGAGAAATACTGTATAAATGTATTCTTGATGGACTCTGAGTGAACAGTTGTATATCTTTTATGATAATCCTATTTTAGACTTAAATCTAAAAACTATATCAATCTATTTATTAGCAGAATACACATAATCTTGGTGTATATAGGGGGTGTAGAGATACAGAAAAAGATTACTTAGTGAACACTGCTTATTACATTATCATCTGTGACTCTTTGAGAATCTCCAAGAAGAGATCAAAAGTCAATGGTATTTCCCCCACACAGATCCCTTGATGTAAAAGGAAATGTTCAACACATGCTACAGAGACTATTATTCATGGATACACATCCACTGCCCCAAGCAATGAAACCATAAGTGCTCCTAATTCTACCATTATTGTAATTATAATTACAATATCTTCCTTTTTGTTACCATTTTGACACAAAACTAAACCTCCTTCCCTACTGCCATGCTGCTCTAATGCCTGCGCCTTAGTTGGAGTCCTCTGACCTTGTATTCTTCACTCCATACATGATTCTATCTCTGAAGCTTGGCAGTGTGTGATTCCCCTGTCCCTCATATTGACTTCTCTGTCTCTGTGGTGCTGTGTAATTCACCCCATATCACAGCTAACAACATCCTATCCTAATCATGTCAAAGCTTAGGGTGGCAATGTCTGAGGCAATATTTGATTTTCCACATCCTAACCTATAATTTTTTCAGAGCCTGGAAAATTTCATTCATTACTCTAATTTTGTATTTTTCATACTTCTTTCCTGCAGATCACACCAAACTGGGAACAGTGGCTGATAAGTGTTCTAAGACTACAGAGGAGGCCTCACTGAAAATGATGATAAGCTTTATGCAGTCCGTTCATGTTTATGGGAAATATCAGAGAGGCAAGTTCAATTCTCTTTTCTGCCCGAAGAGATTTAAACCCATGTCAACTACCTCACAACAGACTGTCCCTGTTCCAGGCTGTAAAATACTCTGGGATAGGACTTCCTCAGTCCCTCTGCTAAAATTAGTCCACCTGGGATGAATCAATAACTACTTTTTAGAGAGGAAATCAGAACTAATTCTTGGTGTCTCACCCCAAGCTGGCTAATGGTTTGTATTCTCAACCCAAGAGGACAATGAATACTTAATTATCCCATGCGAAGTCCAATACCTTGTTCTGAAATAGAGAGCCTTGTTCTATAATACACATTGGGTCTAGTTCTTAACACATTTTTTTCATGAAAAATGGACAATGAGGGTGAGAGGCATTAGAGGAGTGATTTCAATTCATATCTCTCACATTCAAATGCAGCAACAATACCCTAAAAAGGAGAAATTCTGGGGGAAAAAATGAAGTTGCAGAGATAAAACCAGTACTGTATTGTAATATAACTGAATCTGATGGAGACAAAGCTGCATGGGCAGCCAAAATGCTGCCCTCTCCTGTGAGGACTTGCCTTTGCAATTTTAGCATTCTTTTCTATAGCTTAGTGGGCTTGAAAACATAAATATACTTCTTATATTTGACAGTCACAGATACCATGAATAAAAAATGGAAATGAAGACATGGGTAGATACATTGCAGGAAGGATCACAAATATAGTATTTTTGCCTTTGTTTTTTGGTAAGAAAGGATATATAGAAAAAAAGATACATTCAAAGTAATGAAAGTGTTGTAAAAGTTAAGAGATTTGGTCACTCTGATCCTGCCTTCTGCCAAACACTCACCATTGCTTGTAATCAGCATCACAGTTGCAGTAGTACTTGGGGTCGGTGCAGTTGCGTTCAATGCCGCAGGCACATTTCTGAATGCCGGGTCCTGATCCACCCCAATAGAAGTGCTTCTCGTTGGCTTTTCCAACCCACCAGGTATATGGATTCCCTTCTGCAAGGAAGGAAAATGCAAGGTTATGATGCATCAAAGAGCCCCACAGTGCAAGGACGGAGCTCAGATGTTTAATATGCAAATGGTGACAACACATACGGGGAGCAGTCCACATTTCTGGCAAAGAAATGCAGTCATTATTACCAACCATTTCAAAGGATCTTACCAGGTAAACAGACCACATTTTCTTTTCTGTATTCACACAATTTATAATTAATTATTTTTAATCTTATATGCTCTTGGTTTAACTTTTTAAATTGTTCTCCGTTTATATAATGAAAATATGTCAGATTCCATAATTATTTTCCATTCATTTCAAGCTCACATGGTAAGTTATCAGATGGATTATTTCAATATTTGAACACAAAAGCTGCACAGAAATCATTCTGTCTTCACTGGAAAACAAACATGTTCATCATGGCCTCTCCAGCTTGTCCAATAGAAGGTGTAAAAAGATACTATCAAACTCCAAAAGCATCTTAACCATTTTTAAAAAATCAAAAATTTAACATATTAGCAAAGGTGATCTGAACTTTGATGTAATCATATTTCTTGGCACTCAGTCTGTAACTTGATATTTTCATTCAGTGCTCTAAGTTTATTTCTAAACCTTTTGGACTAAGACTCTTAGGTGTAAATAAATAAATAAAGCCCCTCCACTTCAATTTCTAATTTGAAAAACTGCCTTTACAGGAATCTTCTTTTCACCTCTGGTTCAGCAAGACACTTAAATGTGAACTTCAAACAGATGTGGATAACTCAATCAGTCTCAATGTACTTACTTCAGTGATTTTTCACACTGAAAAAAAAAAAAAGGTTGAGCTCAGTCTATAAACCTACTTTTTAAAAGTCTCTTTTCTCTCATCTAATTTGCTGCTGGTATTTTTATATTAAATCAAATTAAGCTATTTGCATGGAACTCACTTATTAATAAACTTTATAAGTAAAATGCTACGTAATTGGTATTTTACTTTTGATAATTTCCTGTTTGTACATCTCGCAGATCCCCATAAAACTACAGGCATAATCCTTAAAATAGCCATTTCACAATTAGATTTGATCATCTAGACGATAAATCTACTTATTGTAGACCTATGCTAAAAGCAATTCAGACAAAACTTCAAAGAAAATTAAATTCCAGAGATGACGAGAGCAACCAAATCTCTGTGTTTATGTCTAAAGAATATCCAAATCCCCAGCTCCCTGAAGACACTCCGTTTTTGCAACGTCTTTGAATTGTTACCCATCATACAAGGTAAGGAAAACACAGTAATGTGGCAAACTGGTGGCAGCAGCTGAAGGTTTCTGTGCGACGTCACCAGGCTGCAGTGAGGCCACTCAGCTCCAGTGCCACTGCCATGGGTAAAAAGAGCATGCCTTTATTCTGCACTCAGTTGGTCAATTCACCTTCTGTGACTCGATTACCACGGCATTAAGTGCTGCCAGTGAGAAGAACATGCCACGTGAGTGCTGTGGCAGCACTGCCATCCTGCAGTGCAATCTAACAGTTCTGACAGCACGCAGCCCTGGCTTACAGAGATTATTTAATAAGCATTTAAGGGTAAATGTTATCTTTCCACAGTGAATGACAGAATCGCTTTTACTGATACAGGATCCAACTGCGGCATTAATGATATCTAAAACTCCTATCTAACTTCTTTTCCCTGCCTCATCTTTGAAATTAGTTTTTATGATGTAGTGGCAAAGCCGCTGTTTTGACTGTTACTCAAAATTCCCTTTGTTTACTCCCTTCCTGTCAAGTAAAGGATTGCACGATTCAGTCAGCAAGCAATTCACTGGGAAGTAAAACTGCTAATTAAAGCACTAGACAAAAAAATTACTTAGAATTGTCAAAAAGAGGATTAAAAATTCAGAAACAGGTAGAATAACTAAGCAGATGAAAGTGATGGCAGAATTACAGACTACAGTGATGGCTGTCACAGACCGCAGTGACAGACACAAAGGGGGCATGTTTGAATTCATTTAATTGACAATTGATGTACAGTTTTAAACCCTGAACATATTTTAAATTAGACAGAGCTATTTCTCACATCTATTGTGTTCATTGTGCAGATATGCTGGCTAGGGATACAGTCCCATTTGGACACATGCTTCTTCATTCAGAAAAACAGACCTACTGCCAGGCTTAGGAACACAAACGAACTCAAGAAGAGACAAACATTCATATTTAAAACTTTTACAAAGGTCAAGGAGGGAATATGTAGTTTTAGGGGGCGTTGCATTCAGCACATTTTTTGCTGGACATCCCCAGGACCAACAACCACAGCACTGCCTGGTGAACACCACCCAGAGGCTCCGATTGCCCGGCACGCCATGGCGGGGCCGTGGCAGAGGGATGCTGGCAGATAGCTCTCATGAGCTGGGGGGCAGACTTCCCACCAGGACACGGCCCCACACCAGACCATCCTGCACCACAGTGTCCATAGGAGGTGTTTTGGAGCTCCTTGACAGTCTGTGGTTAATAAAAGAGAAGAGGTGTAGGGACACAGTTGTGTCCCATTTGGTCTGTGCCAGACGAATGCGAACAGCCCTCGGTGGCCCTCCTGCCTCCTGGCAGACAGCAGAAAGACGAGCAGCATTTCGGCTGAGGTTCATATGCTTCAAACCAGGAATGCCGTAAGTTACATCGCAGACACTGCCATGACTGGGCATAAAAAACAGTAAAACCCTGCAAGTGGAGGGACTGAAAAAAGCAATAGAAAAGAAATACTAGAACGGAGTAGGATGCAGGAAAAAAATATCTAGAAACAGGATCACTGATCCCCTCTCACATTTCGCCCTCTTTTATACATCTAGAGTCTCCTCTTGAGAATGTAAATATTTCTGCTCCAGAACCCTTTGTTGTTTTATTTTTCCTCTGCTTTAGAAGCTTTTCAAAAAGGCTGATCCAAGCAGAAGGTGCCGTGTCATCCAACATGAAGACTGATCATTAATGGATGTAATTCTAAGCAGGAGACTATTCTCTCATAAATTACTGTTATGCTAAAATATCAATAGTATTGGTTTTACGGCATTAAAACTATATAAATTCATTTTAAGAACAAAAAACAGTGGAGGGAAAATGTTACATTTGTAAGTTTTCAAGTGTACTGCCATTACAAGTAGCACCAAAAGGTATTTCTTCTGTTTTTTATGTTACCTTTTCTCACATTAGGAATAAATTTTGACTCACAGGATAGCTTTTTAGTAGTTGTTACTGACTGAGTGCTTTTTCCCACCCCTCAGGCTTTTGTGGAGAAATGGCACCCTGAGAACATGGAGCAGGAGAGAGACTCTGCCTGCCATGGTAAGCTGTAGAGCCAAGCCCTGATGCAGAGCTGCCCTGAGGACACAAAGCAGCCGAGGGCTGCTGCCCGCAGTGCTGAGGTTTGTGTGCGCCCCTCCGCTTCCCTTCCTCAGCAGGAGCCACTGGCAGGCTGTTGTGCGCTCGTGACCCAGCACAAAAGTAATGATATTAACAGAGTCTGATGTGGATGCCAAGAAAATGGACAAAGATATCCAGTTTTTAGGAGATCCTGTAACCTCACTGTAAAGACCAGCATGCAGACGTACTGGCCATAACATCAGACTCATATCTGAACTCATTGGAATCTCTCTCACACACACATACACACACAGAGAAGCCTTTAACATTTACATGCAATTGCAATGTCTTCGTGGTGCTGGACTTTGGTTAAAATTAATGCAAAATATGAGTTTTTATTTAAATCCATGTACAATGTTAGTCCAGATCTGCAGTTATTAGATCACAGTATGTAAAAAAATCTGTCATCAGTGTTTTCTATCAAGTTCTCCTCCTGTACAGAATATTCAAGAAAAAGTAAAGACTAAGGAAACTTCTTTGTATTCTCTCAGATTTTGAGTGTCATAGAAAAGTGATTCCTTTTTCATCTCACAAACGTATCTTTGTCTGAACTAGTTCATTTGATACAAAACCATACCCGACAAAAGTTAATGTAGTATGAACAGAACTCTTAACAGTCAATAATATATTTGCACCATAGCTGAGCAGTGTCAAAATGTGTAACTTTTGAAAGTACACTTTATATTCTACTGAGGATTTAATACAAATAACTTGTTTTATTATTTTTAAATTATTTTAAACTGATTAATTAAAATGGTGCTACTTTCAATATTTTAGGGGTCTTCTTTCTAGCTGTTCAGTACTAGTAACTGAAGTAGTGATACTAAGAGAACTCAGATCAGGGAAGTCAATTAGGAGAACAGATGCTCCATGTCACTCAGCATTTAGAAGGCTCCATTCAAAATACAGCCCTCAGAGTGCTGACAACTGTGTTTACTTGTAAACTAAACTTCTCTTTCATTAACTATCTCCTCCTTATGCCAAATTTTCCTCCAGTCTCCTCATTCTTCCTTCATTAAAAGGTAACCTTTTTTTTAATAAGGCTCTGAAAAGCCTGGCTCACTCCCATGGCTGCTGAAGGAAGACTGGAATTGTGCTGCTTCTGCTGAAAGAAGGGTGGCTGTTCTCCACTCCAGAAATCATTCTGAGGCACCTTTTCCAACTGCTGTAAATAAAAGCGAGCAACAGCAGTGAACATCCAAGGCTCAGCACTCATTCACTGTGTGAAGGAGGCTGGAGTGTGTGTTTCTGCCTCTGCCTGTGGGTGCCTGTGCACAGAACCACCGCTCATGAATTTGCCCAATTCCTTTCTGAATCGGTATATTCTGTCAGCATCTGCAGCCCCTTGTGGTGAATCAAAGCACTTGCTCTGGTTAAGCATTATCCTGCTTTTGCCTGTCAGGAAAGTTCCCTGACCTCTGCCTGGTGCTTAAAAATCAAAGGGAATGATTTATTAAAAAATGCTAGGAAGATATTCAAATGGAAGTCAATGGCTCAGAACCTCTGAGAAACAAGATCAGTGAAAACTATTTATTGGGGACCCTGCCTATATTCAATGACTACATTTATCTGTTCCCATGCAAGCAATTAGTTGTTCATTTACTGGACTGGATAGCTTTGAATTGAAGTTCTAATTTATTTATTTTTAATGCATCCCTTCCAGTTATCCATTAATGTTACAGATTCCTTAATAAATACTAAGGAATGTCAACAACAATTACACAAGATGTATAATTGTTATTATCCTCAGAAAATATTCTTTTGTTCACATCTTCATTTATTTTTTAATGGGACAGGTTGAATTAATTACCCAGTTCTTGTTCCTGGCAGAATGGGCCCAGGGATGTCTTTCAAAAACATACTGTAATTTTTGACATTTAAATTTATCATAAGTAGAAATGAAAGCTATATTTCCCAAGGATAATATGAAATGATGAAATTAAAGACAAAAATTAAAAAAAAAAAGGCAATCTGCACCTGTGGAAAGCCAAGTATAATCCTTCTATTTTTGAAAGAAATACATTCTTCACACGTATATTTTGCATTAAGTGACACTGTAACACACAGTACCTTTAGCCTCACACAAGGGTAACTCGATTTAAGGTCATGGTTCATTAATGCCTGTGCAGGAATCCTATCTGATACTGCATTGAAGAAACAGACACTGAAAGAATAATTGTGTCATTGTTAAAAAGTTCAGCATGCTAATATGGCTCTGCACTTCATGGCTTTCACCTTGCTTCTTATTGCCATCTTTTCTCCTTACCCCATCAGCAGTATCTCTTCCACTGAGGTCAAATCATTTTTATGAACGTTGTAAGCCATTTATCTCAGCTTTTGAAGACTTAGTATTTGGGAAAAATAAGCAAACGTGGTTTGGTGTCACTGATGCAACAAGTACATCCACATGTTCCAGTGTAGGATTCTCAAAGCCAAGGGTGTCAAAGCTGGGTGGGCTTTGCTGGCCTGGTTTATTTTGTGCTGATCTGCTGAGTTCCCACCTTTGCCCCCATGTGCACGTCAGGAGCAGCAGGGAGCTGCTCAGACACCGCAGGTTTGCTGCCCCTCTCCCCTGCCTCAGAAGGGCTGCCCAGCCTGCAGGAGCAGCTGCTGAGGAGCTCCATGGCAAGGGCAGACACTGCCCAGTGAACATCTAAACTGTGGAGGGATTCCGCTCCTTTGCAGCCCAGGCGGACTGTGGGCAAGCTCTGCCACTTCAAGTGATCGCCCAGAAGGCTGAACTATTTGAAACTGAGAGAAGAGAACTCAGGGAAGAGTCTGCCTGGCTGCTCATTTTTCCATATTTCAATGATAGTGTAGAAACTGACTTCTAATGTGAACCATCTAAGACAAAATGAGAGTTCTTATGCAATATCTATATGTGGTTGTATTGAGACTGTTTTTATTTTAATTAATATTTTACTGATTTTCTATTTTTTCCAGTAATACTTGTGCTCACTAATGTGCTTTGCAATACATACGCATGGATATAATATGACAATTATAAGTGAAGTCAATTCTTCTGTTGTTACTGTCATTTTACTGATAAATCATTTTTCTTTGCAAGCAATTGGGAAAGGTATAAGGAGTGCTTAGTATTTGTGGTTGCATCTGAGGTCATCATTCTACTAATGGCTGAGTTATGATTAGCCAAAAACTCATGGCAAACACAAATGAGGCATTTGAGCACATCCCAAAACTGGGGTAGAAAAGAGGTTCAAAAACAAACCAACAAAAAAACACGTGGCCATTTCAGAAAACTAGGAACACCTAATTTATAGCTGCTTGAGGGTTTAATGGAAATAACTTTTCATTTACTATTTATGATAATTTTCATTTTGTAGGTTCTCTTGTCCGATTTAATTCTCAAGGTGCCAGTATCCAATTATTTTTTTGTTTCCTTATTTCTTTTACAAGTCACAAATATTTGTTTTATTTATAAACTCACTAAAGTGGTTGGCCTATTTGACAGGACTATTTATTTGCAAAGGCTATTTAAATTGTGTGGAAATTTAAGATTTAAAAGCTGCTTAGAAAGAGAACCCTGAATCAAGGCCAGCTTGTTAATATAAGAATTGATATGATTTGAGACCTAAATTCATAGCCAAAGCATTTTAATGAAAGAGTACTTAGAAAGAGAGGGGGTTTCTTTTCCTTTGTAAGATATTCAGAATTATACCTCAAAAATAATCTATAAATGGAAAATGTTCTTAAGATTTTAATAGAAAATTAAGATAAATATTGGAAAAACACTTGTGAAAAGCATCTGAAATATCAGTAAATGTTAATGTAACACACCCTATTTACTGTTTTCTTAAGAATTAATTGCTGTCTCCTTTTCCTCCGCAGCCATAAAGCAGTGCCCTTTGCAGTGGACCTCCACAACCCAAACTAGAACTTCCATGACCTTCAGTATCAGGAACTAGAATTAGATATTCAATTGTCCCACCAGGAGCTCTGGCTTTCCCACCTATCCTGGAAGACAAACCTCTGCCACGAGTCCTCACCATATTTCTTAGGCTTCAGCTCTGTTTTGGTGCATAAAGACAGGCCTAAGAGAAGAGCCCAAACTTTCACCAATGTCCAGTAAAGACAGAGAAGAAGTGTTTGAGAACCAAAACTGCTGTCTGCTTTATGGCACTCTTGCCTCACACTGATGGCCATTGCCACGTTCTTCAGTGCATGAAAGTACTCCCATGTGCCTGCAATTTGCCTGTTAATTTTTCAAAGAACATATTTCATACTGTATATATCACTTTCAAAATATAAAGCAGCAAATACAGCATCTTTTCCTCCATAACAGACATTTAGTTAAAGCCTCTTTTCAGAAGTGCTACAGGGGTACTCTTGGTTATTGAGTCTGTATTTTTGTTCTAGTATCACAATTGCTTCTTATAATGCCTGAATCCACAAATATGTAGGCAAAGATGACTTTTCTTTCAGAATTAGCAACCTATAGAAAATGATGAGGGGGGAGAACTGTCATATTGATGTCTATGGCATCTTATGAAAAAGCTTTCTGACAGCTTTATTTTGCCATCGGACAGATTTACTCCCTGCCCCAGCTCATGAAAGCGAGTACAGTACAAATGATTCTTCCCCTTGTCAAGACTCGGATCCCAAGCTGCAGCATTACTAACCAAGCCTGACTTATTATTTTTCTTGGAATCAAGTCTCAGTGGTGGGATTTAGCTGGGGAAAGCAGATGTCAGACATCCTATGCTACTGTTTGCTGGGTTTTAAAGTGAATTCATCATAAAACCACCACAGTCCTGCCACCCTTAAAAGCATAGTGTGCTAGACTTGCTATTAATTGCATATTGTAAATTCACTGGATCATTTTGGGCCAAAGAACAGCGTCTTTGCTTAATGTAATGCTAAGGGGAAAAGGAGGAGTAAGGACTTTTAAACAATTAAATGTCATTTGAGGGATAAAGAGAACATTTGCAGATACAGATATACTAATAAAAAGAGTTCATTGTAATTTTTACAATGTGTCCTGAAACAAGCACTTGCTCTGTGAGGGGTAAAACCACAGTGAGGATTAAATTGCAGTCTGAGCAGAGTTCACCACTGGCACTGCCCAGGGAAGAGCAGCCAGCAACAGCAAAGCTGGGAAGCCTCATGACAAGCTCACAATTGAGGTTGGCCCAGCCAGGTCACAACAAAACGCACATGCCCACGACACGGTCTTGCAAAGAACACACTAACAAGAAATCAAAGGATTTCATGATTTTGCTGAAGTGGGGGAATGTTTTCCTGTCATCAGTGGATAAACTTATCTCTACCCAAACCTGATGGACGAGTAAACAGCATACCCACACACACACACATAGCCACTGACGCTGAAATTTTGCAGGTTAATGCAGCTAAACAACCTAATCTATCCAACTTCTTTAAAAGGACATAAAAAAAGCCCAGAAACTTGCTGATGGTATTTCAACAGTAAGAGGATGCATTTTGAAGTTTTCTAGTTTTCTGCAATGACATTTAATATCAGAGTCCATTTGGGAAAAGTTCAGAAATACTAGAAAAACAATGATTACTCTTGTAAGTACCAGGGTTGTAAAATCAAACTGAAATGTAAAAAGGGGATAATTTAAGCTTGCATTCTATACGTTACATGGCAACCAGGCAGCTTGCAAAAGTAAGTTCTGTAAAAAGTTACGTCAGTGATAGCGGTTTCACAGAATCATGTCATGATCTCATTTTCAGATTTATTTCCATCCTGTTAATAGATAACAAAGACAATCACAACATTCCCTAAATAAATTTAAAATAGCTAAATAATTCTTGGGATCTTGCTTTGCACATCCACAGAGGAGTGCCTTGAACCTCTACAAAGAAGGAAATAGGTAACACTGATATGTGTACCTACATCTTTCAGCACCGACTATCTTGCTGCTCCATTTTAGCTGATTTGCACCAATAACAACCAACACGGAACTAAATATGACAACTCCTTAAGAGATGATGCTATAATTTTGCTAACAAATGAACTAAACCCAGTAAGACCCCAAGGTAAATTAAACCACACTCTGGGTGAGCAGAACTGATAATCACTTTTCCTCCTTTCCTTGGAGGTCCCCAAATCCCTGCAAGCATCTCTCCGTTGCGAAATGTTGCTCCCTGCCCCAAAGCAGTAGTTTAGGTTGAAAGAAAAAAGCCATTATAAGAGCCAGAAGGACTTCAGGCTTCTCTCCACCCATGAGAATTTAATATCTGGCACTTCATACAGAATGTGGACTGTGGCACTATTGGAAATTGGTTTGGGGGAGCACAAGGATTTTCTTTTGCTGATGAGACTGCTGCTGCTGCTGTCAATTTTCTTTCCCCACTGACCCTTGAGGAACCTCAAAATAAGCAGCTTTACTTCTTTCCCATTGCGCCTCTGTTGCTGTATTGAAAGTCATGGATTCTTCACAATAACATTGATACTCCTGTGCTGTATCACACTGCTTTAAAAAAATTGTCTTTTTTTGTTCTTTCTTTTTTTTCCCCAGTTACACAGTGTGCATGGACAGTTTTGAGGCCACAACTAGCAGTAACATATGAATACAGTCATTAGCCTGTTTGCAGGGTGTCATCACCACTCCCAGACTGCCTGTCATTCCTAATCTGGAGAGTATCCGGCCCTTTGGAACTGAAAATGACACAAAACAGGCATTACCATGACTTCTAATGTGCTGTGTTCTATACCATAGCAGTGGATTTCAAATGAGGAAAAAATGACCCAATGAGCCTCAGCACTGAGCCTTACAACAGGCTGAATATCAAGCATATTCAATTTGAAATAAAGGAAGCTCCACTACACAAAAACCATAATTCTGGGTCCAATAAAGATTAAAGCCGGAGGTCCAAAACCAAGCCATCTGTTAAGGAAAGGCTATTTGAGACAGAAATGGAACATGTGAAAAAATAACATTCCCAAAGAAGCCCTCCTGTCAGAAGGTATTTTCATGTTTTCATGTTTCTACAATCCAAACCCATTCTGTAAATTTTTACAGACTACTGTATCCTCCTATTAAAAATCCTAAAAATGTATGAATAATCTTTTAAAGGGCAAGCTTAGTACACACAGATTTTAGAAATTGTATGAGACATTAGCAATGATGTTGCTGTAGAGAAGTCATTTAAACTGATATAATACGAAAATAATCAGAAGTCCTGTTTTAGCTGATCATTTGTCAGTCTTGAAGACAGGCTTGTGTTTTGCTATTTACATGATTTTTCTTCAGGTCAGGTTGGGTCTCATGGCTGCTGCGAAGAACTACTTCTCTATTGATTTCTGGGAAACAGACACACATATTGGCCAGGATTGACAAATGGAAATGCTGGGTGACACATTCCACATTGTCAAGGTCCCACCTCCTGCAGTCAGAGCTCAGGGCAGTCTTTTCCTCTCTGAAGCTTGTTTCATCAGTCCATTCAAGCATATTAATTCTCAAACATGGGTTTCAGATTTCTCTATGGGAAAATAGAAATTGGCTAATGATGCACTTTATTGAAGACCTCAGAAGATATTATGATAATCTCTTATTCTATGAGTTGAAATGACATTTCTTAACTATCATTATATACTCACAGGGCAGAGGAATTACCCTGATGAAGTGTATGGAGTTCTAGTTGCAGTATTAACAGTAGAAACAGAAACCAAATTTCACTTGCTGCTGAAAAACTTGACTTGGCAATCCTACATTACTGCACTGACATGAAGAATGATTTCTCCTGCTTGGTTTGACAGAGTTTAAGTCCCACACTCCAGAGGCATATTGGTGCAGAAAACAACATCAAGGGTTTTTCCTGTGGTCAGTTCTTTGGACTCCTTTTGCTCTATCACGCAGTTTTCTTTTGTGAGGACCCGGAGGGTACCCCCTGCTTGCAAGGCCAGCCTGCTAAGCCAGTTCTGAGAAGCCTCAGCTGACACTGAAGCTGCTAATTTGTAGATAGTGATCAGCCTTTAGAGGGAAACTGAAAAAAACCCTATAGCCAGATAGAAGCACTAAAACCAACTGTGCAGTGTGGATTTACTGGGTGAGATCCAACAGGATCTCCAAGCTGTGAGCCTGTTCATGAGTAACTTCATTATAAAATTGATTGCATGTTCTGTATCAAATGTATATTTTATTTATGAGTTGCTGTGCTCTCCTGAGTCTTGTGAGCAATGACCATGTCTCCAGCTGCTGTCTCTTCTTCAAGTCTTAAACTCTGTCAGTCTCTGGAAAAATAGAGGTATTATACAGTCTGACCTAACAGAACTGGAAACTGAGTCTGCTTTATTGATGGATGATCTGAACAAACTCCTGCCAGGGAAACCCTGGCTTTAGACTGGACATATTTATTTCAGAAAGAGAAACAAGCTGGAGGATGGGCATGGAATGAAGCAGCAAAAAGTAGTTTTGCATTATAATGCAGAATTTTTTCAGTTATTCCCAAGGAATAACCCATTACTCCAGCAATGTAGTTCAGTGCTTCTCCAGCTGTAGATTACATGTCCTTCTTAGGATATTTGGAGCTGAGTATGGAGCAGAATAAATCTTATCTGTGTGCTACCCTATGATGAGATACAAAGAGACAGTAATTGTGAATGAGCTGGAAACCAAACTAATCAAGAAGAACTTTGCCATTTTTATATAACCCATATCAAACTGCTCAGATCTGTCACACAGTAAGACTAGCTTAAGACTCCTAATACCAGATCAGAAATAGTGCAAATAAATGATGGAAAAGGTACTGATTTTGTATGAACTCTCTTTGCCAGTTGCTCCATTAAACAGAAATGATCTAAGAGAAAAAGTATCATTAAAGCCCATGTCTATAGTTCCAGAAGCACGTCAGATGTTTATTTAACCTTTTCACAGACAAGATAAAAAAAAAAATGAGAGGGCTTCTTAAGCCAACACCTTTCTAGGAAGATGCTATGCTGTATTTCCTCTATCATGCAAGATGTCAAACAACAAGTATTTATTACAATATTATAACTTGATGTTAAGCTAATAGCTTTTAAAGAAATGCTCAGGTTGTTGTGATGCAGTATTTTATTAGAACCTTGTAACAAGCAGTAAGGGAATTTGCTGTTTGTGTTATTCTTTCAATATAGCATTTACTTTTGATGTAGAGGTGATCTCAAAACGAACATTGTCACTTTAAAGAGTGAGAAATGGAACCCCAACTTGCCACTGTGGGGAGAAAGCATTGCAGGGAAAATGAGTATCTTCTCTCTGGGGAGAGGGCAGAGGCAGAACACACATATGCACAACTTATGTCTTTTTTTTAATGGGATCAGAACTCTCTCTCTCTCTCTGATCCCTGCAGCCATCCATCCACAATGGGTTTTCTGCAAATGGAATTTCAAGACATTGCAGATGAGGCAGTGGTTCCCTCTATGCCACAAGGAAGTTGACACAAAATCCACACAATAAATTATGGGTGTTTCTGACACCAGCCTGAACAAATCTCTGCACCACTGAAGCTTTTGAGAGAGGTCATAGCAAAAGTTCAAGTCCTTTGGAGGAGTCAGCATTTCCTCTTCTGTGGTACAATGCAGAATAAAGATGGAATATAATATATATATATTTTTCTGTACACATCCTGCCCAGTCAAGTGGCAAAATCTAACAGTTAAAGCAGTACACTGTTATTTATAAAAATAGTAGAAAATAAAATTTTAAACTATTTTAAAATTAATTTTGTAATGAGTGAAACATAAAAATATGCATTAGAGTACAACTGAAAATATGGTAACCTGAATAATGTTTAACTGGCAATTAATAAATGGAACACTATTCAATTAATGTCTCACAGACAATTATTGTCCTAGCTCCTCTGTGCTTTGGTCACTGCACTTTAAGACTCACAGAAGTTTTTGTAATTACAGATGGGACCAATTGCTAGGATTCAAACGTGAAGAGATTTATAATGGGCTCAGACCAAACTTGAAACAAATTCAAAAATTTGGCCATGTGGCTCTAGATACATAAGGGAATAAGCTGAAGGCTACGAAATTCTCTCTGGTAAAACTGAGCATTCCTTCAAAAGTTTGTTAAAGAAGTGTTCATTTTATTTTGGAATTCTGCATCTAGCTTCCAAGCAACCTTTTTTCCCCCCCTACTACCTTTTATCTTCCTTATCACACTTTTACCTGTGGTTTTCTTTTTTTCTGCGGTAAAGTAAGGGATTTTCAAGTCAGTGAGAGAGAGAGGTGGTGTATAAATACAAGGGAGAGCCAAATTGCCACAGCCCTCTGCATATCTACTTAGGAAACCTTACAAGATGGTGAAGAAATCAAAGCCAAAATAAAGTAACTCCATATCAAAGGAAAGGCCCTATGTCTCATGAAGTTTCTGTATGGAGTATTACCACATTCAGAAATAAGGCAGAAAAAGCGAGACTCCAAAATGGAATGTTGCTAGTTCAGTGAAATCTAGTATGTAAATGTGGGTAGGTATGTATGTGTAAGCATATAAAAATATGTATTTATACCACGTATGCTTGTATATGCATATATAGCCATGTATGCAAATGCATATGTGTTTGCAGATGCTTAAATTTTTGCTTATTCACATTTATGATTTATTTCACTTTATCAGCTAACATGTAGTCTATTTCATTAGACAAGAAATGTCTTTCCTTCTGTTAATTCTGCACTGTGCAATAGCATCTGTCTGTCTGCCTGTCCTGGCAGTCCCAGTCTGAGAGCACAGTGAGTGCCCCTGCAGTTACAACGTTCAGCACAAATAACAGAAGGGTAAAATAATTCTCTGACAGCTCTCTCTCCACAAGCCCAGCTCCATGGCCATCCAGAGCACTTGCGTGACAGAGGAGAGAAATGCCTGCACTTCAAAGAGCTCATTGTAATTCCCTCTTTCATGAAGCTGCCCAGAAATAACTGAAAATCAATAAATGATAGCTCTGCACTAAGTATTATGACTTCAGTCTCCAATTACTTTTGATAACTTTTAATAACAGGAAGAACAAGGAAACGCAAAAAATGTCTCCAACAACTCCCAGGCCTCTCAAACTGAGGACTTGCTTTTGTGCATTGAGCCCCAGCACAATGTGATTTCAATTTTGGTGCCCAGAAAGGCTCAATGCTTTGACATCCTTTTCACACATGCAGTGTGTTAGCTGTCACATGCACAAATCCTGTAACTTCTCTGATTCAAAAGTTCACAACAAATTAAGCTTCAGAAAAACATAAAGTAAGATGCCAGGCCTACAAATTGCTGTGTCAGGAGGAATGCAAAGCACAAACACAAGACAGAGAATTTGCTTCATGGCTCTCCAGGATAAGCTGGAAGAGTCAGGGGGACCACACTTGAAATCTAAACCACCAATGCCATGAAAAAACAAACACCCCCCACGTGGGGATAAACAATACAGATCTTCCAAGAGACCCATAGTGATTCTTTCTCTTTCAACGCTTGGATGCTTCATTACCACCTAAAACTGAGACCCAGCAACCTGCAATGGGAGAGAAAAGGGGAAAGGAAGCAAGGGGAAAGGGAGAGGTTGACTGCAGAGGAACTAGTTAGCAATGAGAATAATCAGAGGTCCAGCAAACATGACTAACACAGAAGAACAAATTATTTGTCAGTATTTAGCTTAAACAAGAAAAAACTAAGGGACATGACAACAGTTCTTGCTTGCAAAACAGACTTCTGCAGTCAGGAGAGCAGTCTGTATTGCGCTGAAGCAGTGGGTAGGCAAAGAATTAAACTGGAGCAAAGAAAATCCAGAGTAGACCCTGGTGAAACTGCCTGATGGTAAGGACAGCCCTGGAACAGGTGACAGGGGGAGACTGGGGGATCCCTATGTCAGTGGTGAGCTCTATTGTTGCAGTACAGAAATCCATGTCAGGGAATCAAGATTCATTAAACTAGGGAAAATATTTCCTGCTTGTTTTTTTCTTGATTAAATACTTACTGACTGCTCGAGAACAGACAGAAGTATGTCAATTTGAATGATAGATGTGGACTTTTACTTATCCACAAATAAAGCTTTCCAGCTGGGATCTGCATCCAGTTCTTACCACAAGGCCTATCACATAGGCCCTCAGTTCAGCTTTGTTACAGAAGCTTAAAGCAGACCCAGAGCTGCCTAGTCCTGTGCCCTCTGCTCCTCCTTGCAAAGCTCGAGACACACCAGCTCATTCGTGCCTTTGCTTTCTTTGCTAAGTGGCGTTTGATACTATCCATTAGCCTTCACATTAGTTACTGATGATGGATGTGTGTTCTTTGAACAAAACCAGTCACACTAAATATTAGCAACATGACAGAGCTGCGTAGGTAATGACACCTGCCTGGCCTTTGCACTGCTTAACACGCTGCTGTGAGAAGGGCAAAATTCTTTTCAGTCCCGAGAAATCAGGATTTTCCTAATGCTATTTCTACACCAGAGCATAAGAGCACCCGTGTCCTGCACCAAGCACACACTCCTTCCCTTTGATCCATCGGTAAATGGGTGGAAAAAGGCAACCAATGTGCAAAAGGCAATTCCTGATTTAATATGAATATCTGAGACAATGAGAGTTGTGAGAACAGTCTCCGAAACTCTGCTCATGCCTGGTCCTTGTTCACCTGAGATAGCACACTCCTTGCCAGGGCCACTCAGCACGGCTCATCAGACTGCTTTGTAACAGGACACTTACACAGCAGGGAGAATTCAAGGCTATCTGACCAATGCACCCTTTGTCCCCAAAACACCCTCAAAATCAAACCTTCTCCTATTGAGAATTCAAAGGAAAGAGACCAGTTTTTCAATTAATGCATTGTGCATGTGTTAAACAGGACATGGAAAATCTGTTATAGGTCCCGTGTTTTATTTGGGCTTCAGGAGTTTAAAAACCTACTCTTTTTAGAAAAGGTACAATAAGCATAAACACGCAGATATATTTATATGTGTGTTATTACCACTGCCTTGGGGTGCAGCGTTGCAAGGCTGAGCCTCTCTCGACGGCCACTGGAATTACAGTAAGACTAAAGCCTGCGGCTCTGCGGTGAGCTTTGGTTTAGCACTCAGAGACAACATCAGGGCTCTCGCTGGGTTTGACCAGCTTTGAGTAAGACCTCGATGTCAATTGTCCTTACAAAAGAGGGAACACGGCTGGGCAACAGTGACCTGCCTGTCCCTCCTGTTCTCTGATGAGCTGCTCCGTGGACTTCCTCACCTTCATTGCCCAGCTGCCAAGGCAGTCTGAGACAAACCCAGCACAGAGGTTTGAGAGAACAGAGAAGAATGAATTTCAATTTATCACCACAGATTAGGCTGTACTTCATAACCTCAGAGGAGAATGGACCACATGAGCAACCCAACCTATCATTGGATCCTTTAATAACAGCAGACAAGAGCTATATTTTCTAGGAATATTGTAATAGTTCTTGCTCTAAACTTTTCCTTGTATATCCTGTGTATTTATCACCAATTAATTGTGAGTACTGAATGACAGTTAGCATAGACAAATACCATTTGCTGTTTGCTCCATTTCTGTAGTCCATCGTTCTTAAATTACTGCATCTGACTTCAGCAGAGAGAGACCATTCAGATTTATTCTCTATGCAGAAATGTCTAGATTATCTTCCTCTCCTACTACTTAATTACCAAGTTTAATTATTACATTTCTGAACATGGCATAGTTTAAGATTCTCTTCCCTGAAGTCTTTCTCCTCAATATTTTCAAAGTAAAAATTTCTAAAGGCCATTGCAGTGCTTTAACCTTAGCCAAAAAAAAAAAAAAAAAAAAATCTACAATTTTAGGTTTTATAGCATATACCTAAAAGAAATTATGTTGATCAGAATGACAGGAGCATGCAGTTAGCTGTGCCCTCAGGATTAAAAATTCTCCAAGCAATCAGTGACCATGCCAATTAATACAGAAAGTACTGCTAATTGAACATACAAATGGTTTTTGAGGAAGAAATTTGATTACACTATTCTCACAACGTGCAGAATTTTGCTGTTTGAAATGTCTACAGACTTTCTGGTGGTATGAAGATAATATTTTCTCTCTGGAATTTAAAAGAAATAGAAATTATTTGCTTCATTTATAACTAGCAATGATTGAAACATGGGTAAAAGAACTTCTCTTGTCTTATAAAACTTTGTCAACTTTTTTCACTTGTTTTATTGTCTTGCTTCTTGAAATATGTCCTGAGTGTATTACACTCTTTTCCCCTTTTTCAGTTCAGTAACTCCACTGGGCATTTTTAGTGATCAGTCTAGCATGTCCAATCAAAAATGGACTTGCAATGCTTCGATCAATGGATATTTGACTATATCAACATATATTGAATATAACTGAATTGGGTTTTGGTACTTTACGTTTCAGTAACTGCAGGGATTTTACTGTACTGATGCTAAAGTCAGATGGATGCTGAGATGTGGGTAAAATGACCCACATGCTGCTGGACAATTATCCCAGCATTAATAGGGAAAAATATTTTAGAAGATCTGAATGTAACTCACTGCAGACTGTTCTCAGATAATTTTATGAGAGAACTCTGACATGAAGGAAGTGTTCCTGTAAAGGCAATAAACCTTGAAGAATGAATAATAAAATCTCTAAATACAGCACATGCCATTAGCTCTTTGCTTCACATTTATCAAGTTTGGTTCCAAAATGTTATTGTCACTGCTATTGAAATTACTGTCAGATGCAAAATATTATTACAGTGCTTCCATTTAATAAGCACCTTGAAACCCCTGATGAACTAATTTTTCTTTTTTCTGGGGCTTGTCTTCTTTTCCAATACTAAAACCCCTTTCAAATCTTTATATCAAAATGTTACAATTCCTCTTCCCCTCTCTTTTTTTTGTATTTTTTTGCAATTGCAGCCATAAGTATCATACTGGTCTTTTCACATGTAGTCTTTCTTTCCTTTTGCTACACTCAGCTAGGAGTCTCCCTTTCCTCTAGACATTTTCTATTAGGAGTGTTAGAAGGACTACTACTAAATTCTTTGATCTATGCAGAAAAAATGTTTTGCAAATCTAGATGATTTTTAAAGGAGCTTTGTATGGAAATTGTTATGACTAGCCCAGGATGATTTTCTCATTTTCAACCATTTGATTGATTTCTCTTTATTAACACTAAATCTTCGGGACTCCACAACAATCCATATTGAAAAGGGCTCAAGTTTCCAAGATAGCTGAGGAACTAAAAGTTCTGTGAAACCCAAGCAGGAGAAAAGAGACACAAACTTACACCTGTACTGGGAAGAAAACCTATGCCTTCTACTGGCTATCAAGCATCTTGGCTATCGTTAGGTGCTTAGCAGCATATTAATAGTGTCGTGCCTGCCTCTAGATTATTCTATTTATTACAGGAAATGCAGTGAGGAATAATATATGACACAATCCTATCCATTTTTTCCAGTTGTCACAGAATTGTCTGTTAATTACTGTTCATTTATTATTTACCAGTCCATTTGACACTTTTTGGAAATCAGACCATGAAATCCCAACTAACATTTCACCTCAAGTCTTTCCTGAAGGACAACAGGGCTGCTTGGACAACAGGGCACTAAGCTTGGATGTAACAGAATTAAACACACAAGAGAGATAAGGAATAGGATGCATTGTGAAAATACTTTTACTTGTGTTATGGACACACACTTTTTTATCCATGTAGATAAAGTGAATAACCCTTTAAAAAAACCCAGAAGACATAAAACCGCACAACCCTTCAGCATATTAGAAAGACAACTGTTGACAGAGAACATCACAGCACGAACACACAATACTCTAGGTCTTGCGAAGGCAACCTGAACAGCAACCACTTTGGAACCTCTTACAGCAATTAAAACACAAATGTTGATTCTCACTACTGCTAAAATCTACTTCACTTCTAAAGCCATCTTAGACTTCCACTAATGCAACAACTTTATTCAATGGTATGCCCTTTTGTCTGAAGTATTACAAAGGCAGAGATATTCTCCAACTTCTCTTCAAATGTACTGTATATTTATTAAATTTCCGTTAGATCATTTTTGTAGGAAGAATTATTAAATTTGCTTATTTTCAGTGCCATCAAGCTGTTCTCCTGGACATTTGATGAGGCCCAGCAGAGCAAGGTTAGTGCATGGCAGAAGTGTTTCTCACTATGATAGTACCTTGTCGAATTATAATAATTTATAACAGAGATTTTCGTTGTTGTTCAGTTAAACAATTTCATGCATCTGCAAATTTTCCAGCCCTACATTATCAGAATATGAGATAAATGTCTGATTAGAGCTTACGAATAACAGTTTCTCTAAGTCAAGATATGTCGTATGTACAGGTGGTGACAAGTTCTGAAAGAAAGGGATCAGCAAATCTGCTAAGTAGGCACAGTGGATACAGTCACTTAACATTTCCTTAAGAACCAGATTAAGATGGAATAAGCAAAGTTTCTAGGATTATGATACACAGACCAAAATGGAAGAGCAAATAATGTAGAAGAGAATTTTCAGCAGATATGCCTGACAGAGAGGTCTAAGTGGACATCCTGCAGCAATTAAAAAGGTGAATTGTTTGGGGAAATTTCTGCCTTTTTTTGACATGGAGTTGTCCCTTTTTTTTTTGTTTGTTTTTTTATAATACATGATACAATGATACCTTGCTCTGCACTGGCTCAGGAAAGCAAAATTATGGTCTCACTCTTCAGGGAGCTGTTAGTAAGGAGCTGTTTTGTGTCTTATTTCTTGTTAACAATACAGGTTTTCTGGCTCCTCAGAAATTAGGGATATAATAGGTGGACCCAGGAGACAGGTATTAGAGTAAAAGCAAGGGCAGGAGCACCACCTCCTACTTGATGTTGTATTTCAAAGCCTGTAATTAAACTATTTTAACATGTGGGCTTTTAAAGCTGAAATTAGATCACACCAAAGCGTGCCTTTCCAGGGACTAAGCTCCCAAATAGCTCCTTTCTAGGCTATTTCTCTTTCCTCCACATTAAACAATGGTATGTTTTGAGACAGAAACCAGAAGTACTTCAATTTTTTCCCTGAGTCTAAAGTGTTTTCTCCTGCAACTCAATACAGAGTCTAGAGATTATTTCAATTCAACAAAGGGGTTTCTTTAGAAAGGGAAGGAAAGGGAAAATTATGTTTCTTTTATCACTATCACGTGCATTTTTAGCCATGTAGATTCTTGAAAATCTCTTTAGAATCAAGTATTAGTGCTTAAAGTAACAATCCAGGAAAACACCAGGGTTTACATCACATACTAAATAAACCCCTGTGATCTTACTGTGACAAGCTCGATTACTGCTAATAAGATAACAGAAACTCCCCCTCCCTGGTTCGCCACTGTCTGCACAAACACAGGCGTAGCTTCTGGCCACACTCACCCAGGGGTGGGCACGGGGCAGGGCTGCAGCAGGAGTGTGGAAGCTCTCTTTTTACACACACCACTGTATAACAATATGAAGCCTATACTCACGCTACTAACAGAAATAAACCTGCCAAGACTCTCCAGGTTTTTCAGATGTACTGCATAAATATGTTGTAGGAACATATGAAGGGACTGTGGTTAAAGGGGATGCTGTGCAGTTATCCTTTTTCATGGGGCCACACCCAGATGAAGCTACAGCCAAATCAGTGGCTGTTCCACACTCAGGAAATTTTTGCTCTTTATCAACTCTATCTCCTCACGCTTATGCCTTCAATCCACTTCTCTGTGTGACATCTGCTCCTGGACCTGCTTCATCCATCACTAACAGTATATAAGATAAATATTTAGGGCGAATTCAGTTTGGAATTTCGATGCAGATTTGCCTCTCACTGCTCTCAGGGGACTACAAATTACAGCACAGGATAACTCATGACTAAGGTCTGGCAAATACACTGGTCTAATATTTTCCTGACTCCCCTGAAAATGCTATCGGTTCCTACCAGCACTATAAGCAGATGGTTAATTGTTACAAAGCTGCACACTGTTAATTTTGAAACTTGCATATGCTACCATTTTCAGGGTAACATATGGCTTAAAGAAATCATAGGCCATTTATAATAATGCAGGGACAGGAACAGCAAAAAACCTCAACATCTTAAATGTGTTGGGCTATTGTGCGTCACATTTTTACTTTTGTGGCACAGCTTTTCTAAGATGATAAAACAGAAGGAACCTTTCTAGTGAACAGACATGGTCCCACAGGCTACTGTAAGACATTGCTGAATATTTTAAGAGCTGGCATTCTTCCACTAGGAATTTTTCATGTTGTCTTTTGTAAGAAATGAGCCACCAATATGCAAATTATCATTTCTTCCTTTAAAATATTTTTCTTTTGTTTTGTTTTTAATACTGTACAGTTTGCCTTTTAAGATTATCCAGCACCATAATTTAATATCATAAAGCAGATCATTATAAGACGATTTTTCAGTGATGTTACCAATAGCATGTTAAAAATATTTGTAAGTCCTCCAAATTTCTGATGCCATATCTTCAAGAATTAAGTATCGTCTTCCTTATTTCTATTGAGGTTTTTTTGGTAATTAAATATACAAATGGATAAAATATCTTGATAAACCCAATGGTTAAAACTCATTGTTGGTCAATATTTACGATTCTTCAGTTCATACTACTAGTCTCAGATTTTCTTTACCTCTCAGCCTGATGTTGTAGTCTACCAGTTTCATTCTAATTCCTCACAAATGTAACAATTCACTGGCAAATTCTAAAAATTCACTGGAAAAGTCTTTCAGTAATAGCAAAAATTCTCCACTTTGGCTTTCCAAAAATCATTCAGTGATATAGTTTTAAATTCTAAACTCACTACACAAACATATAATTCACTGTATTTATTTTACAGCAGAATGTCTGAGTATTTTCCAAGATACTTAAAACTCATGGCAAATAGCACTATAAAACTATTGCATTTAAATTAAAAAAAAAATAGTCCTATACAAATTTGAACTATATCAGACTCTGATTTTTTTTAACATTATAAGTAAAATTGAAATTGAGTTTTGAAGCATTTCTATTTACTCATTTATTTGGTGTTGAGCCTAGCCTATTAGCAAGAGATACGTATGACCTCCCAAATACAAACTGAGTTATATCAAATGGATTTCTTTTCATGTAATTATAACCTATGGGAGGTTACGGCGATGAATCACATATTGTGCATCATTATTTTCTTTATCAGAACCTGTAACTATATTACTCCATGTTATAACCTACCTATATAGACAGCAACAGTGGTTACCCACAATGTGATTATTTATTGTAGTACCTGAGCTTTTTAAATGGCTATTTCCTCTCAGTTAAGAGAAATAAAACCAGCCTCATAAAGAGCATACTTTTTAGCTCTCCAAAGTTATACAGAACTTTGTTGATTGGCATATAACAATATAAAAAACAAAATCCCTAAAGCAGGAAAAAGAAGCACTCACAGGTGAGGAGTTTGTTTTAGGTATAAAAAGATACATATGCCTGCTGCGAAGAAAAAAAACAATTATTTGACTTCTGATCAGAAGTACCTATTTTATAAAACAGGTATATTATATAAAACATGTAAAAAAGATGCTGAATTACGTAGTTGACCTTAACCACAATTGCAAAGGACATGACAGGTGTTGATTTTTTTTTCCTTTTTGAACAAAACCATTTTATTAAAATGCATAGCTTGGAAAAATACAAAAGAACATAAATTTATAAATTTGCAACTGATAAAGAGAGTCGATTTTGAAAGAACTCCACTGCAGTGATGGATACAGAGGAACAACAGAGAAAGAATGTGCCTACCCAAGAAGAAATCGAATGAAACAAAATATTTATAGTATAGTAATTTCTAAAGGTATGTAAAAGTAGTAAAAAAAATCTGAAGATGTTTCAAACTCAGTGAGAAAGCTTGAAACAATTAGTCAACATTTAGAAAAGATACTGCTCTGTGACAAAGTAGCTGCCTTGTGTTTTTCCTCCATGCAGGTGCCTGCTGTCCTCATGGCCCTGCTGGATTTATACTTCCATCCTTTTAGAATAAATGCTGGGACATTTAATGTGTAAAGTCTAACCCGTGTGATGGTATCTATTCTCAGGTCCTTGGATCCCAAAGTATTCATTAAGAATGTGACGGAAATCTCTCTTGAATGATAAATGTAAAAGATCTCTCTTGAAGCATCATTAATCTTTCTCGGCACAGAAATCAGTGTACTGTCACCACCCATTCTCTATGACAGATAAGATGAATTTTTTCTCCAGTCTTATGGAAAACAAAAATGGTTTTAGAAAATGCATTGTGGTCATGATTCCGACCAGGAAAGGAAGCGTAATTCATATGTTGTTTAAAGAATCCTACACAAACTCTATTCCTTCCAATTTTATTCTCCTCTCTATTCTCAGCACACTTAAGAACAACTGATTTCTTGAAAGGAAAGCCACTGCTGTCTGTATCCTGGCAATGTAAACTCAAATAATGACCAGTGGGATTTGGACACTGTTGACTGGACTATGAAAATAAGATATTTCCTCAAAAATTTAAATCAAGACTGATTTTATTTGGAATAATTCATAAATAATTTTCCTCCTTCTTCCCCGCACTGCCAGAGAAACTCAGAATGTATCTATTTAAGAGAGGAAAAAAAATTCCAGACTGTATGCCTTGCTGATTACCTACAGCTACCATTAATATAAATCTACGTGTTTGCAGTTGATTTTTCTCATTTTCTTTAAAAATAAACAGAAAATATGCACATCTGTCATAAATGCAAAAGAAGACTAAAGCTATCATATATCATTCTCACTGGGTTTTTACGGCCATTTTTAACAGTCTAAGTAAATTATTTATTTTAAGGTGAAATAGGAAAAGTATAAGAAAGATTAGGATAATAAAAATGGTATAATGAGAAGCACAAAATTATCTATGATTCACTGTACCTTATTAAAGTCTCAAACATCCTAAAATGTTGGCCCCTGGCCTTAGTCCACATTACAGGGCCCTGTATTAGTGACTACTACAAATAAAATTAACTAATTGATCAATTTCCTTGGGTTACAAATAATCACAGGCATACCAAAACATGCAGCTGAGAAAAAAATAAGCAGAAGTAGAAACACGTCAGCTCTTTTTCTCTATTTCTTCCTACTTTCTTACTCCTAAAATGCTTTTTGAAACAAACAAACACCAAACTAACAATCATGTTGTATTTCTTTGGGAGTGTTTGGTGTTCATTTTCTTTTCTCATCCCACACTGACTATGCTGAGGCCCTGTAGCTTGAACAAAGCCTGCATGAGACACCTCTGCTATTTCAGGATGTCTGCAACCTGAATGTCCTCTGATTCTTAATTCTCTGGACTCACTCAGACGTAAACAGAAGTCTCCTTTAAAGAGAGCTCAAGGGAGCAGATATGGAGAGCTCCAATGGCACTCCTGATTCCTCTTTCCCCACTCCCACTCCTTCCAGCTGCAGCTGGCCCCTGGCTGAGAGTAACTTCAGATCAAAATAACTATCATGTCTGCTTCAAGGAGCTGTTGCTTAACCGGGATTTATTTAGTGATGAAAAGTCACCAATAATGAACTACATAATTATTACGTAGCTGAAGAAACCAGAGTTCCGGAATATATTCTGCAATAAGATAACTACAACATTCCTTGGTGAATAAGAGGTGAAAGGAGGATTATCACAGCTGAAGAGCACATCTACAGTTCTTTACCTAAACCAGGGTGTGTCTTCTGCAAACAAAGCTTTTCTAATAATTATTCAGGAATTTGAAAGTGCAAAATTTCTACAACTGTTCAAGTAACACATTTAATGACCTATTTTACAAACTCTCAACTCCAGAATACTTGAGGTGTGGAATTTTGAATAATTTGCAAATTAAGATCAAGCCACTGCTCACTTTTTAACACACTTTAAACCCCTGAAAGACAGGGCTGCAACTGTTATAATATTTTCCATGCATTTCTATCTGGATTCAGAATACACTGGCACAGATGGAGTTAAAAAAACCTGTATCTCCCACTATCATGCCTACTGCAAAGCAACATTGCAGAGTAAGTTGAGATTCATTTAAGGGTCTATTAGATTTAAAGCCAAGATTGTACTATTACAATTCAGTAACAATGAAAAACAAAGAGAGTAGTATTTTAGGGGATGACAGAGTCTTGCTAAGAAAAATGTCTGCCATATAAAAACACTTGTTGTCAGTACACACTTATATATAACATGGGACTTCCAGAGCTCAAAGCTTTTTATTATGTGTCTATAAAAAAAACCCCCAAAACCAAACCAAAACCAAACTGAGTAAGATAAACTAGAAACATTTATTGCCACCAAAATCCAGATACTCAGGGTTAAAGGGATATAACAAGACAATATAAAAACATAAAAAACTATACTAGATAGGACCACTCACCCAGAGAACATGAGGGAATTCCTAATTCTGTAGTTACAGTGTTAGTCTGTGTCTATATAAGAGAAAAAAATGAAGAATGCAGTCAAAGCCTGGTCTTGCCTAGAGTTCATGAAGCCCTCTTGTGCATCTCAAGGAGTGATAAAAAGAATAAAAAGTAAATCATAAGTCAGAAACTGCTTTGTGAAAAAATATGCAAACTTTCAGCCAGTGCTGAGGGTGAAGACAGGAAGCAGCACACACTGTACCAGAGCAAAAATACACCCAAGGAATAATAGCACCATTACCTCTGGTGCTAATGTTTGAGTTGTACACAGAACCTGCAATAACTCAGAAATACTCCTGCCACAGGGCACTGCATTAGTTCATTCACCGACAGGTCTGACTATCAGCCTCATGCTCTTTGGTCACTGTTTTCTGAACAGCATTGGCAGTGGGAGAATTTAGAGTGCAAATATCACTTCAACACAGTTTCAACCCCCTTTCAGACTCTCAATCTGACACACAGAATGAGTGTGAATAACCACTTCAAGGGAAAACCAACAAAATTACGGTCTGCTAAGCTACGTTCAGTGTATGAGTGTGGCTTACTGCTAGCAAGGATCTTTTTCTTATGCAGAACTGTCTATGAATAGTTAGAAAGAACTCTTACTATGTCATATTCAAAGCATCAACTTTTTTGTTTTTCAAGACTGAGCAGCAAAATTATTCTACGGTTAGGAGCAGAAATGAAACTATGAGCTTTGAACTTATTGTGACACTGTACATGAAGAGTATTAATCTGCTATTTTAGCAAACGTTTTTGACTACTGATGATATCCAAGTGCTCTGTAAGGAAATGAAAGAATGGCAGAATCCAAGAAACACTACGAATTCAAAAAATAAGAATTATTTATTCATTACTAGCAGTAACTTTTAAAGAAGACATGAGACTTCAGAGAATTTTTTTACCAGACCTCTCTCATAAGGGGTAAAATACAATAAACTGAAACTTATGAAGAAACAAGTTAGTTTGATTGCTTCATAATCCTAATTTAATATTTGTATTCATCACCTCCAAACCAAAATATGTATATGGATTTGATACTGTGAGATTTGAATAGATTTTTTTTAAAAAAATTAATATAACATACTGTAGAGGGTTGAAATTGAAATGCGTTAGTTTTTTTATGTACTTTTTTCCTTCATATTTAGGACCATTAGGAATTTTGGAAAGAAATGGTGGTCAATAAAATCTGTAATGTTATTGTTCCTTTCAATTGCAAGCAAAAGTTTCGTATCAGTTCTTTTTGCCCAGAGTAAAAGGTTTGTTCATAGCTTGTCTTATTCTAAAACTTAGCAATTTGTGAAGACTAGCTTAAATAGTTTCTCTGTGCATGGGCAGCAGGGATCTGTGGCTTCCTGTGGGCTAGAAAGATAATGCAAAATAATTATGAATTGCAGAAAATAGAATTGTTTAGGTTGAAAAAGACCTTTATGGTCACGGAGTGCAGTCACTAAGAGCACTGCCAAGTCCACCCCTAAACTATGTCTCTAAGGCCATGCCTACAGACCTTCCAAACGCTCCCAGGGACAGGGAGTCAGCAACGTCTCTGGGCAGCCCATTCCAATGGAGGGAAAGATTCAGGTTAGAATAAAATCTACCAATGAAGAGGGTGTACCACTGGAATATTTTGTTTGGAAAGGTCACAGAAGTCAGAGGAGATTTTTACAAAAACGTGAGAGGTAGATTTCTGTCAGGGATGATGAAGGCATCATTCCCTGCCTTGACAGAGGTAGGGGTTAAGTGAAGTCTTCAGTTCTCTTCCAGCCTTCCTTTTCTATAACTCTGAGAATCAGACTGATTGATTCTCTTCAGAGACTGCACTCAGTCCCAGGAAGATAAGGGAGAGTGTGCCTTTCCCTGGAAGCCCCTCTAGAGCAGTTCACATGCCAGGTGAGCCAGTACCAGCCAGCCTGCACTGCTGCCCGCACTGCTGCAGCTGGCAGCTGCTGCAGCTGCTGCAGCTGCTGCCCGCCTGCACTGCTGCTGCTGCTCGCACTGCTGCAGCTGCTGCCCGCCCGCATTGCTGCAGCTGCTGCCCGCCCGCACTGCTGCAGCTGCTGCCCGCCCGCACTGCTGCCGCTGCTGCCCGCCCTCACTGCTGCAGCTGCTGCCCGCCTGCACTGCAGCTGCTGCCCGCCTCGGGCCCGCAGGGCCGGCACACACAGCGAGGCTGAGCCGTGGGCCAGAGGCACACACAGCTAGGACACAGCAACGGGGGGAGACCGCCCCGATCACATCACACACCCACCGGCTCTGCAGCGTGTCTGGAACATCAGGCGATCGCTTGCCTGGTTGATAAAAATGAACAACTATCGGAGCTCTGTGATCTCGCATCAGTTGTCACTACCTCAGAACATTTCTCTGTGAGTAGAAACAACAAATTTGCAGGTTCAAGGACTGAGCAAATCTGCCATGGCAGAAGCATTTAATTTCTCTGCACCTGAAGCATGAAGCCATTTGCACAATGACGTGCTCAAGTGTTAGCTGTGAACACTCTAGCTCTGCTGCAAATGGTGTAGGACTAAGGAAAAGGGCGGAATGCCACTGGTTTGGATTAATTTTTACTGTCACAGCTAGGCTTGCTTTTGCAAAGCGGCTGCACACGGAGCCAGCTGCCCTGCCAAGCCCTGCGCTCCTGGTGCCACCACGCTGCCCAGTTAGAGCAGCCTGCAGGTCTAGGAGAGCAAACAGCTTCTAGGGGACCTTATGGAGATTTGCTTCACCAGGGCAGTGACAGCACGAGTGTGCAGGGGGAGACAGGCATGCTATTTTTAAATTCTGATGGGCAGCTCTCACATCAGATGAAAAGGATTGCTGCTGCTCTAGCCCCTGTGAAGGAGTAATTGCCTCACTCCATCCTTGAATCTTTGAAGAGATAATAAGAAAATCCCAGCTTTGTTAAGCAATATGCTAAGTTCTCCTTCTCAGCACCTCACATAAAGAGAGGCTGTCAAAACATGACTCTCTGTCATTTCTGACCTTCAAGCATCAGCTTTGTCGTTAGGACTGACATGTTCATCATGGCCACATAAAAAGGAGGATACAAAACTCGGCTGAGTCACAGGGGGAGCCTGGTCATTGCTCTGCATGCTTCATTGACAGTATGTGCAGTTCTGCTACTATACATGATGCCAAGGAAATATTTTCCACTGCAGTCCATTTCAAATCACATGAAATAACATATCTACAGAAGGTTTACCCTCTGTTTACACTGGAAAGGTGCGTACCCAACCACCAACCCAAATCAACCCCTTCTTCAGCAATACAGTGTCAGCACAACTTGCCTACAAGGCTTGAAAGCAGCAATGAATCCTTTAGCTCTCCCCTGCCTCCCCAGCAGCCCCCTGGTCCTTCACTTTGATTCCAGGATTATTTGCCAGTGGGAGGGTGAAAGAGCCAGCCCACCAGGCTCTGAGAACAGACGGGAGTGGGAGAGGACCACAGGGCACGGATTATCTAATGATGTCAATTCTCATTTTCAAGGTACAGCATTTCTAAAGGGATGGTGGTTTTCTGAGGATCAGGTGATCTGTAGGGAATAAAGAGCCCCACTATTCTGGGTCAGGAAAGCTCTTGCCGTTTGTCATTAACAATCTACCACTGAAAGCATCTTGAACCGTGAGTCCTGAGGGGACTGTGCAGAGGTTTACTAGTAGTGGATGCTTCTTCCCTCTCATCCCCGTCTTGCTGAACAATGACAAATGCTCCCTGAGTCCAAAATCTTAAACTATTGGTCTTTGCTTCCAGAAAAAAAAATAATTAAAAAATAGACCTTCCTCTCCCATGTAAGGCGGTTTGACATGAAGTGTTTGTGGGATAAACAGGGAAGTTTGGCATTGCCACCTTAAAATGGATCAGTCTTTGAGTGCAGTGATCTGTGAAAGCCCCACAGGTAGTACTGGAGTGGGGAGACAGAGAGGGAAATTTCTTCTGACTGAAAGACTGAGGTGCTAAAAGGAAAATATTGCCAGGAAGAACAGGTGCTGAAGGTTGTCTGTAAAACAACCGAATACCGTCATACCTACTAGGGAGACAAACCTCATTCACCTGGGAAAGCTGCACCTGTTATTCAAACATTTCTTTCTGGTTTGCTATTGTTTCTTTTCAAGCCACAAAAAGAAGCTATTTTGGGAGCTTTCCAATAGTTTTTGACAGCATGATTTTTTGTATTTAAAATATCTGTGTACCTTTTGGTCACACTGATTTCGTTTCTAACAAGTGGTCTTTTATTCCAAGGCCTGTCATTTCTCAGCTTTTCATCTTCCATACACTCAGGACACAGTTCTCACCTCACTCATATCATGTCACTGGTGGCAGTGAAGGCCCCCCTTTTTTACCTAATGTAAGCAGGATCAGGCCTGCAGAACTAAAAGCTTTTCAGCCCAGATACACAGAAACTACCATCAGCCAAAGAGTGAGATCCAGGAGTTGGGTCTCCGGAGACAAAGAGAGCTCCTGTACCACCTTTCAGCTGAAAGACTACCCTATAATCCTGTACTGCTGCATCATTCAAATATAATGGATGAAATTAGTTAGGAGCTGAAGTACTTAGTTACTAAATCCCTTCACATTCTAGGATAAAAAAAGAAAAAAAATCGTAAAATAATGAAAAGGAATAGGCAGCATTTTTAAGAAATAGTCCTCAGGAGAAGCTGAGAGCAATCCTTGCCACTATATCAGCATATTCAACCAGATCAGTAATTAATGATATTGCCACTAAATAACCTTGGGTAGTGGCAGCATGCTGACATCAGTTGGGATTCCTGTGATCATTATTGCAGAAGGAAGGAAGGAGGACTGAAATTTGCACAGATGGAAGAAGTGGAAGGAAATAACTGTCTTTGAGAGAGAGAAAACAAAGTTTATGGGCTAGAAAAAGTGACAGATTTTGAACAAACTAGCTCAAGTTTTAAGCTTCTGTTACAAATGTACCATTCACAAGCATGTCACTATTTAAAATGGAAGGGGAAATGCACTTTATTTCATAGTTTGAAAATAACTGACCATTATGAAAAAGAGGGAAACTATTGCTTATGAACAGCGTCTTTAAATCTAAAACGCTGCTAGGGCATAGCTGGAGTAAGTCCCAGCATATTCTTATTGTTCATTTTCAATTAACCCAAATGATCACTTTCTGTATCAAGTGCTAAAATCCTTGTGGTTCCTCATTAGAGAAAAATGAGAAGGTATTAAGTGGAATGAGGCTGTGGGTGAGAAACCTTGTGAAATAGAAACCCCTACACCTTCAACAGAAGCCTGTGAAAAATTGAACAACTGGTGTTCACCTGTGTTAAAAAGAATGAAAAAGTTGTATACAATTTCCTAGTGACTTTTTTTTTTGTGGGAGTCTAATCCATTGGCTTTTCATAGCACTTTGCCTTAAGCACTGCTGAAATAGCTCTCTCATTACACTGGAAACTTCCCCCGAATGAATGCATTGCCAAAAGGATTCTGTAGACACCTTGAGACTTGAGAGGGGACAGCCACTGAGAATGGAGCCAATTTGCTGAGAGTGCTTTTTCTGAGGGTTTGTGCTACAGCCATCCTTTCCTCTGAGCAAAGGGAAACTTTGGTGTAGCTGCTTAGTTATTTGGGTTAGCAAAAATAAAAAATTATTTAGGAATCTTATGAGACTGAGTAGTTGGGAAATAAAAAGCTGAATGTTGAAAAATATAAAGCAATGCTTGTGGAAATAAGATCGTAATGCACAATAATGAGCTTTGAATGAACTTAAAACAATTAGGAAAGAGAGAGTGTCTATTTCTATGGAAAATTCAGTAAAGCACTTTGTACCCTGAGGGGTCAGTGTGCCCTGGGCAGCTGCTGCCAATGATCCATTATTAACAGTTCTTCAGAAATTACACAGAAGGTGAAGAATGCACAGTTTTGGTTATACCCAGTGATAAACTGGTCCCAGTCACTGTACCTGGGACAACTATCTAATGAAATAATCAGGTGAGAGACTGGAAACAAAAGGACCTATCTTTTACATGCAGTGTATTAATATTGTGAAGTTCACTCTATGATGACATCATGGCTTTTCACATGAAAAAAATCAAGAATAATGTCTGAAAAAAAAAAGTAGCTTAAATCATGGGTGATATAGTCCATTTAAATGTTAGTGGTACAAAGATACCTCCTGCAATTCAGCAAGTTCTCACATCACACACTGATGAAAGTCGCACTCAAACACTTACTCTATTTTTTATAGTCTTGTCTAGGCAAATGGTACTTTTGCTAGACAGAAAATGCAAATCTGACCATTTGGTTTGACTCAGTGCATTTTTCTATGCTTTTATGCCCACTAAGTATTTCCAATTCATGTATTAAAACAAGCAAGTGAAAAGAACTAACTCACATCTACAACTGTATCTCCTGGATGGATGTACTTTCCTCGGTTTAGAAGCCAGTTTTATAAACTGCCTGGACTAAGAGAAACAATGGATCAAGTGAACTGGTGCAAGTCTGTAGGCAGTCAGTCATAAACTACGGTCACCACTGATACACTTTGTACACAGTATATTTGCACACCAGAGAAATCCTTCATAGAACTGTGACATAAACAAACCTTTCCCAAGTCACTCCGCAAGTGTTCTGCATCACCTTGACATGAGCAGCATTTATAGCCTCACTGAAAAGAAAGGGCTGATTTATATCTTTACTCTTTGAAAAAAACAGTTCAGACTCATTTTAGAGGAATATGTGAAATCACTTGTAGTTATTCTTATCCTGAGTCAAATGCTACCTGCATCCAGCCTTTCAAGCTCTGTATGCAAATAACTAGCACAGACCACTGTCTACACCTTTCACACACAAGATTTAGAACATTATTTAAAATTAAGTACAGTCATTGAAATGTAGTCTAGAAAAACCAGTATAGGATATTCTTTTTTTATTTAGAACAGGTTAAAAGTATGTCATGAAGAGGATAAAAGAACTGAAAATGGTATGTGCAGAGAAATAAGACCTTCCACTTCTAAAACTATTTTGCTAATTGCTCTCTCTCTCTCTCAGGGTGTGTCCTGAGAAAACAAAACTTAATAAGGGGAAAGAATAATAATTAAACATTTAAAAAGTAACAAAAGTTTGGATTAAAGGCCTTTAATAGTACAGAAAATTGAAGGTGATGAACAAGAATACAAAGATTTGAAAAATCAAGGCAAGAGAGACTTAGAACTCTCCAACAGCTGATTCCTGTATCCTCAGTTTTTCTTTTTCCCTCAGAACCATACAAAATAATTTTACAGAAACCATACCATTCCCATCTACATGAAAAAAATACACTTGTTTTTAAATACCAAAAGTATTGGCATTTTTAGCTAATTGCTGCCTATTCATTGACCTAAAATGAACCTAAAACTATTCCTGCTGGATGCCCTGAGATACCCCAAGGAGAGCATCCAGGAACACTTTGTCATTTGAGGATTCTACAGACACTGCCACTGCATTGCCCCTCCATTCTCCCCCTTAGCTTCACTTTTTCAATTGAAAATGCAACAGATAAAAAAGAATAATGTTTTCCACAATCCTAGTTCACTGCAATCAAGTCATATTAAAGGAAGAAAGATTTAAGATTACTGAAGAGAATTGGATTCAGCAAATAATGTTACAAAGGAAAATACATTTAGGGAAATCTGCCATTTTTAAATAGTCTTCAAATGCTTATGCCTAGACAGGAAAATCATAGCACTGATCATATATCATAAAAAGAAAGAAAGTATAAGTAGGTTTAGGGAAAACACTGTTTAGTTATGGCATTTAAATACAAACAATCTGCACCTGTAAAGTTAACAGCAAAGTAAGAATACCATTCTTTTCAAATGTACTAATCTCAATAATAAAATAAATTTGGTCAGGTACAGCTCTGCAAACATAATGTACAGAATTTTATTTCATTTTGAGGTCATGAGACAAGTCTCTGTAAAATGCACATATATTCAAAAGCACAGCATTCTGTGACACTAGTGACAGCTTTGTGCTCATCCTAAAAGTATGCTCCCTTTTATATTTAGTATTTGCAATAGAACAGATATCTATTTAGAGCTCTCTCTAAAGGTCAGTGGCAGTCAGACTAACTCTCTTGGCCTCCCTCTAAGGCTTTATGCTGAAGTTACTTGTGTGGACTCAGATAATCTTGGTAATAAAAATACAAACCTAGGAAACAGTTCTGAGCCATGTCTCACATTCCATGACACATGGCTACTTTGCAGAAGTGCCCACTATGACACAACTATATTCAAATGACTGGAAAGGACTGGAAGGTCAAAGATCTTTGGCACAAAATTAAAATACGTCACTACTGGTAAACCAAATTGCATCACTCAATTCACTAAGAAAACTGAAAGTTACCTGAAACAGAGCTTGTTTACAGTGTTGTGGTGTTTAATTGTGATCACAGCACTGAAAACTTCAGCAAAAGGAGGATCCCTGTGGAGCTGCACATGCGGTGCCACAGAATGAGCTTTTGAACCCCAAAAGTAACCAAAGCTGAGGAAAGCCCCAGTCTGACAGCAAGAGTGAGAAATGCAGAAAGCAGTTGAATGAGACTCGGAACAACTATTTCTGTGCAGGGCTGAAGGCCTCTTTGCCCAGCCTGCTGGTCTTGGCTGGGGAAGATTTAATGTCCTTGGCAGTGAGTGGCGTGGGGCTGTGGTGGGGTTTGTGCTGCACAGAGACTGTGCTGACAATACAGAGATGGTTCTGCTATTGCTGAGCAGGGCTCACACACAGCCAGGGCTCCTCTGGTTTGGGTGCTGACCCTCTGGCAGGGCGCTGGGAGGGGACACAGCCGGGACAGGTGACCCAAACTGACCAAAGGGATGTTCCAGACCACAGGACGTCATGCTCAGTATACAGAGCTGGGGGGAATAAGGAGGAAGGGGGGACCTTTGGAGTGATGGTGTTTGTGTTCCCCAGTAACCATGACTTGATGGGACCCTGCTCTCCTGGAGAGGCTGAACACCTGCCTGCCCATGGGGAGCAGGGAATGAATTCCTTGCCTTGCTTTGCTTGTGTGCAGAGTTTTTGCTTTCCCCATGAAACTCTCTTTATCTCAACCCATGATTTTGACAGCTTTAACCTTTCAATTCTCTCCCCGATCCCGCTGAGATGGGAGTGGGTGAGTGGCTGTGTGGGGCTTGGTGTCTGCCTGGGGTGAACCCACAACATATGGGGAGTAAAGTTTCCTGTACAGTCTTTGTGAGCCTCAGACAAGAAAAATGGAAAAATTATCTGGAAATTACTGAAGTAAGTGGTACATTGGGCTTGGGTTTGATCCAATTTACCCTGCTTTATCAGTGGTGCTTTTCTCTTATTTTCACAATTTACTCTTTAATTGCATTGGCATCAGGATTCAGAGCCCACGAGCAGAACCAAAGAGAAGGACATGTTTCTCTCTTAATATGCCATTGAGTTCTTTACCACATCAAAGTACATCTGATAACTTAAGAACTGAAAAAGGATCACTTTAAGAAGCAATATACTATATCTTTGGCCTTACATTCTGGACTAAACTCAGCTAAAATTCCTTATGAAAGCCAGCGGGGATCCTGCCCACAAGGGGACTGTCATGCAAGGCTTCACTTATCAAAGCAGTAGCACGTAATTCTACAGGGAAGCAATCACTCTGTAGAGCCAGCCAATAATTTAGTTACAGGAAATGTACATTGCAGATGTGGATTAACACTCACCCCCTATATTTGGAATGTGAAAGAATATTTTAAATATTAATTAAAAATTACAATCAAAAAACTTACCAGTTAAAAAAAATGACACCCTGGGACGTACTCAGGGTTGTGATTCAAAATTGTAAAATTACTCCCAGTGATTGACAGCAATGATTTTTGCCTCTTCTCCTGTTCAAAGGTTTCTAATGATAGAATAGTAGTGCTCAAGATTTGCTTATTTGCTGTATACGTGCTATTCAAGTAATGCTATTCTCAAGTGAGAGACCAGACAGCTTAATTTTACATGTGCTTCATGTGCTTGAGGTACCAAATTAAAAAAAAAAAGAAAGAATATGGAACAAAAAAGATAAGAACAAATAAGCTGAACACTGAGAAAACAAATACAATTTGTGTTATAACCAGCAACAATAAATATTTACTACATGACAGTTCCAAAGATTTTCAAGTTCAGAAAGCTTTCCAAAATAACTGAGGGAAACTCACAACTCAAACAATTAGAAAAAGCTGAGATAAGTATTTACATTAAAATATATTAATAAAAAAATTCTAATCCCATAAAATTTATTCAGTCAAATTAATTGAACACTTTTGTGAATATATTATCCACTGCAAGAATATAATTCAGCAAAGTTTAACATTCCTGTAGGCTGTACTTCTGCTCAAATTCTCTTCTAAGAATGTGGGAACCTCAGGCACCGTAAAAAATAACAAAGAAATTACTAAACAGCAGAAATCATGTTAGAAAAAACTTCCTATATTTTATCACGTTGTTACTAATATACATAAAATTTTAATGTTACAGGCACACATTTTATGTGTAAGTCTGGCAGAATGATTCAGATTGATATTAAATTCAGTTGTCACTCATTCTATCAGCAGACAGAGTGATTCCCAGCTGTGCAATTACTAGGAAATTTTGCAGGCTCAAGACTCATCATACAGAATAACAAATACCTCCTTTCTGAATAACTAAGATAATCCCCAAAAAGTGTTTCAGAAGAAAACTCTTCACTCAAGGCATTTTTCAGGGTAAACAGCAAAGGCACAACAGATATTAATGTTGTCTCTCCCAACGCTTATTCCCAGAGCTTCCTTCCCTGCCCTTGTGAGGAAGGGCAGCTGTGGCAGAACAGCATGTCCCTGCTCACCACATCCACTCCCACCACGCCTTTGATTGCCTCTGCTTAATTGCTACACTGAGGTAAAGCTCCACTGCTTTCTACTTCCTTCTTCTAACACCAGCACAGAAGTAGGGGACCAAGGAGCATTCATTTTTACCAGGCTATAGACAGCACTGCTCATCAAATCCTGCCCAGTAACACTCCTGCAGAGAGCAACAGGGATGGATCATCAGTCACCCAGGAGTCAGCACCTGAAGAGGCTCCAGTTGCTGAGGTACTGCTGATGGGATCCTCTGATCAACACAATTTGCCTTTGAGTGGCTGCGTCTCAAAAAGAAAACTAGTCCTATTTGACTTTCTTACTCTGTGTTGAATTTGCAAGACTTAGTAACAAGAACAGAACCAATGCCTCAGCATTGAGATCGTTGTGAAACAACCACGTAAACCATCACATCTCATACCACAGCACATACAGCTACACCTTCTCTGTGAGACAACTCTCACATCAGCTGTTAACCAGCTTGGAGGGGTGCCAGCTAGACATTTTTAATGCTTCAAATTTATTTAACACAGTAGCCAGCATTTGAAATTATGTGCCTTTGTGAAGTTTTTTGTTTGATTGACTTGCACTTTGTGTTACACTCCTCCAAATGGATTTGGTAACTGTTTCTTCACAGAAAATTCTGGCTGTAGATCTTCTGATCTACAGACAGGAATATGAATAAACACCCCTATTTTGTTGAGGTTCTTTGATCTTATTTGAGCGACCAGTGCCTGCTGAACAATTTCCTTAATACTACTTCCAAATATAATTAAAGACAAAGACATTTCAATACAAGCCTGAATAAAACAGAAATATTCGATTAGCTGGACAAATCAGTTCATGAAAATGGCACTTGCAATTCAATAATGAGATTTGTACATTGCTGTATTTTATAAAGAACATTTATAGAGCTGTTGAAAATTAGCAAGCACACAAGCAAAATACATTTTTCATTTGTAACTAATTGCTACAAGGATTTTTCTACAGAATGAAAGTGCAAACTTGGCACTGTAAAAGTCTGCAATGTTTTAGAGATAAAATCTAAGACTTTCACATATGCATACACAAACTTTATTAAGAAATAACTTGGTTGTATACTGCCTATTTTTGACCCTATCGTGATGACTTACATGTAAAACTACACTTAAGTGTTTTCTCGACAAATACATAGATCTTACACCTGACAAAGTTAAGACCTTAGTCTGAAAAGTTATAGTGACTTTATTTGTTGAGTAGAAAAGCAAGTATCATCTTTGTTAAGGCAGAATGCTTTGATTGTTTTTTCAGAGTATTTTCTGTCCAGCAAGAACACACAGGACCAAACCGTAAGAATCATATTATAAAAAGTGCTGAAAAAACACTTCACAAACTTGATTTGGGTAGCCAAGAGGAGTTAAATTCAACTACATTAGAGTACTTATGAGAAACTTAAAACCAAAACAAAATATCACACGTATGTTTGAAACTGAGAGCATTTTCAGACATCTCCTAGAGTAATGGCTGAGGAGTCCATGTTAGTTTGCACCTACCAGGACGTGTTATGATAAACAACGTACTGCTGCACAGAGTGTGCAAACTGTAAGGAATGTTACATTTATCTCTTGTTTTCTGCTTTCACAAATTTCTGACATACTGTAACAGTGGAGTGCACTAGACACGAATAAATTTAACAAAGGCAACAGAAGAAAATTTAACAAATTAACATAGCCTGATAATAACACCATCTCTATGTAAGAAAAACGATTGTAGACCTGCTCTGTGTCACTGCTTTTGCTCAGAAGATCATATAAACTACTTCTCTCCAAAATTATGAACTAATACTAATAAAGTACATTTGAGTAATAGACAATGCATATTTATAAAATATTCCTATAGTAATTTCAATTTAGTATTAACAGCAAAAACAGACTGGAGGAAAGAATTATCAGTACATGTTATTCAAGTCACAAGAAGGCCTCATAATCACTGACAACAAAGAGGTTGTCCTAACTCTAAATCTGCTTTCTGTTTAGGACAAGTTAATGTTGAGGTAACTTTAATGAACTGGGCCAGTGCTGTTGAAAGCAAAGCCCTAAATCCAGGGTACCTGTAGTGTCTATATAAATCCATCTACTCCACCACATATTATTTAGTCCTAGAAAGAGGAAGAACATACCTACTTTGTCCTTACACACTTGTAAAAATGTATTTCATTATTTGATTTATTATTACTCTTTAGATAGGCTTCTCAAAGCTCTTGTATCCAAATTGAAGATCAAAGATCTTGAGCGTTATCAAAATCTATCAGTAATTGATTTCATGCTGCATATAAAACTGAGTCCTTTGGAGACACCAAGAGAAAATTGCCTTAATTTATGCATGCACAAGAAGGAGCAGTGGGGAAAGAACTGTTCTATAGAAGTTCATGCATAACAGTCTAGATACAGTAATTATCTTTGGTTAGCAGAGAGCCTTTGGTTCTGTGCATAACTGTTACCTTTTACATATTCATTAAGCTGTTTGTATTAAATGTTGTTTTAAAATGAGTCCAGGCTAATTTTGCTGATAACAAAAAATGATTACTAGCTCTCATTATTGTTTAATGTGGTTATCTAATTACTTATTATTTAGACTGAAAATGTTACTACTAATATTCTGTTAATAGCCAACAATCTTGGCTAGGCTTTTGGGAAGAAATCTGTTTATGTATGTACTTGGTTATATCTCTATTCTGAAGGCCCTCGCTAATTACTGCTTAGTCTTTCCCCCTCTCATTACATATTTTCAGCCAGAGAAATTTTTATTTATGTGGCATGCCTCACGGTAATCCCCCAAGTCTCCTGTATTTACACGCCCTTGTCGGGACGCCTGTGAACAGTCTGCCAGTACAGGTTCCTGACAGGTGAAGGACAAGGGGTGGGTTTGTTCCCAGGAACAAGGTCCACTGTATTTTAGTGAAACAAACTCCTGTATTGCTGGGGCTGGTTCCGCTCAGTTTTGTGCCACCTCAAGTCTCATACAGGTCTGCCTCGGAGAAAGCTGGCTGAAGGCACCGCCTCCTATCCGAGTCCAAATTATTCTGAAAACAGACTGTGGACTCAGGTGAGAAAACAGCCAAAATGGTCCATTCCGTTTCTCTAACTATTCTGTTTTAGCTGGTTCCTTATATTCCTATGAAGAAGTAGATGACACCATGCTTGGATCGGCAAAAAGGATTGTGAAGGACCATTTACACCATCCATTGCCATGTGCAAAGGACTAAGCATCCTGTAAACCTGCTTGACGTATTTCTGTGTAACAGTCATAAATGATTTTTCAATGAAAAAATAGATCAAATATTATACCACTCTTGAACACCACAAATGCATACAACAGTTGATTGTGTAAAGTTTAACTGCACATATTTTTTAGAGTGGTGTGTTAACTTATCAGATATGAAAGAGCAATAATAATGTTACCTTCTGGGAAGAATACATTTAAAAATAATTTGTAGTTTTGAGAAAACATGGTTAAATGCTCAGCTGGTGAATACAAAACAAGCTGGAACTTATAACAGTCTATCCTAATTTTGTTTTGATCTGCTTTTTTTTTGAATGTTCATTTTCTATGAGTTCCAAATGACCATGGGCGTCTTCGGAGACACAATGCTAGTAAAAATATTAGCATGTTATTCACATTAATATTTTTGAAAAGGACTTTCCATATACCTAAGCCATGACTAATCTTTTTGCAGCCTTTATTATTATAGTACCTTCTTCCATCATATTCCAGTAACAATCTCATAGCACAGAAGTGGTACAAGCACAGGCAAAAATTATTTTACTTGAGGTATTACAGAAATTTTAATAGATCCACAGCAACGATTTGGCCAACACAGACAGTTATTTTCAGGCTTGAACCAACACTTCAGTTCCAAATATTGACAAACTCCAGGCAAGTGGAGATTCAGACTTCGGCTTTAGCAAGAAAACCCCCCACAATACACGCAAACAAAGGAAAAGCTCAGTATCACTGTCACACTGAGACCTGCCTTCTCGAATGCATGAGTTAGTTTACATAAGTGAACTGCAACATTTTGCCAAAGGCCACACATTTCCTAGACAGAATTAGGCAGCTAATACTATAGCAGGTTTCTTCCTTCACCTCCTTAACATTTACAAGGTTGCTGAATTTTGAATTTGACAAGAATTACCAATGAAAAGGGAAACCTTTTTTTTAACTGTGAACCCTTTTGGACTGAACTGTCCCACAGAAACCTGACTGTCATCACCAGAAAATGTACTAACTACAGGTTAAGTTTCAAGCAGATATGTAATACAATACAATAAAGTTTATGCTGCTACACATTTTGTCTGTGTTTATCTATGTTCATCTGAATACATATATATCAGATAATAAAAAATTAAATAATAATGAAATTATTGTATGATATATAATAACTGTATATATATTTTTAGAGTGGAGTGCTAACATATCAGATATGAATGTGCAATAATGCAGATACCTTCTGTGAAGAATACATTAAAAAAAATTATTTGTAGCTTGGAGAAAATAGTAGTATGCACAGTTGGTGAATGCAAAAGCATTCAGATCTTATAAAGATAATAGTTTATTAACTAATAATAAAATACAGTATTAAAGTCTGTATATAGTATAGTTTTATAACAATTATATTAATTTTTAATTAATTAAAATTAGGGTTAAAATTTGTTATTTTCCCCTTAAAGTAAGAGCCCAATACTAATACAAATGATATCATAAGGTTTTTAAAAAAGGAATAACTAAGTTTGCATTTCCTTACTGCCCAGTCCTTTGTAATATTTCACCTGCACATTGATTCACAATATGAAGATCCTGCAAAACTTAGACATGGCTAGGATGACACTGTTTCCCGGGAAGTCATCTTCTTAAACAACAGTCTTGGGAGCACTTCTGCACGATGAAGGTAAACACAAGCACTTTGAAAACTCACCATAAATTATGTGTGTGTCTCAGATAGGTGTCAAGCAGTCAACGAATCCATTTAATTGAAAAGCAAACAAAAAGCTAATGAATGCCACTTAAAAAGTGCCTGCTTAATAAAAAATAAGTGCTGTTAATGGGAGTAAATATGTTCACAGCATAGCAGCTGAGGCTTATTTTCCTCACCATCTCTCTCCACCGACAGATCTCATCGGTGTTGGACACTAGCTCAGGTTTTCAAGCTGAGAAAGGCAATTTTCTAAAATTGGCATTTTGCTCCCTAGCAAACCTTAACTGTGCTTAGTAATTTGCTATGTGACTTTGCTTCTCATGAATTATCTACCAGTGCTCCCGCTCCTTGGTTTATCTTTAAAAATATGCTATGATAAATCAGTACTTAGCCATGTGAATGGACAGCCATCTGTGAATTACTGTAAACTTCATACAGGATAAATCTAGAAAAACATGATTTGATCAAAAAGTTACACCAGATTAAAAACATTTTTTTCCCTCTGCAATGGCAAATTCTTCAGATTTATTTTTATGTTTGAAGTTTCAGAAGAGAAGAAGATGTTATCAGCATAGATTTTAACTCCTAAGTTCAGACAGAACATGAATTCACAGTAGCCCAAATAACCAGATTTAAGTATTAATGTTGCTAACAAAATGGAATGTGCTTCATAGACGTAATGTCATTTGGCCTATAAATTCACAAAATCTGTGTGACACCTCTCAGTTGTAATAATCCATTACTTAAGAGTTGATGACATACAGCGAACACATGCAAAATCTTGCTACAGTTACAAAGTCTCCAAAAACATGAAAAATTGACACTCATTTTTATATTGTCGGCAGTAACATGTTTTTTCAATCACTGAAATGAAACCTAGGCACTGGTCATTCACAGGATTCCACCCCTGCACCAGTACCAGCTGTCAGCACGAACCCACTCCCGGTGCGCGGTGAAAGCCCTGCCCAGCAACAGCACGGTTGCCTCCCTGCTCCCAGAGCCCGCCGCCCTCCGGAGTGTTCGGAGTGTCCGGAGCACTGCTGCCCACGCAGTGACACAGCACAGAAAGGCTCCGGCATGTCCTGAGCCTCAGCTAACTCATGTTCTCCCAAACAACTCGGGAACACCATTCCGTGGGACGGGAGCCATGGATGGCTCTCCCAAGGCTTCAGCAGTGTGAAGATACAGTGGGTTGGCTGTGGGTGGGTATAGGTATAGATTTAGTTGCCCTCAACGAAGAGCTTGGCTATATTTACTATTTATTTGCCTCCATACTATTTTCTGCTCTTCAACGCCAATCTAACTCAATTCTGAGGAGTAAAGTTATGCAAATATCAATCCAGTCAAGTAGGAGAGGGTCACAACTACTGTCCTCCTCAAAGAGCCTACAATGACATCAGGAAGACCTTGTCATGTTCTCTTTTAGATAAGCATGCAAATATAGTTTGTCTCATTGTATCTAAACAAACAAAAAACCAGAAAAATTAGAACTGGCTATCCAAAAAACCCTTGTATTTCCGAACCACTTTTTATGTGATGTAGTTTGTTGAAATAACTAAAGGATGTATGGAACTAATCAAAGAACCTGGATTGAAGCTACATTAAAATAACTCAGACAGTCAAACTTCTAGGGATAATTGCTGGTTACTGAAAACATCAGCCAGAAGATAAAGGGTGATTGTATCTTCCTACTGACACCTTTTATTTGAGTGTGCAATCTGCATGTGGCTTTGGAATTCCATCTACTATAGTTGGTCATATCCTTGAGTCCAAAAGAGAGCCACCAAGATGTTCAGAGAGATGGAGCACCTCTCCTGTGAGGGAAGGCTGAAAGAATTCGGATTGTTCAGCCTGGAAAAGAGAAGGTTTTGGGGTGACCTAATTGTGGCCTTCCAGTACCTGAAGGGAGCCTGCAGGAAAGATGGGGAAAGACTATTTACAAGGGCATACAGTGACAGGACAAGGGAAATAGGTTTAAATTGAGAGTAGGTTTAGACTAGATACTAGGGGAAAATTCTTGACTGTGAGGGTGAGTCACTGAAACAGATTGCTCAGGGAAGTCACGGATGCCCTACCCCTGGAGGTGTTTCAGGCCAGGTTGGATGGAGCTCTGAGCAACCTGGTCTAGTTGAAGGTGTCCCTGCCCATGGCAGGGGGATTGGACTGGATGATCTTCAAGGTCCCCTTCCAACCCAAACCATTAAATGATTCTATGATATAACAGTTGTTTGTACAAATATTGAATTTTCTTAATACCATCCCCCTTTGGCCTAGACAATGTGACTTTTGGGGTGGGGGATTTGGCCCTTGTTAATGAAATTTACATTGTCCTCAACTCGAGACTGGATTGCTGTCATACAACTGACAGGAATAAAATCCTCAATTAGTCTGTAAACTGAAGCAAACATTCAGTGCAACATCCATTTACTAATTAGCATTTCATAATGTGCAGTGCTTAAAGATTTACACTGACTTGAGCTGACGGTAATTAAAATATAAGTACATAGGGCAACAATAGTAAACCAGTTGCTTATGTACTTAAGGCAGCATATTGTATTTTCCTCTAATTGATTCAATTAATCTTCAGCATTGCTTTTCCTTCTAATGTTGAGATGGAAAAGCTCATCTTTTCCCTGCAGCAGGACAGCTCATCTCTGGCTCAACCTCCCCTCAAAGAGCAGATGAAAGATGAACCCAAGTGGAAGCACTGAGTTAGGGAGCAGGAGATAAACAGCTAATGCTCATCACAATGAATCTGTCACAAAAGTGTGCCTTGAGTGCACAACCCTCAGCAGGAAGCGTTTGGGAAATATGACACAAAAAAGGTTTGTCCTGACAGTCACCAAGTATAAAGTTGCTTGAGAGTTACCTATGCAAACACAGTCCCTTTGTCAGCTTTATGTTGACATTGCTGTGTAAAATGCAGTATTATTGCCTCAGTATACAGAAAATTACCCAGTAGTCTGAAGTCTCACCTCACAATTCTTTGTGGGGAAGGGAGACTGTGTGTGTGTGCAAACTCTGAGAATTCTAATGGACCGAACATACAAACAATCCTCGTAGTGAGCAGTTGGAGATGAAATATGTTACAATGCAATGTAACTGTGCTAAAAAAAACCACCGTGCAAAAGAAAAAACTCGCGGAAAATCTATTTTAAACTCCAGTTGTGATATTACCTAAGGGAAGGAATTCAACTCGGGTTCCATAAAGGCCTGGAACCCTACCTGAAACATCCAGAAATTATGGCAAGAGCTTGATTAATTTCAGGAAACGTAGAATTGCTCTTGGGTGTACAGTGGCTCAGACCTGTCCCTTACCTAACTGTTGGGATGCAGTAGGGCTATTACTACTTCAGTTCATTCAAAAGGCAATAGAAGTGTGCTACAGAACAGTTTCATGATGTTAACCAGAACACAGGAACTTCACTTGGAAAGCCCATGAAAGTATATTCCAGCAGGAAGCATCTGATGTCTCAGATAGTTCTCTTTTAAATTGAAATGAGATTAATGACCCTTTTGCAGTACACTAGGTGTATAACATGAAAGCTGGCTAACATGGTACATACCAGGTGCCCTCCTTGAAAGTACAGCTTTGCTGGTGCAGTGTCACTAGATGAATGCAGTTTTGAGAAGATCTCCATGGGACAGTTGTACAACTGTATTTCATACCACACAAGTAATTTGGGAGCCGACACATCAGCAATGCACTCCAGCTGTTTTGCGATATTCCCACAGCACAAAGAGGCCATAAACCCCATTTAACTAGTCTGTTAAGTCAGGTTCATGGCTGCTTTGTGCCAACAGGCTGGCACAAAGCAGCTGAAATGTATTGGTGAGTTTGTCCTGTATTCAAAATGACAGAAAACCTTATATAGTCTCACCTGAAGTGGTATATTGTTACATATGCCAAAATAACCACCCCCCTGGAAATCTTGTTACAAAGTGGAAACACAAATAAAAGGAAATTGCTCATTCAGTAAAAAGAATGAAAATACCATAAAAAATGGGGTTCATTCTCTGTTTCCAGTTCACCTACCACTGGTGTTCAACAACAGAGAAAACATTCCCACCTGTCACAAAGACATATGGAGCCAGTAGCAGTTAAGACAGACTTTCTCCATTCCACTAGGAAGCATTTACTGAAGCTATTAGAATTCAAGAAGGCTCTGCTGGGCACTGAGTTTTATTCCTACTCATTTTAACAGGCTGTCTTGAAGACACAGATACTTCAGCACTGCCAGAGATATTTCCTAAGGTCTACTTTTTTTCCCCAAAAGAATATGAAAGATACTGTTTAATTTAAGGAGAAAACTTTACTTTATGCATCTAGTATTACAGTACATGGAGGCCTGTATTGCAAGTGCAACAACAAGCCCACTAAAAGAATAATTTCTTCAATTGTTTTTTTTTCTTAATGTATAATAATAATGTCATAAAACTGCAAATGTCCTTTTACACTGATGTAATTCAATCTCATTCCCTTAACATCCACTTGGCTAAAATGGTCTGCTTCTAAGATGTTAACCAATCCCAATTTCCAATCCCTACAAAGCTTCTGACAAAAATATTACTGAGATCCTATAGTCTTCCTGAAAAGTTAGCACTTCTCAAAAGATGGACTTAAAGATACACATTTAGTACAGACAATTCTTTATTATGCAGTAGCTTTCAGAAGAAAACAGTTGCATATATCTATATAGCTATAAACCTGCATTCCACCAAACACTCCTATCCTTGGTTGCACTCATATCATTGCCAGCCCAAAGAAGCCTGAAGAGTTCTCATGGATTTGACATTTTTTTTGTCCCCCTTTTTCCTGATCCCCACCCATGTATCCTAAGGAACTGACCTGTTAGCAGGAAGTAACATCTGCTGTTGATCCCAGTTGCCCAGACCTCAGGGGGAACTGCGGTCCATAACAGCAGCTGAAGCAATCTCCAGCCCCCTCTATAGGGCAGGCAAATCCAGCTACAGAGAAAGGACAGAGACTCAAGCTGTCCTTCATCTTTACAAGGAGACCGGTCACATCTGATGCTCGGCTTAAGAAAACCACAAACTTTAATTCTCTGACTTGGATGATACAAACTGTCAATAAATGTACACAGTGGTATTTCAAGTGCCATGTGTTGAAAGAATGTGCCTGGTTTGTGTGTTTTATATCAGTTGATAATTCAGGGACCATATGTGCTCACGGGTAACAGTTACTAAGCTCCCTCTGACATTATCTGGAAACTACAATTCTCTTGATTGTAAAACAAGAAAATTAAACTGCCTTCATATAAACATAAAATAAAACTGCCTTCATATTTTGCCCTTGTAATAATTTTCTGTCTAATTGGCGGACATATGGGGAACACACAGTTTATATCATGTACAAGTTTGGACGTCCATGACTTGGAAATCATAGCAGCCACTAATTAATCCAGTTTGTAGTGCAGAAAATACTGTTTTCTAACTGTTTCAAAGCTAAAAGATTTTATTTACTGTGGATCCTAAGTAAAGTGTACTTCTTCCAGGAATAAGACCTCAGCTGGAAACATTACCTCCAAGCTCAGGTTTCAGAAATGTGAATAACCACAGGAGGGCAGAACCCACAGAGAAACTCAGCCAGCCACAGACAAAAGATTATGTACAGTCTGTAGGGGAATGTGAGCACACACATCTAAACTGGATCTCATTTCAGTTACAAAAAATGGGCACATAAAATTAACTTGTCTTCGTCACACTGAAATAAAAAAAACCCAGTTATGTTATCTTGATGAGGAAATGATACCTGTCCTCTTTGATCTACACCATATTTAACCTCCCTATTTAATGACCAGGTAAACAGTATTTACAGTGCTTATGGAGCTGAAAGGCTGCAAGACATGCAACAACTTTATATTCCATTCACTAGTGCTGTGTAAGAGACTTGGGAAAAAATCTGCTAGGACCCTTAAATCTCAATATTTATCTCATTAGTTGGATAAATTTTTCAACAAGTCACACGGGTCTTAACTTAGATAAGGGAAGCCTTTGGGTAACTATGCTTAAAAAAGTACAAATCCAAAGAGAATCAACCTCCCAAAACCTCACAGAAACATGCAACACTCTTCCAGTGGTGGAATTATTAAAACTGTCCTCTGGTGACCAATTTTGAAATACAAAAATTAAAAAGTGGCAGATATTGAAGTATTAGGTTATTCTCAACTCTTTTGCCAAATGAAAGAAACCCTCTCTCTCTCTCCTTTTCTCTCTCAATCAGATTCACACAACACATTTTCATTTTATACACACCCTCCAGGTTCTTAGTTATATCTACCGTTTTAATTCCATCTCATTTAGATTTTCCATAAACTGACCTAAACCAGTTTTCATAACAGGGTAAATTTTCACTATTACTTGATTAATAGGTATCTACTTCCCTCTTCCTTCCTCTACAGTTTAAAATCTTGACTTCTCATTTTGCTGCTTCCTGTGATACTTCAAAACTCAAAGGCTATCCTTCTAAACGTTTGTTTTATGCATGCTTCTATAATTTTCATGATATATATTGTTATGAATATTTTATTTAAGAGATGGGACACACATTTTTTAAGGCGTGGCGATTAAATGAGGAATATTTTGGAAGTATGTTTAGGGTTGTGTGTGTCAAGGCACAAACACATATAAGGCAGTTAACCCTATCTTTTAAGTAAAGTCAGGAATGACAAAATATAAACTTGACAAACTACACACACTTAACCCTGAGATGAAAAAATTCATTGCAAAGCCATTATGCACTAACTTTTCAAGAACTCTATTAATAACATTGAGTTTCCTCAGTATTTCAAATGGATGCCTCATCATGATGGAAGGATGGAACTATTTAAGTCAGACATTACATCTGTAGTCATCCAGGCTTTTACTTTATAACTCAAGATGTTTCACAGTTCTAAGCTGAATGAAGCCTTTTGAAATATTTGTCAAAAAGAAAATAAAATTACAATAATCCCCAGTTTCCTCAAACACAAAGATAAAAATTTCCCATTTGACTGAAGGATGACAACTGTGACTCAGCTTTACGTCTTAGTCAGTGAATGAGACTAAGACTAAAAGACATGCCTTGTCCTCAAGGCTTAAGGCCTAAACTTCAGATGTGGTTACACTTCAGGTGTGCTCTTGTTTGAATTACTTGGCCCAGACTTCCTTAGATAATTATGTATGTCACTCCTTTACAGTCACTTCTGGGTATCGAACCAATGAGAATGAGGCCACGAAACACTTTGGACAATCTAGGCCCCAGATTTCTGTGCCCCAGCTCCTCCAACTGTAAGAATGGGCATTAACTAATTACTGTAGAATGCTTTATTCCAACAACAAATGGTGGTCAAAAGAAATATGTAGCATGTGTAGGAGACAGGAGAATTCTAAAAAACCTATAGAAGAAAAAATGGAAATAAAAAATTATTTTTGCTATTGGCTTGAAACTGATTTAAAGACATAGAAATCAAAATACTGAACTCAAGAGACCTTCCAGAACAAAGACAAAATGACTGAGCCTTTTCCCTACTACAGAATTTTATTACATCAGGTGAGCTGTGAAGAACCAAGCAAGCTTTCATAAAACTGACCACGAGCCTGAGGCAGACAAAGAACCACATTTTATATTGAATTACAACAGAACTTTGGTTCCAGTTCAGGTTAGCTTTGACTGATGTAGCCTGTCCTCATTTATAAAGATCACAAAATTCTGGGCAGTGTTAAATTAGCTGGCTTAACGTTACAGATGTGTTTTAGTATGACACTTTATTGTACTGAAGGTCAGGAGATTTGACAAAAAAAAATTACAATAATCCCCAGTCTTCTAAAACATAAAAACTTTCCATTTGACTGAAGGGTAACAACAGTAACTCGACTTTAAGTATTAGTACGTGAATGAGTCTACTGAAGGAAGAGAGGGTTAATTAATCTGTAGATTGGGGTTTCAGCTACAAGGAATTGCTTCCATGAAGTTCTTTTCCTGATAAAATGAGTGAAAACAGGATTGGAGACAGTGAACGAATATAGCTTTATAGGGAGATAAAGAGTTAGTCTGAATTTCTTTTTAGCCATGGATTGATTTTAAGCTTTTTCTGCTTTCAGCCTAATCCTTCAGGAATGTAAAAAAGTGTTACTTGAGGTCAGTATGAAGGTGAAAGTAGCATTTGAATCCACAGGATTACCAAACCTCTGCTGTTAGACTCCCCTTTTCATATTCTCAAGTATAATTCACAACTTCTCTTAAACTGACAGTAAGCACTGTAAAAATGGAACATAACACTCTGTGGCCATCAATAAAAATAAACAAAAATAAAAGTCAATATATCAGCAGGAAAAGTATGGTAAGTATTCTGTTAGCTCAGTCAATAACAATTACTAACCTAGTGTACCACAGTATGCCTGGCTTTATAACTGGCAGAAATTTGCTAGATAACACACAGGAACTAGAGAATTTCCAAGTTAGTTGCCTCATAATTGCTTAGCTAAGTTTATCTCCTTCAATGAGAGGGTGACTTGTGTAGTGGATGAGGGAAAAGCTGTGGATGTCACCCGCCAGGAAATTCATAAATCCTTTGACACTATTTCTCACGGCATTCTACTGGATGAAGTGTCTGCTCACAGCTTGGAAGGGTGCACTGTTTGCTGGGGAGAAAATGGGCTGGACAGCCAAGCCCAGAGGGTGGGGATGGATGGATGGATGGATGGATGGGATGGATGGGATGGATGGATGGATGGATGGATGGATGGAGAGTTCAATCCAGTCGGCAGGCCCAGGGCCCAGTACTGGGGCTGTTTCTCATCAGTGTTTTTATTTATGAAGTTCCCACAGGCAGTTTGCAAGGGAAAGTTCTGGGTCTTGGATGTAGGTCACAACCACTGCCCGAGCAATGCTGCAGGTTTGGGGAAGAGTGGCTGGAAAGCTGTCTGGAGTAAAAGGATGCAGGGATGCTGGTCCACAGGTGGCTGACCATGAGCAGTGTGTGCCCAGGGGGCCAGGAGGGCCAGGGGCATCCTGGCCTGTGTCAGAAACAGCGTGGGCAGCAGGACCAGGGCAGGGATTGTCCCCTGTACTGGGCACTGGCGAGGGCATGGCCCAAATCCTGTGCTCCCTTTTGGTCCTCTCACTACAAGACAGACATTGAGGTGCTGAGTGTGTCCAGAGAAGGGCAACAAATAGGTGAAGGGTCTGGAGGACAAATCTTATGAGCAGAGACTGGCGTTTAGCCTGGAGAAAAGGAGGCTGAGGGAGACCTTACCACTCACTACAGCCACTGGAAGGAGGTTGCAGCAAGGTGGGGTCAGTCTATTCTCCCAAGTTACAAGAGACAGGACAAGAGAAAGTGGCCTAAAGTTGTGTCAGGGGAAGTTTAGATTGGATGTTAGGGAATTTCTTCACTGAAATACTTGCCAAGCATTGGAACAGGCTCTCAGAGAAGTGGTTGAGTGACCATCTCTGGGTGTACTCAAAAGACCCAAAGATGTGGTGCCCAGGACATGGTTTAGTGGTAGACTTGGCAAGGCTGAGTTGATGTTTCAACTCGATGATCCTAAAGGTCTTTTCCAATCTAAATTACTCTATTCTATAATGCAAATATCAAGAAGGAAATGTCTGCTACAAATCACTAAATACAGTTTAGAACAGTAATAATCCTTCCAAAAAACTTTCATTACTGCATGTAATGACTGGCTCACTGGAACATTATGGACTTTCAACATCATATTGGTTCATTAGCTGTCAAACCGGCCATTAGTGCTGGCACTGACCAACACTGTAATAATCTTTGGTTATCCTTTCTACATTATTCCAATAGAAGCCATTGCTATGAAGAAATTGGCATCATAAGTTGAAAAAATATATTTAAGGTATAAAGTATATATTAAAGTTGAAACAAATGTTTTGCTCATAACATAGACACATAATATATATCTCAGATCACTGATGGATTTCAGGAAGGGTAATCTGCTGTGTAAAAAGCCAAAGAAAGCTGTGCAAAGACACATCCTTTATTTTCACAGAGGTAACAGGGCAATGAAACCTTCTGTGAACTGCAGAAAGGTCGCTCAGTGAAAGCTACAAGGCCTGTTTAGGCTCCACAAATGCTGATCCCCCAGCCTTGCCAGGAAACTTGGCTTGCCATAGTTGCTCTTAGCAGTATTCAAGACAGCTAATTTAGAGCTAAGTCTGCTCTAAAGCAGTATAAACTTTGGCTTGTACAATAAGAACAATAGAAACAATAATAGAAGTTATGAACATATATAGAATAAACCCTAAATATAATCCTAATTGCAAACAAGTTGAAATCAGCCCTGTAAAATTTTACCTAAGCAATTGAAAGTCCAATGATTTTTTATTTCAAATAAGTACTTCTTATTAATGAATAAAACATACTATGCCTTTATCAATATTAAACACCAAGGGAAAGAGTAGAAATGTTGTCTTTTACTTTGGACAACAAATTTTTTTCATGGCAGCTTTCAGGAGAATGAAATAAGTTTTTAACCTACACAGTTAGCTCAATAGGAATGTGTCAAGAAATAAGTAAGTCTTGTAAAATTAAGTGTTTAGAAATCAGCAAGCAAACAAAAAACCCCTTAACAATAAAAAGGTGAGAAATCTAGTGTGTCGAGCCACGGAGCTATATGTTTGAATGCATGGCAAATCTGAATTGCACTCCAAAGAAATTACAAATTGTGACTGAGCAGTAAGAGTCCAAAACAGAAGAATGTTCAGAGAAGATGGGCAAGGACTCCTAGAATTTTTCAATGATTATGTAAATAAAATAGAACCAAAGTCACAGGTCAGAATTTTTCTCCCACTGAAAAAACTGATGATCTCAGCACTAGTGAACTTCATTAGAGACAGAAATCACCTGACCTAAAAATAAGGGCTGTTGAGTAACTTCTTCAAAGCAAAGTGTGAGAAAAGGACATCAAGTGCTATTAAGAGCTACTAATAGTCTCCTTGCAGTCCCTCCATATTGGTAGAACTAAAAACTGGAGAGTTTGATAAGGCTCTAAATATAACTCTAGAGTTGCTATAATTACACCCCTGGGGATAGGGGACAGGAGACAGAAAAATTGTTACTTAAAAAAATGAGCACAAGAGCAAATGAAAGGTGAGTTTTTCATTACATCCATAACCCCTATTACTTAATTATTCTTATCACTTCAGAAACAGGACTTCAAGAAGTTACATATAAATAATGACACCAGGGTAATTATCTCAAAGTTGCTTCAGAGTTGTCAGAAGTAGTACAGTGAATACAATCATCTTATCTTGAATTCATATGCACAAATTTCTTATCTACAAATTATAGCCAAAATAGTAATTTAGTTAACACACTGTCACTACTTTGGAAAAGATCCCCAAACATTAGTAATAAATCACCATCCTTTATTTTAGCTCACCAGCTAAGGCTGCAGACTTTCTGTGCTCCACAACTAAAATTCTGCATGACCTGATTTTTGCATCATAACATGGTCCCTGCAACATGGTCCCTTTGATATTCCCAAGCCTCTTTACATTTGTGTGCTGTGGAGTTTGCAGGGCACAACCAGCACAACAGAGAGATGCCTTGGTGACTTCACCCCAAAGACTGAGAGCAAACTTCCTAAGGGCTTTCTGCAGCTCTGCAAATGTCACAGCTCACTGAGCTGCCTCAGGTGGGAAAAGGCACAGGCTATAGGAAAGGTCAGCAGCTATGATCCTGGACATACTGCCAATAAAGCAAAGAATAATTTTAGAACACTTTTTTTTTTTTTAAATGCTACAAATTAGCTCATTCTTTAATATTAATCAATGTTATTTTCCTAGTATACCACTGCAGACAGTTTCCAAATTCTGAATTAATTTCTGACTGATCTTTACTAGAAGATTTACAACTTACAAAACCCTGTGATCTGAAGCTTGATTTATAACTTGCTGACACATAGCAAATAGAGAGTATTAAATGCTATTTGAACATGAAAGCACAGTGCAAGAAGAGCCTCTTCAGACACAGATACACAAGTTAGAACAGACACTATGCTCAGCCATACAGAAAGTCTGCCATTGTGTAGTGCTCCCGAGACTAAAGCAGACAAAAAGGTGACCCTTCTTAAAACATTACCTATCACAATAATGTACAAGTCAAGTATAAAAATCATGCAAATTGGCCCAGAAACGTAAAATAACTGTTTCAAAGTTCAGGGCTTCAGTGACTACAACCTAAATACTCAATTCCTTAGAGCAAACTACTTCCCCAGACCAAGGAAGCAGAGAATACTGTATCCAACTGGAAGTACAAGTAAATGTAAAATAACATTTACTCAAATGGCAGATGGTTTTGATGAAGGAGATTATATGTACCATGGATGAAAATTAACTGACTGGAAGCTAAGTTTTGAGAATTACAACTCAAGTTTAAAGTAAAATACAGTCATACTATTGTCTTTATATTAATATATGTGCATCCTATACATTTATTTTGTATTACATTATGAAGAAGGAAAAAGAATAGTCATCTACAGATATTTTAAGGGCACTTTTAAATACTCATAGAGGACTTACTCTGAAATTCAAGTGACTGTTCAAAAACACTCTCCCAAAGGTAGCAGTCTGCTAAAACACTATAAATCAATTGTCAATTTATTATTTGTTATCAGCAACAGTGATAGCACCTCTAGGATAACGTATTTAAGGCAGGAAAAAAGGTACCATGCAGGAACAATTGAAGCCAGAGAAGAGAGGTGTGAGAACAAGTGAGAGAAACAACTGCACACACCAAGGTCAGTGAAGAAGGAGAGAGATCAGGCTCTCCAGGTGCCAGGTCAGATTCCCCTGCAGCCCGTGGGGGTCCACGGTGGAGCAGAGATGCACCTGCAGCCCCTGGAGAAGCCCACGCTGGAGCAGGGGGATGCCTGAAGGAGGCTGTGACCCTGTGAGAAGCCCATGCTGGAGCAGGCTCCCAACAGGACTTGTGGACATGGAGACAGAAGCCCATGCTGAAACAGGTTTGCTGTCAGGACTTGTGGCCCCATTGGGGACCCATGCTGGAGCAGTTTGTTCCTCAAGAACAACACCCCATGGAAGGGTCCCACACTGGAGCAGTTCATGAAGGGGGAGGAAGGACCAGCAGAGATGTGTGATGAACTAAGCACAGTCCCTACTCCCCATCCACCTGTGCTGCTGGGGGAGAAGAGGCAGAGCAAAGTCAAGCCCAGGAAGAAAAGAGGGGTGGGGGAAGCTGGTTTTATTATTTGGTTTTACTTCTCCTTACTCTATTCTGATTAAATTCAATTAAATGTTCCTAAGTCCAGCCTGCTTTGCCCATGATGGTTATAGGTACATGTTCTCTCCCTGCCCTTATCTTCACCCACAAGCCTTTCATTGTATTTCCTCTGCTCTGTCCAGCTGAGGAGGGGAGTGGTGCATTAGTAGGCACTTGGCATCCAGCCAGAGTCAATCCATCACAATACTAAAATCAGTATGATTTCTAAACATACTACTGTGATTTATGCCATGGTAAAGAGGGGTAATCTGGCCTTAATCACTTTAATGGAAGTCCATGTGAAGAAATAATTGCTGTTTATTTTCCACTATTCTATTTTTTATTCACTGCCCAGTTCTAAGTGACTATGATTCCACAGAATATTTGAATATTTAGCTAACTAAAAGCTCTTTTGCATCAGTCTTCTAAACCCCTTCCCCCCCCAAAAAAAACCCCCAAAACCCAACCCAAGCCAAAAAGCAAACAGCAAAATCCCCAAAACAACAACCAACCAAACCATCACTGTCATCCTTACTTTTCTCCATTGTTCTGCTTCTGTTTGCATCAAAGCATCAGGCCTTGGTACATGGCACCTACTTTCAAATCAGAAGTTTAAGCATATGCTTATTTTGAAATGCAGAGGCTTATGGAAATGAAGCTTTACTTTCATCCATTCCATAACATTTAATTTTAGAGGAGGCTTTTTTATGTCAAGTTCTTACCGGACATAGGGCATGCTCCATATTCCTTGAAGTCATATATCAATAGTTAAAACATATCTTGCCACCAAATTAAAGAAATAAAAAAATTATAGCAATGAAAACACTTCATAAATTTCCTCATTCAAGTAAGTCCTTAACAATTCTCATTATTGATGCTTTAGGTATTTCATATGCACACACACAACACCTTAGAATTACTGTTTAAGGCCACATTTGAAAGCTTTAGTTATGACTTAGCACTTGCCTTTAGTAAAAAACCCCCACAAACAACCACTAAAGTTAAAAATAATATAAAAATTAAATAAAGCAATGAAGTAAACAAACAATATACCCATTGGTAGTGACTGAAAAATAAGGCTCCAGAACCTGGAGTTCTGAATGATTTCTCATGCCCTGTGGTTTTTTGGTTTTTTTTTAACATTATAAGGTATTAACCTTGAAGTACAGTAGTGCCCTTAAAATATTTAGTCTGGGTCATCAGCTGCTATGAGTTCATGGAATCCTTACATCTTCTTAGACCCTGAATCCCACACCACTTCTGTTATTTCCTCTCCTCTCAGAGACAGAGAGTGCTTTCGACAAGTACTGAAAGGGAGATTTACTGCCCCCTCAATTCACCCAGCCTATCTTTTGGGATATATCTGAGAGGTGCTGTACCAATGGTTTTAGCAGTTCCTGCCAAGATCCCTGCCCTTGTGCTCTGTCAGTGCTCTAAGGGTCAGCAGCACGCACTCAGTTCTCTGCCACTCAAGAAAATCAGATAACCTGCTGATTGGGCAGTCCACTTGGCCCAAAAACTGTGCGAGTACTTCGGCGAGGAAAGCCTCCTTTGACTTTCACCAAGTTGAGATGGATAGTCTTTGCTCAGACAGGCAAGAATGTGAACTTCATAAGGGGAGGAAAATTCAATGGCAGTTCAAATGAAACCTCCAACTCGTTTGCTACTACTGACTTAAAAAAAAAAGTTTTTTGTAGATGACGTGTCTTGGAAGTAAAGTGAATCACACACCAACACTCTTTTCTTTGGACAGTCTCAGATATCTTGGTATTTACCATTAACAGAGCAGCATGGGAGTGTCTGAGTACACCCCCTTGATCAGAAATTGCCTATGTAAAAATAATAATAATAATTAAAAAAAAAATAAATTGCTGGCACTCGTAAAATCACACTCAAACCACAAAGATGACACTGCCCAAGACTGCTCCTTTTAATATTTGAGAGATTACAAATTATTAAAAACACCTATTTTTTCCAAAGATGTGCCCTTCAAGTTCCTTTTTTAAATCCATTTTTAATGGAGATTAATTCCTTTATTTCTTGCCATTTTTTTCTTACTATATCCTTGAAATTCTGATTTTATCTGGCAAGGTATCAAGAGCTTGATCATTAAAATCCTCACTAAGCAAGAGTCAGTGAGTGGCTGTATAGCAATAAGTTTATTTTCGGGTACCATTTTTTTGGATTTTCAGAGAACAGAATCACATTCCATGCAGAAGGGACTGGAGGAACCTTGGAATGACTGCCTGTCCAACTCTTCACTCAAATCAGGGACAATTTGGATTAGGTCTCATAACTGTTATTAATGTGCCCAGCTTTCTCTGAAGAAACAAAAAGCACTTCAAAACCTGGGCAATGTATTTCCAGTTACTGACTATGACTTTTAACAAAAGCCTTTCTGTTTCCCCTGCAGTGTGCAGCATCAACCCCTCTACACTGACACACAGAGCAGATGCAAAATGGAAGCAGATTAAAACCCAAAAGACAACTTCTAGTTTTGTTGAAAGGTAGAGAATACATTCAAAAGCCTAACATGTGGCTATGTATATTGTGGCAGCAACGATGCAGACAAGACAACTTTTAATCTTACCTCCACTGTTTTGCTAAGTAGAACACCTCTGTAAGTCAGATGCCAGCTGAGGCACAACAATTACAACAGACTGAGTATATAAAAATATGCCTATTGTGATTGTACCATATCACTGAAATTTCATGTTTCCTGTTGTTAGATAAGAGTGTACCCCTAAAGGACACAGCACATACCATGTTTCCAGCAGCCTGAACAACCCAGATGGCCCCTGCCTTTATTTTCTTCCATGCAAGACTTTAGAATCCAAGATTCACAAAGGAGATGGAAATTATCTGGGAAATCTCCTATCACCTTATACTGAATAGAAGACATTAATTAAATCACTTTTTTCTTGCCACATAGAATATTTACTAATGTTATTAAATAGAACTTTTGTCTGTTTTACCCGAAAATATAAGACTCAAGTGGATTACTTTTTTACTAGTTCGCTTTCATGTATTTGAGAGTTTCCAGGTCTTTATTTCCTACTTGCAAGAAGGATGAGGCTATGAGAGATGATCTGCTTCTCCTCCATTCAGACACATTGACTGTTAGAAACGAAAAAAAAAAGGTGTCCTTGCACCACTGGTAAACAGAAATGTATGAAAACTTGACTGCTTGCTCCATGGTTTTTCTCAGTCAAGCACATCTTTCTCTTACTGGTGCCAAAAACTCTTTTAAGTCAACTCTGTTCCCTGTTAGGGCTGATAGCCAGAACAGAATCAACTGTTGTCTCTCTTTGATATATTTTTATTACTTTTCCTTTTTCAAAATGAAAAAAAAAAAAATAAAAAAAAATCATCACTGTGATCTTAAAACTGCACCCAGAGTTAGAAGGGAAAAAAACCCAAGAGAAATGTGTGTTCGATTCCTACATTTTATACTAAGCAAGTATGATGGCTTCTAAATAGGAAGCAGGATAACTGAATTAAAAGCTCTCTCGGAAGGGTTCAGAGTTATTTTCTCAAACAATATCCTAAAGTAAGAAAAAAACCACCACCAACAACAACAAAAAAAGTCTTTAAATAACATAGTTGCTAGAGACATCTTTCTAAACAACTCAAAAAGTTTAAATATCCCCATTTTAAGAAACATGAATAGAATTTGGATTGGAAATTAAGCTGTCATTCTAAATCTTGTGCTTAGTACCTCTCTCTCTTCTTGTATACCAGGAAGACACTGAAGTTATGTCAAAACAGACTTAAATGATCAAAAGCATCACCGATGATAATGTTTTGCTCCTAGAGAACCACCATTTGCAAGAACATCAAAAGTTTTCAAGTTATATTTTTCTTTATCCACAAGACTTTCCTGTTAATATTAATTTAATAGAACAAGCAATTATCCAATTATCTTCACATTTAAATTACCCAAATGTCCAGGTTATAATTGTATTCATTAGTTACTGAAATTGCACCTGCAAATGCTACCTCAAAAATATGGCTATGANAGGTATGGCAATACTGTTATCAACAATTGTTGATTTTTGCCAATGGGCTGCTACAGTTCCATGTAGAAATTGTATGAACACCACGAACAACCAGCAGCAAATATTTTAAAAATCAATTTTGTTGTGACTTTTAATGTCTGTTCTCAGAACAGAATATGTCTTTTATTCTTTTTTACCAAAATCTGCCAACTCTTCTTTGACAGGAAGGCTGTAATATTACTTTTTACTACTACTCTCATTCTGGAAGAATTTCAGTCAGGAAAAGAAACTGGGTTAAAAAAATTGTCACATTAAAAGTAAGTTTATAGGTATATGCTCATGCCGTGTGTATAAAAACTTCTTCTAAGCATAAAACTCACACTGAACTGGTTTTGGTGGGGTGTGTGTGTGTAGGAGAGTTATTTGTTTGGTTTTGTTTTCATGGTTTTCTTTACTTTGTTTGTTTCTTTCAGTACGAAACTCTGCTAATGAAACACTTACGAAGAAGATGAGGATATTTACAACAACTGAAATTCTAGAGCTTCAGCCATAGCCTTCTTCATGGGAGGGAGTTACTCTGAGTTATTCCCATACAAATAGAAGGCAGCTGAAGCATAGTAGAACCCGACCTGGCTTTCCATAAGGTTCTGGCTATCACACATTACAGCAGGAGCAAGAAAAGTGTGCACTGCTGAGACACAGTGAAAATTCATCTATACTGCTAACTGCAAGCACTGCCCAGGAACATTTTTTGGTACTGTAATATGACCATCTAGACCATTGCAGCACTTGAACCAAACAATTCCTAACACACTTTGGCAGCTGGAAGAGTCCACACGCCATTAGCAATAAGCTGTTTACCAGCAGTCTTCCTGCCTTGATGGCTAGGACAGTTTACCAGCAAAGATGAGGGATGTTTCAGGTCAGAAGGCAGCCGTGCCAGGCAATCAGTCCAGGTGTTTGCTATATCCTTTGAGGACTTGCTACTGCATCCACAAACAATCCAAAGACTGAAGCAACCTGCTTTCTGTGTGCTTCTTCTCACGGTCAAACTACATTGATGAAAAATTGATGAAAGAAAAAGAACAATCTAAAATATTTATTTGATCATTCCAAATATGAAAAAAAAATCAGGCACGACAAACATTTAACAAAGTAACTGGCATGTGGCATATCTGTAGACGGGCCTGCTGTAGGTGTAGTCCACTTACTGCAAGTCTGAAATCTGCATGAAACACCGTGAGACAACAAATCTCAGATGAAGCTGATAAATCCAAACGACACAACGCATTGCCGAGCAGAACCCAGGTCTTGGGCCAGAGCAGCAGGAGAGTCACCCTTCCCAAGGATTTGCACTGTGTGCCCAGGGACCTCAATGGGATTGAACCGGGTTCACCACAGTGTTGAAGCAGCACAGCCATATATCCCCAATATTAAAAGCAGGTCATACTCCTCACATTACTATGACATAAAAGAAACCAACAATGGGACCCTGCAGTTGGGTTTAGGAGTTCAGTACTTCCAGGCAGGCACAGGAATGGTGACCAGCTGATGGCACTAGACCTTCAGTAAAGCATGTGCTTTAGGCTACTGCACTGTCTCTGTTCTGCAGCTAGGTTTTTTTCTCATTAAGAACTTCTTCACCTTTCTGCATCACTGAGCAGTCTACTCAACCTCTACAACTTCTTTTTACTCTACTAAGCTTAGCCAGAAATCAATAAGAGATAGAAAATTAACAGTAGCAAGCCCCTGAGGTAAGAAGCCAACTCCCCATTGTACACTCCCCCACAAAACACAAGACAAACCAGATCAAAACAAACCAAACAAAAAACAAAGCCCAAAACACTTCAAAGGGATGGGAACTGCTAGAAAGGAAATACATAGCTGATTAGCTCTACCCAATCTGGAACTGTTTATTCTTTCCAAAACAAAATCTCTTATTTAAGGCAATGAAACTCTCCATGGGATTATGAAGAAATTTCAGGAGACTGTGGCTATTATCCAAATTAAAGAAACAAAGGAACAGAAGTAAGGTAACCAGCTTTTTTAATAAGATCTGTTTTGCAAATGGAATACATCTCAGTAGAGTAAGTTTATGAATGTATTTTATTGCAATAACTATACAGGCTTAAGCCGTGGAAACTCCCAGGAAATATAATGATAAACATGGACAAATTTGAACTTGCATTGCACTGAATTTTGAAGTGTCTCTGTCACCTGCTGGTATGTGGTTTTCTGTCAATGTAACAGCTCAAGTTGTCAAAAGAAGATAACACATTTTTGTCTATAAGATGAATTTCACATCGCAGCCTGATAAGAACTTCAAACCATAAGGATTTTTTTCTGAGAATTAAAAAGGTGTGCTCCTTAGGAGCTGTTATCAGAAGCTAGAAAAAATATGATTCTCTTGTTTGCAAAAACAAATTTCTGGTAGTGATGCCCATTGAACCATGAAAGAGTGGCTGCTTCAGCACAGATGGTTCCTGGGCATCTGTTCCAGGCCTGTGTGCAGCCAATTAGTGGGAACCCAGTGTCTACTGTCTCTTCCTTACCTGCCCAAAACAGCTGCATCCTACCATGGTCTTTCTTAAAGATGATGCAATTTTAAAGGTGAAGTTGAAGGAAGATTCAAGTGCAGAGAGACTTTTTTGAGAACTAAAAGAATTCTCATTTCACACATGATACATCACCAGACACAGGAGCGCTCACACTGATGAAGAGATTGTGGTTTCTGCTAAAGTGTGATGAAACTAAAATTTTATCTCTGAAAACAGGATAGACACAGATCAGAGTTCAATAGTGAAACCCTCCTGATGTGCAGAATTTTTCACCTCTAGAACAAAGATTGCTAAAACTCCATTGTGTATGCACTGAGAGTATGCATATGTATGTCCTGAAAGTGTTACTAAGGCCAATTCACAAAGATAATTAGCATTTGAAAATATTACAGTGACTAAAAACCATGCTGAAATTTGAAAGAGAGTTATCATCCTGATTCAATTAAATTTTTAAAAGAAATTATTATCTTTCTGAGACAGCAGTCACAGTGAGCTCATCTTACCCCCTGGAGCAGAAAACCCCCAAACAACAAAAACAATCAACAAACCCAATCCCCCTGAAGCAATAACAGACAATCCTATGGAAACACCAGCTTGCTAGCAGTCACTCACATACGTTAAAGTGCTGCCTACTTGTTAGTAATTGAACAGATGAGGCAGAAAATCCTCTGTTCTCAGCACCTCACACCCAGTTTTGTTCCGGACCTCACCCTATGCCTACATCTCCAAAGAGGATGACAAAACTGCAATGGCAGCAGATAGTGACAGGATGATTAACAATTTCCTGGAGGTAAGTGCCTGCACAGCCTAGGGTTTTTCAGCCTCAAAATTAGGTGAGAGCAGACAAAATGAAGGTATACAAAAGTAATGAGTAGTGAAAAGGGTTAATTAGGTGCCATTGATTTATTAAAATAACATCCTAATTCTTATCACACAAGAGCTAACATATTAGGCAACCTAATGAATACACATACACACATAGATTAATTTTCCTATACAACTCATGCAGCATACTGCCACATGTTTTTCAGGAACCCAGAAACTGTGAGAGATTCAAAAAGCACTTATTACAAATTGGTAGAAGAAAAATCCATCAAGGGCTATTAAGCCCAAAGACATAATTTGTGACTCTGCATGTGAGTTTATTTCAAATTGCTTAAAACCAGGATTAAAAACCCCTCCATGACATCCCAGTTCTTGAAACCATCAAGCTATTTAAAGCCTCCCTATAAAAATACTGCAAAAATTCTAATCAGGTTTTGTGTGTCCATGTCAGCTGAAACATCTATTCATCTCATTTATGCTCTCTAAAACACTTCACTCAAAAGACAAATGGTGGAGACTTTCTGAAATGAATGAGGTTGCAGAGGCAGTTACAAGGTCCTACTTCAATGCATGTTATTTACAGCAAATCAAGTATGTCAAGAGGACTTCAGAGAAATCTCCAGCAAGCACTAATGCCCGGGACAGAGTCCTGTAATACAACAGATCTCATCTTCAGTTCAGACTCCAAACTAGGCATGCACAGAGAGAAGGAGCATGAAAGCAGATTTCACCACTGTTGGCTGTAACTGAGTAGCAGATATTTCAGTTGATTTTTCTCCTATTTACTGAGAAAAAATAGTAAGTAAATTGCTTTTGTGATGTGCCTACTTTCACTGCAGCTGGGAAACCTATGCAAAGAAACTGTTTCACTACCATCGTGCACCTAAGCCATCATACAACAAGCTGACCTGCTCAATAGGAGTGACAATCACTACTGTCTGAACCACAAGCTAAGACATGGATAAGCACAAGTGCTATTTTATTTGGATCACTGATCCTCTGTCAATACAAAGCACCTGCTTTCATAATACAACATTTCAGCAGCATAAATTCAGTGAGAACTGCACCTGTAAAAGCCATAACCAAGCTCACACTCCTATAGAAGAGGGTAATGCAGCTGCTCGGTGTTTTACAAGACACTTTTTTTAAACCTAGTATTACAGAGCTATGTTACAATCAGATGTGATCATTCACCATAAAGATAATAACCTGTCAACTTATAATCTGTTTTCCTCCATCCTGAAATGCAGACTCCTTTGACAGTATGTATATACACCATTATAAATACACACAGTACCTCCCTAATGTTGGCAACAGTCCTTCAGAGGCTTAAGTAAGACAAATAGACTCATTTTGTCTGTGACAGGAATGCTGGACTCATAAGTAAACATTTCAGAAAGGCAAAGTCAGCATATGTTAATCACATCCAACATCTCGTTTCACTATTCTTCTAAAATCAATTAACAAGCTTTACTGTTCCATTCTATTTGGAGAGAACAAAAAGTAATTATTTTAATGGTGGATTATTTTTTCCTCTTTAAGTAAGCACTGTCCTTAAGACCAGGCTCTCATGTAATCTGTTTTTGAGAAACAAAATTGATTGTCACTACTGGTTGACATATTCTTATGGCATGCCATCATAAATAGAATTTTTCACTCCTGAGCTGCCTTCTCACAGCAGTTAATGTCCTTTACTCAAGCGGTTCAAGATCTTCATCAATAATTAATGTTTAGCAACCCACTGCATTGCTACGAGATAACCACTTTTCGGCCTTTAATTTCAAATAAGTCTTGACACCTTTGTTCAATGGAGATACTACTGGTAACTTTACCCCTCTGACACTGTAAAAGCATCTCCAGTATAACATAACAAAGGAAAGCTTGCTGCTACATAGAAACATCAGTCTGTGCAATCAGCTTTCTAACTTGTACTCAATATAAATGAGACTAGAGACAGAAAGGGTGTTATGTTTTCTCTGCAGAGAAAACAAACTTATCTATCTGAATAAACAGAAGGTTAGCAAAGTGTGAGGTGCTCTCCTGCAAAACACATAACTTAATTACAAATAACTGGTACTGACCTGAAAAGGCTGTGGTTTTTTTGTGGGTCACAATGAAATACACTTTACTGAGGCTTAAGGTAGACTTTGTATATGTTCAGCTCCAAATGTACTTTAGTCATCAGGACCTTCTCCCTGGAATATACTGCAAGTCTTCCAGGATGCTCCTGCCATATTTATTATTTGCAATATGTAGTGCTCAGAATCTCTGGTTAAAAATCCCCATTGTAGTGGGTAATTACTGTAACACTAACACAGCATGACAAAATCCTGTAGTGTTGTAATTAGGAAAGAAATGGCTAGAAAAGATATGTGATCAATACAGGAGATGTATGATTAGGCAACAGTATCCATTACAGACAAAAGTCACTTTTCACATATGAAACTGTCTTCACAAATTTTAAGAACTGCTTGTGTCATCAAGAAAACAGGTACAGCTATACTTGATTAAAAACAATACATGTAATATAATTATTTCCAAACCTATAATATTTGTCTCCAGTCCAAGAATGCAGTCTTGGATTAAATCCATCACTTGAGTAACACAAACCCAAACCAACTCCCCGTAGAAGTTCTGCTGTTACTGAGGGACAGTGTCCAGTGCAGGACCAAGCAGAAGGCATCCAAAGTACTGTGAAGACTAAAACCAACTGGGCTAATATTCTAACTTTAGAACTACAGTACAATAAATGCTTTCTCTAGGAGGAAAATTAATCAGTTTGTTGCAGCAAATATTAACAACTCCTTGGCAAATAGCCCTATACATCATAAACACTTCAAATGTAACAGTTAATGTGGTTTTCTTTTCCACCCTATTTCCTATATGTTGTCAGTGGGGTAAAATGATGGTGGGATTTGATCTCTGATCAGTTACAAATCCTAAATGTCAATTAATCCAATTCTTCATATATTCTAAGTACTGAACTTCTGACTTTACTCCAAGAACACCCTCCCTCCACTCCAATTAGATGTAATACAAAAAGCTCTACCAAACTTTCTCTGGATTACCTAATTAGTCAATGGTAATCAGCCAACTGGAAAATTAGAGTACAATACAGACAGGGCATGACTATTTTTATCTCCTGGCTGTTCAGAAAGGTCTCTTTGCATCTTAAAAGAGTGTCAACAGTGCTCAGCTTCAATTTAAATCTACTCTAACCTGAATAGCTACAAGATTTCCTTAAATAGCCTACAGAGCTCTAATAGAAGCCCATATGTTTGCAACTATCTCATCTAAAACTGCTATCCTTATTCTGGTGGTGAAACAGATCCAATGCAGGAATTTTCATTCCTTAATTTCAGAAATTCCTATTAAAATACACGATGAACAGACCCAGGGTATTTCCTGATAGATAGGTTTTACCAGGTCTCTTCAAAGAACATCTGTGTGGCCAGGGGAAGGACACACAAGGTTGCCACAGCAGAGGCTGACGTTTCCTGGTTATATCACAGGTATCACAATTAGACATTGCCACCCTTCAGCACCCTGACACTTGATGTCAACCCTGTGAACCAAGTAATGTCATGGCTGGCTTTAAGAATATAGAAGTAATGTTAACATCCAGCTAAGATTTAAGTTTTGAAAGACAGATAAACTATCACATGGACACATACATCTGCTGTAGATACTAAGAGAAAACAAAATGCTATTATTCTTTTACACAGGAATATTTTAAGTTGTTGGTATCCATTTAGCAATGAGCTGAACAGGCACAGCAGTTCCATTTTGCCCCGACTTTCAGAGTAAAATACTGGCTTTAAGTGAAGGGGTCAAGCATTTTGCCACTGAGAAAAATAACATTTTAATTTCTGCGTTTCTTATGAAATGAAAGAGAGAAGCATTTACTAGCAAAAAAGAAATCGAAGACAATGGCTGGTAATAAAATTAGGAAAGTGAAGATAAACATGCCAAGAGCAAGAAAAAATTTTAAAGACTTTTTATCTTCCTAAGAGAAGTAAACATATTTACTGTATTGTTTAGAAAATCTTTTTCCCATCATCATTTGTAGAAATACCTAAATTAGTTTCTATATTAAGTCTTTGAATGAAGAACAAGCTCTCCAATGGCAGGTTAAGTAGGTACTGCATGTCTCCCCATCACACTCACTGAAATGAGGATACCCAGGGGTTAACAGCAGCACTGATTTAATTTCAAGTAGAAGATGGCCTCTTTGGTTAGTCTTTCAGAAAAGAGCTAATTTGTTGATAAATTGCTCCTGTCACATTCTTTAACGAGGTTGGTTGCCTGAAATAATAGAATGACCTTATTATTCTTTCAGAAATTTTACATCTAGAGACCAAAGGACAATGAATTCTAAATTTATAAACAAAATACTCCGATATGTGTTCATATAATTCTTCAACATCTATCACATCAGTTTATGATTTACTGAAAATAAGACATTTATACCAGAATTCTACAATATTTTGAAAGCTTACAAAAGGTGCTTTCGCAGAGACAGAAAAAGTTTGGTTTAACCTGATACAATTGTGTATTTTTATTCCAACTTACAAATAGTTTTGAAAAATTTATCCAGTGTGATTTGCATTTTACTTCTCTCTCTCAACTTCTCATTTCTGAAAGGTCTAATCTTTGAATTAGACAGCATGGTATTCCATTTCTGTTGAACACTGGTGTCACCTGTTCTATTATCCTCGAAGCAGAGATGTCAGGTACTACCAAGAACTGCCCTGCTGCTCCTGCAGCCAGGGAGGCTTTACCTGAGCCCTGGGTTCCTTATTCACGATTCTTTAAGAGAGAAGCACACTATGTAGTGGTGCTGAAGTCCTGTCGCCTGTAAGTGGCTAAGTGTAAAGCCCACTGTATCTAGATGTAGGGAGGATTTCTGTATGATCCCGACTCAGAAATAGCCATGAGGTTGTTGTTACCCTCACGAGTGAAAGCACTGGTAATTTGAAATAAAAGAAAATTGGAAGGAGCTGCACATAATTCTGTTTACGTGTCCTCCCTGATATTATCATTTGTAACCACCATCAATATGACTTGCTGTTCAACCTTTGTAAGGCATATTAAATTAAAGCTAATAAATGTTTGATTTTTGCAATTCACAGGTTAAAAACTACGGGTCACATTGTGTGCTAACACAGCTGCCAAATGCTCTTTTCTATCACAAAGTGAGATGTGCAATGTGACCCACACACAAATACCCTGAAACAAATCAGAAATGCTCCCACCCTGAAAAGGAAAGGTCTGATTCACAGGAGTTACAGCAAGGTACCTTTAAAAAGCTCTATCCAGTAACTTTATGGGACTGTAAGCTACCTTGCTGCTGGAAACAATGAGGATCCTTCTATGACTGCTAAATGGCTCACACATTATTGCTTACATCAAAAGGTAAGGTTTGTACTTCCCATATAGTGACTTTGTCTAAAAAAACCCATAAACACTTAAGTTGCAGGATTGCCAAGAGACCTCATATGCAAGTGTTACCCAGCAGGAAACCACATGGAAACCTTTTGAAAGGGAACATGTACATTAAAAGAAAATCAGGGTCTGGAATTCCCAATGCAACTGAAAGGCACCAGGGTGGCTTGCAGGAGCTCACTCTGCCCTTGCCTTCTCTCCCTTTTCTTCCTTCCTGTCTCTACCCAAGGCCACGTGGCTCCTGCAGAGCAGCTGAGCAGTGACTTTGTTCTGCCTTTACCTTTGCCATGCTCTTGTGTAAGGCCGGATTTCCTTCTGACATTGTTGGGCACTGATGGGTTTAGTCCCAAGAGTTCATAAATCTAAAAATCTGTCTATTGCCATACTATCAGAGCTTCAAGAGACAGCTACTGAATCACACTGTTATTTCATGAGGAAAAGTTAACAGTTCTACATTCTTCTCATATTACCTCTACATAAAGTCAGTAGCAGTATTTTTTGAGACCAACTGCAATTTTCTTTCATCTTACTAAAGCAAATACATGCTATAATTAGTTTCTTCTTACTTGCATATTAGGTTCATAATACTATATTACAAAATTCCATACACATGTAAATTAGACCTAATTGGACTGGCTCATCAATCTGTTCCCCAATTACATAACAAAAATACATTAACAGAATGTGATTTATGTATAAGGTACTTGTGAATGTTTGTGATGGAATTCATAAAGCGCTCATTTACATGTCCTAATTAGCAGTTTATTAATCTTAAATGCATACAGAAATTAACAGCATTTTAATCTTCTAAAATGCAGCTTTTTTTTCCCCCTTTTATTAGCAACTATCAGTCTTAGTATGAGACAATTTTTAATAGCTCATGGATACAGATTACGAGTGCCTATGTCCATATAAAAGTATGCACAGATACTTATGAGCAATTCTGCCTTCCCTTCACCCTGACGAATTGCCACAGGAGACAGTATGGCTTTGCGGAGTAGGACTTCAGTAAAAATAAATGTTGAAGTCTTTCCAAGTAGTTTTATATATATGTAATTTATATATAGAGACTCTCAGCTAAGGGGTGTCACATTTTAGAGCACCAGAGATTCATTTTCCTTTCAGACTGATTACATGAAATAATTTTTTTAATTTGCATTTTTAATTTCATGTTTATAAAACATACACAAAATATTAAAATGGATAGGGAAGGCCAGTTAATTAAAAATCCTAAAAAACAAATATTAAATGGACTATATACTGAAAAACAGTGAGATTTCAAGCAACACTGAGAAAGCATTTTATTCCATTTTTTCTGGACCCCAGCTGAACAAAATGACAAAAGCTCTGTTCAGCAAAGTACCTGGCAGGTGTGCTTTCTAATTTTAGCTGTAGTAACAGGTCATTGCTGATTGTGGGGCAATGACTCACAACCTTATAATTCTTCAGACTGCAATCTGCTTTTGTAAATGCATTATTTTCTGTTCCATGTTTTGCATTAAAAGCTTAATGCTTGCAATACTATTTCTTTCTTCCTCTATTTTAAACTCAACTGCAGACTAACAAACCATGTAATTTATTTATATGTTGAGCTGTACCTCTTGCAATCTACACAAAACATACAGCAAGAAACATATTTGTGCGTTTGGACAGAAGAGCAGGTTCTTTATCACTGTGTGATGGGCGTTCACTTATGGTACACTCACATAATACACCTGGTGGGGAAGGGTAAGGTCATGGCACTGATAACATCACTTCATTATGTCGGGTCTGTGAGGAACTGGATTTTTTAAGGGCCTTAAAACATTGCTGCGATAGCTGTGCACAGGAGGCCGCTGCCAGGTGAGCGCAGGTGAAGGCTGAGGGTAGGAGGACACAGCGCCCAGCGTGGTGGTGGGGCTGTGCTGTGCTGCTCTGCCCCAGGAGCCAGGCGAGCCCCCGCACACACCCCAGCCACTGCCCCAGCAAGGACCCGCTTTCAGCAACAGCCCTGCCTGCCCCTGCCCAAGCCTAAATGACAAACCCATCATCCACCTCCAGGCTCTGCAAAACTGCACAGCTGTGCCAAAACAGAAGCCCCTCCACACACGGGGAAGGGACCAGAAGGGTTTCTAAGGGTACAGAAGCCCATTGCACTTCATGTTTTCTGGTGTTCTTTCCCCCACTGTGCCCTGACAGACCACGATGTCAGCAACAGTGGCCAAGTGCATCAGAGACCTCTGGGTGGTGACTACAAACTCCTATTTTCTCTCTCTTCCTTTCTCTCTCTCTCTCTCTCTCTTTTCCTTTACACAGTTTATTGGGTGATAATCTTTACGATTTTTATATTGCCACATTACTAGAGATAACAACGAAAACAGCTACACACCTGTCTCCCTTTGCAACCAAATTATTCTAAAATAAACCATATATATATATACACACACACACTCTTCCAGTGGTGAGAGAGTGACCACAGTGACCAAGGAATGACAACTCTGCCTTTAGACAGAACTCTGTAAAGGAACCCTTGGGGAATGATGCACCAGGAACTGAAGGAGACACGCACCCTTTGCCTCCCCCATTAAAAAAGCATATTCAAAGAGTAAGTGGTTTTGTTTTGGGTTTTTTTAGCTATATTGTTGAAAATATTTCACAAAAATGAAGACTTAGTAATTGATGGGTATGAAAACAAAAAGAATTTCAAACCCAAGATGCTATTTTGTATGTGCCTCATTTCAGGTATTTCAAATATATTATCTTAGGGGTGGTGGAAAGAGAAGGAAGCTGTATTTTCAAAAACTCTTCACTTTTTAATCTGGAAATTAAGGTCTTTTCAAGTGACATCTCAAAAATAGATGTCCTAAAAATCACAAGGTGTTTTAACAAATATTTCATGACACTTTAAATGATTTGAAGTTGAAACAGTCCCAGAAAAGAACCTTGGACTTTTGGCTCCCAGTCCAAAGCTGAGCTGAGAAATTCAGTGTGACATAGAATAAGAGGAGATGCTCTCCCTAAAATCAGGATATCCTTTAACCACTGTTTTAGAAAGACATGTTCTAAGAAGTAAAATTCATGTCATGCTGTATATAAAAAGAGAAATTTCTAGTTCTGAGTTAAGATATTCTACTCAGTTTTATCCTTTCTTCTTTAAAATACATTGTGCTTCCATATAGGATATTCATTTGTGTGTGTATGTACATGCTTAGTGTTTACATTATAAATGCCCGAAAATCACACAAATCTTACTTAAAGTACACATTGATTTGACACTTAAGGTTGAATGCGCCAGGTTGAATTATTTACAAATAAATACATACCAGCTAGATGAGATGCAAATAGTGAAAATGGTACTGAATTTCAGACTGAAGGATATTTTAAAAATGAGTATGAATAACAAATTGAACTTGTGATCCAAGTCCAGCTGTCCTGGCAAAATAATGAGTGTACAAATGTTAATCCATGTTAATCCATCCTATTGACTACAATTGGCTGACTTTCATGCAGATATGATGAACTACATTTGTCTAGTGCATGCACAGAATAAAATTCAGTCCATTTTACCTCCCCTGCATTTGTATTCTATTGCCCAAGCAACACAGAATTAAATCAAAATAGCATTTGCTAATACCATTGGAGTTTGACTAAGTATTTTTCTTGTCTATTGTTTGGAACTGTAATTACAATAAAACAATAATGCAATTCAGGAAGTTAAGTTTTAAAAATTGTCAGAGTCATACACAAAATATAAAGTATGAAATTATCTGAAATCAGTCTCAAATTAAGTTTCCAGTGTGTATTGGCTCTAGGGTAGCAACCCATAACTAAATCATTTGACAATTATCCATTGGGCAATGTAACATTATCTAAACAGTTAAAAGTGCACTCCTGTCTAATTTGATGCAAAATTGTAAACTCACAGGGATATTGCACGCATTCAATTGAACACAAGACAGACAAATGAAGAAAGTCCAGGTCTGTGCTCACCACCTTCTTCAGGCAATTCCCTCTGTCACACACAGTGCTGAGCTTGATTCCCACACATATATGGTAATATTTTATTAAGCAGGCTAACAAAAATAACACCTATCTTGCTGTCAGAATATACCTATTATCTTCGTGTTAATTTTTGATTTGTGTCAGCTTGCTCCTTCTTCAGCCTTCCCTAAAAAAACAATCTTGAAGCAAAGCTTGAGCTGAGTACAAATTCAAAGATTTCACTTAATTTTGTACTGATCATTTTTCATCTATCATTTCATTTCATAAACATTTCAGAAACTCACTCATAGCTTTTACTTTTGAAAATGAAAAAAATTCCATCTTGTACAAAACTTAAAATAAAAATAATTGGTATTAACCAACCAAAGCTGGAATTCAGCCCTTGGCTACATCAGAATGGTTAAATACATGTATATAAATATATGTGTGTGTAATACTAATTTATAATTTGAATTTGTCATTCAACTTATAGCAGAGGAAGAGGAATCAGATAATGAATCTAATCCATTCTCATAAGGTTCCAGTGGTTTTCTTAAAGGATTTATTCTCGCAATGGAAGGTGGAGTCATACTTTTTGCAAGGTGAACAGAAATGATGAGGATAATATGGAATTTGTGAATCATCACTTAGAAACCTTTAGGCTTTGCAACATTTGCTGGTAATGTCTGAGTTAAATGTTTTGTGCTTATCTCTGTAAATGAGCACAAAGCAAAGGCCTGAGTACAGATGAGAATCTTTTGACTGACTGCATTTGCTATGTGAATGGGATAGAGATTTTTCATTTCCTGCATCATTCACCATAAGCCAAATGATTCCCCAAAGCTCATTCATTCATTACTCTTGAAAACACAATAAAAAGAAGACAAAGAAAAATATTCTGCTCATTATCAATTAAAAAAAAAAAAAATTGAGATTTTTTTCACTTAGCATTGCAGGTTGTGTTGACAGGCATGTAGACTACCCTACAGCATCAGCAATAGGAATGCTTACTTTCTATTTGCTTGAAAACTTCAGCACCAAAATAAAAAGTGATCAAAATCTTAATTCTTCCCGTGCTTCCTATGGGTATTTCAAGCTGTAGCAAATGAACCCACTTGTCCTCAAGGTACAATTACCTAAACCACTGTCCCTTCTCACGCTCACAAACACTCCCCCTCCCCACACTGGAGTCCTGCGCAGCACTTATTTACCAGGTACAGTCAGAGGAGTAATTTCTGTCACAGGCAAACGCAAAACCCGTTAACATCCCACCATCAGCGTGCTTAGAAGGCTCAGAAAGGATCAGGGAAGAGTTGCAGCAGCAGCAAATGTAGGACTGCTCCTCCTGCCCTGTCTGTGGGGCCCCGTGCAAAAAAGAAAGAGCAGAACCCAGCTTAGCTAGGTCAAAAAATGGTAAAAGTGATTTTTTTTTTTTAGCAACCATTTCGTATTTCTGTTAAAATAGAAAACATTTTGACATACCAGATCATGACAATCTTGTAAGTAAAACTTCTTTGTGTGATCACTCAAAATGGGTATCACATAAAATAATGAGTGACAATGCAAATGGGTCACTTTAATGCCTCTCATTGTTTTATTGAATAGTTATACTTCCTGTAGCTGGATTCTGAAATAATAATGAACTTCTAAGAAAATAGTAAAGTTGCTGCATGCTAAATTTTAGTACTTACAGAGTGAACCAGCACTACTTGCAATAGCCCTGGAGTATTCCTGCCAAAAATTATGTGCACTTACTATTATAAGTAAGGAGAACAAAATATGGCTCCAGAAAGGTATTTACAGGGTATTAATCACCTTTTAAGAGGAAATATTGCATTACCTTATGGGCAATTTCTCATTTCTTTATTTTTAAAAGCTAACTTAGGAACAACTGCAATTGAAGATATTCTAAAAGAAGAAGAAATGAATAAATTTTACATGTGGGCATTTATGTCTTTTTTCCTGCAAGTAATAAAATCCTTTTCATTATTCACCCTTTAAATTTAATAAAAATGGCAACATATGGCTGTTTACAGATATCTAATTAGCCCCTTTCTCTAAACATGCTTTTACACTCCAAAATACTAAAATTGAAATGCAAATTGTAACATGCAGATGAGAATTAAGCAGAAATTATTTCTACTTAACTGCCTGAAGAAAGTCAAATCCTCCTCCTCTCTCTCACCCTCCCTTTTGGCTTTGCTGAAAGGTATTGAATAAAGATGACATGAATGTCTAACAACTCCCTTGTTTGCTTCACAAGCCTTCTTTATGCATATACTTCAGCAACAAAACATGAGCCACCTATGACATCTGTAACAGTGAAAGAGGGTGAAAAAAACCCAAAAACCAACCAACAGTTCACCTGCTCACATCTGGAAGGCTTCCAGTCTCACACAAGAAACACTTTTCCTGAACATTTATAACAATAAGGTTGGCAACCTTCAAATCCCTTACATACGGCTCTGTCTGCATGGAATACTATACATGACCTTCTAAAGCAGAGAAACTGCTATGTTAAATCACGAGCTGGTCTCCCGTGGTCTGTGCCTCTGCTCTGTAGCCACGGCTGACAGAGCCTTCAGGAAAAAGGGTGGAAGGTGATAAAAGTGATTCTGTGTTTCTGGACAGTTGGCAATTTATGCCCAACAGCAGACGACGCTCGCACTATGTGACAACGTAACGCGGCAGACAAAGTTTTACTTAAGTTATTGCAACTGCTGATGGGTTTTATTTGCACTATTTAAATGACCGAATCTCTGTCTCATTGCAGAAGTGCACTGCTTCTGGAGGAACTCAAGGTCTATTTGCCTATAAGACAATAATATGTCTTCAAATTATCATGACACAAACACTATTTCTTTTTCATATATATATATAAAGAATCTTACATGAAGTAATTAAAAGTATCACCAAGATTTGCCATAGCAGTCAACTCACTCTACCATTAACCCATCAAAACAAATATCCATATTTGGGACAACAAAAGCCTCATAAGGCTGAAGAAGAAATTATTGAAGCTGAAGACATTGCATTTGAAACAAAAAGTAGTGAAATGAAATATTTAAATAAATGCACAGGTATAATAAACGTAAGAATCTGATCACATCGAAATTACAAAAAATACCACCTCTACATTACTGGCTTCTCCTCTGTCCAAAGAGAAATTGCTGCTGTCAAGGAGTGAAGTCTCCAAGATTCATTGTTCGGGGAGATGTCAAGGCAGATGCAGACAGTCCCTTGTAGTGCTTTTAATTAGCTTATGTTCATCATGAGCATCAGAGGATTGCTCAAGGTGCTGCTAATCTGGTTTATATGCAGATATAATGGATTTAATAATTAGATTCTTACTATTCCTTCCAATTGGAGGTTAAAGTTCTTTCACTTATTTTTCTAAAAGGTGAGCAATAAATAACATGGATCCAGTAAATTTCCAAAACACTTTGGCTGAATGTTCCACCACTAGTTGAGAGTTTGGAGAAAAGAGAAATTGCTGTCTTCCAAAAGACAGCATTTCTGCATTTTCTCTAAATCTGGAGTTCTCATAACTGCTCCATCCAGAATGTTCCTTAAGGAATTTTAGTTACATACTACCTAATGCTAGGTAGACAGGGTGCCAGGGAGGAAAAACCCTTTGTGGTAACACCTAAATGGTAAATTGTGCACATTCGATGATATTAAGGGCCTTTTCCAACTAAAATAATTCCATGAAAATTCTGTGAAGAGCAGAAATCCCAGTCATCCAGTTCCTGCATTTATTCTATAGTCATTAGACATTCAAGCTCCTTAACCAGGATGTAAGCAGTCCTTTAAATGACAGAAAGAGGAAGGTTTCTCTACAAAAGAAATCACATCTTTTCTTAGATGAAAGATTCAAACAAATTCACAAACAAATTATGACACAAGATTGCAAGCGAAGTCATGGTCCTTATCTGAACTGTAATTTCCTTTAAATCATGAAACAAAATACCCTGTCAAAGGAGAAACTAAACAATATCAAGATTGCTGATTGGTATTCAAACACTGTTGGCTTCCACTACTGATAGATAACCATTTTAAAGAGGTGTTTCCACTCAATAAGCATAAGTAATCAAAACTCTGTTTTTCTTCCCTCACTGCACTCTGGTTCCTACTCTGGACTTGACAGCATTTTTATTTCTTGATTTGGCTCAGATTAAGGTGTGTGTGGGGTTGCTTCTTACTGGCTAAGAAAAGAAACAACAATAAAAATTGCACATGTAGTTACCAGGAATGTTTTAGTATCTCAAACTAAGTCTAGTCAGGTTAGTAATACATGCTAATGTTTTATTTAGCCAAGGCTTTTTCTTTGTTTGTTTGTTCCCCTTCATCAACATCAGTCACTTTTAAAGGTAGGGAATTCTGTACTCTTGGGTACATGAAAGAAAAAATAAAAAACAACAGTGAAGAAAATACAAACAATGAATCATTCAGCATACACTGGAAAGAGCAGGCTCTCAGGGATTAATTTGGATAATATCTTTAATTTCATAAAGATCATTAAAGATCTGGTTGTGACCTGACCTGTGCATTGAGCACAAAAGGGGGAAACATTCACAGGATTGCCTTTGCACAGCTTTACATCTTCCCTTTGACAGAGGAGGGGATGAAAATCAATTTAAGCACTGCCTTCACTGTCTAAACAACTGAACAAAACCTGAGTGGTGCTTTGGCTTCCTTTCAAAAGTCTCGGTGGCTCAGCTGAACAAACTCAGCTGTGTGTGGGGACAGGCTCAGCCTGATCTCCTTGGGAAGCAAACCCGTGGCTGGCTCCTCCACCGCACTGCCCGCAGCATCCCCACCTCACGTACAGGCACTGTCTTCTACAGCTGGACAGTCTGGTCCTTTAAGGACTTCATGTTGCTCATGCAAAGCCTAAAGACTTTAAAGCTATCTATATTACTCACACAGCTGTGATACATTTTAATTTTGCTAGGAATTTAATAATTTCAACATACTTGGTGATGTACACTCCTAGAGAGTAACAAACTTGCTTGACTGAATTATTTTGAAGTGCATAAAGCAAAGTAATCCACTTATTCAAGGAATTTTGGCCCCATGTAGCCTCCAAGTAGATTTTAAAATTCATTTAAAAAATACAAGAATTAAAAAGACATCCAGGCTCTTCATATTTCTGAAGAGGTTGAGCTGTACCACCCCTATATTGATGACTATCATTATCATGGGCTTTCATACAAAACGCCCACATACCATAGATTCTTCATACATATAAAAACTGTAATTATATATGCTACATTCCTGACAATTTGCTTGTGTTTTGACATGAAAACTCTATGTTATCAAACAACCCTCACTGTATCCCCTTTATAGTTCAGAGTGATAGGTATTTGTTTTAAAAAATTAGCCAGCTGGAAGACAGAGTGATGGGGATTGAACAACCCATGAAGAGAAAATAATTGATTTTGAAGGACTTTTTATAAAGAGTACTTCTACTGAATTTTTTTATCTTCTGTTAAAGAAAGCACACAAGAGTAGGAAAGCATCATCATCATAACCTACTACTCACACATCAATGCCAAAGTAACAAAGGATGCTGGATGAAGAGAATCAGCTTTGACATTTCATCAAGAGTAGCAAATCCAGATTAAAAACAATCCTGTTAATATTTTTTTTTTATTTTTTTTATTTTGCTGTGTCCATCCCAATAAGAACATTTCTGGTCTATTTGCAGATAAATACTGCTGCATTTTGTATGAGTGAGACTGATGGTTCTGCAAGTTTAAGGCCATTTTTTCAGTGCCCTGTAGTTTCAGGTACTTATTTTGTGCACTCAAGGTATAGCTCCAAACAGCTTCTGAAGTCTACATCTAAAGGAACTCAATAGCATTGTGTATCTTTCAGTCAGAAAAAGTAGTCTGCACCCCACTCATTAACTCTAAAGTGCAACTTTTAAATAATATTTTATGTATCATATAAAGAGGGAAAATAAACTTCTACCAATACATTTGGTCATGCACACACAGAAGCACTAACAGAAAACACTACTGTAAGATAACGAACTCGAATCACCGAGGAGAATTCAGAAAAAGAATTAGACATTTTTGTAGCACCCATGCTACATTAACTGGAGTATGTTCATGTACAGTTAATGCATAAGCAAGATGAACTTCCTCCTTCACAAACTATTTCATTGCAAATTTATTATCTCACAGAATTTGGTACTAGTCCAGGTCCCAGAACAGATACCAAATCTGGCCTATGTGGTCCATTCTCCAGGAACAATTTTCTCACTGAAAGACATGACATGGTCATCTGAACCTACTCCCTGCTTTCACTGAATGATCGTAGTGGTGAGATCTGAGGCCCAAGGCTGAAGAAGTCACAGAATGGTTTGTGCTTTAAGGCACTTGTCTGGAAATGGGTTCAAGTGCCCCCACCTGGCTTACCCTTCCCATGTGGAAATGAAATCTGACTTATTAGTGCATGCAAGGAAAGGGCCACAGACTGGACAAGCTACTGATACGCTCTGGAAATCTAGTTATGAACAGAGACCTCTACCAGAAAACATGATTGGATGAGGCCATCACTCTTTTCCTGATGCTGCTCATTAAAGCAGGCTCTGGATACAATCTTTCCCTGCTTCAGAAGTCCAGATCTACTGCCATAAACGTATTTTTCATGTCTGTGAGGATTTTGCACAAAATATTGTACACATTGAAGAACATCTAAGAGGAGACTTCGACAAGGTCTCAGTCAGCCTTGATTTGAACTGGGACTCAGATTTGTCTTTTCAGACATCTTCCTAAACTATGAGGCAATAGCGTATTTAATAAAAAGTACGTTTCTGATAGAAAACCAGCTCTCCTTGTTATGAATCTTTTGATGTTGAAACACTCCCTTCCAGGTTTTGTTTGTTACAATCTCTAAGTAGGAAAGAGCAAGCTGAAGGCAAAATTATGTAATTATATAGAGGCAGTGGCAGATGTTGCAAACTGTGGTAGAAGTCAAAGAAATATAAGGATTAATGGCATTTACAGTAATAACAGAACTAACAGCAGTCAAGTCAGATAAAGTTAGACAACTAGAGCAGCAATAAGGAAAGAAGAAAGAGCAACAATTATTTTAGGAGATTCTTCCTTCTCGCTAAACAGATGTTCATGAAAGAACCATTTAACCTTCAAGTATTTGAATCAAAGTCTCCTATTAGTAACAATTCACAAATATTACTTTACTGAAGCAGCCTATGCACAGAAGGAATTACACAGACATGAAGTAATCTGTTGGTAGTAGAGCCCCTATTTAGGGGTTGCACTATTCTTCATCAGCAGTCTTCTCATTTCAACATCACTACCATGTATAAGCTAAGCCTGGATCAAAAAGGCCAAACAATCAATGTGATTTATGAATGATGTGTTCAAGTATTCCTTGCACTGAGTTGAAAACACAATTGAAAAAGTTAAGTTATATAACTCTATGTACCAAGGTGAAACTATATTAACAGTGTATGATGGGAGAGATGGTTCCATAGGAGTTTCACATATTCATTCACTGAAAAAATAATTATTTTTTTCCATTAACATCTTCCTAACTCTTCAGTGTTCTGTGTTCAAAATCTTTCCTTTCACTGAACATCCTCAGCTACACCTCCTCCTAAGGTGAGGTAGCTGTGAGTGCCTGTGCTCTCCATTCTGCCTCTCCTCAGTGCAAGTATACGAGGACAGAGCTACCACTGAGTATTTAAGGGAATTATACTCTAGTGATAGCAAGAGCTAATTGCTGGGCATGCAAAAAACAAAGAAAAGGAAAAGGACAAATTAAGTCAACAATAATTAAGGCAGATTATAATTACACTACTAATTAGAATAGTTTACCAATAGGAATGGATCATCTAAATACAAAAAACCCCCACAATAATTAAAGACTCTGTTGCAACATCTCTTTTACTTTCCAGTACTTTGAGACTAGCACTGATAACATCACCGTATTTTCCCCTATGATTCAAAATATTTTATATTTTTATGATTTGAAGAATGCTCTTTCATGACATGACCAATCTCCCTTTCAGTTTAAATCCCAGTACTACTGCTTTTCAAATTAGAAAGGGTGTTTTAAATTTCTCCTTGAGAATGTCTGAAAAATAACTAAAAGCTATTAAGTTATTAGCTCCTACATTAAACAGTTCTTAATTAATTTACTAGACTATTTACACACTTCTTAGTTTTAAAGACGTATTTCTAGGGCAACAATAGCAAATTATGTTGTAAGAACTTCTGTTCGTACAATGGAATAAGTCAAGGCTACTTTTAATAACTGATGCCTTGCATTTTCACCCTGCCAAAGTCTGCACATTGCACTACCATAAACTGGAGTCTTCTGAGTGAAATCAATAAAAGACATGGTACTGTTTTCAGAATAAGTACAGAGAGACCTTCAGTTCTCTCATAGAATGCAGGAAATAAAGTACTTGAAAAACTGAAATTCAGGTATGTTCACTGAATTTTTGCGCCTTAGATTTTCTATTCTCACAAACAACCAAACAGAGTAACCAGAAAATCTGTTTTTCAATATGAAGTATTTAGGAAGAAAATAAGATAAAGAAATACAGTATTAGCATAATGAATTTAAATGGAAAAGCTCAAAAAAGACTGACCTAAGAACGAACATAATTCACATACAGTGAATTTTTGAATTCATGCAAACAGATAAAAAGTATCTGTCTCAATATCTGGCAGCAAACTACCAGAGCCCTCATTTAATTCCTATTTGAGTATCCAATGCCTACAAATGCAGATTTTTTTCGCTTTTGTTACTTAAATTTATTTACATAAATATGCAAGTTTTGCCAAGACACTGCCCCATTGCTGCAGCTGAATGTTCACGTCCCGACTACAGCCTCAGTTTGCTCCAAGTGTCCAGTTGTGCAAACACCCCAGCGGGGGCTGAGCAGTACTGGAGAAAGGCAGGGCTAGACAGGACCCAGAATATTGTCATCAAACCAATTTTTAAAATTAGGCTCAACATACTATCTTCGTCCTTGGGATCAACAAAATAAACCTATGCTAAAGCAGAAAGCCTTTGGCACAGTGTTCTACGCCCCCACAACATGGAAGACTAATCACTTCTGCCAATTTAATCCATAATTGTTTTAAGGTAATTTTTACTGACCAAATTGCCCATATGGAAAATGGAAATGCAACCTTTAATTATGACCACAGAAGAACTGAAGTTTTCCTGTATGTTTTTAATTAAAGTGGTTGGTTCATCTGAACAGAATTTTTTTCAGAATTCATAATTATGACATTAGCAAGCTGTTAAATATAAAAATTAATAGAGAATATGATTTGTTTTGTAGGGTTATGGGGTTGAATAATAATTTCCGGTTATTTTCTGTATAATGCTCTGCTGCAGTTGTGGCTGTTGCACCACACATTCCTCTGCTATGTGTCTGGTTTTGACCAAATGCTAATTCCCATCTCCTGTAATTCAGTATCTGCCTGAAGACCATGATCAGACAAATCAGCCTTCTCTTGGAAGACCCCTTTTTGGCAGATAAAGACTATTCTTAGTAGTGAAGGAAAGAGAAAAGAAAAACAGAATGCAAAGTCAGTCATCCTGATGCCCTTCTAGCTGAGCGATGCCCAAACACTCTCCAAGCAACAGCTAACCTGCAAGTCAAACCCCACATCTCATTCCTCTCCCAGTTTTTACAGATGCTGTTATATGGTACGGAATATGTCTATGGCCACTGAAGGTATACATTTCCATGTATACAAACACCCCAAGTGAGGGCATAAAGAGAAGGACCAGGGGCGATGGGCACACACCGAAACAGAGAAGGTTCCCCCTGAACACCAGGAAGTGCTGTTTCACTGCGTGGATGGCTGAGCACTGGCACAGGCTGCCCAGGGAGGTTATGGAATCTCCCACCCTGGAGGCATCCAAAAAGCCACTTGGAAATGATCCCAGACAATCAGTTCTAGGTGGCCTTATTTATGCAGAGGCTTGGACCAGGTGACCTCCAGAGGTCCCTTTCAACCCTTCTGTGATTCTGCGATTCCATGAATATTTCCTTTTTCCCACTGTGTCTTTTATTCTTGGTTTAGTTCCTTGAGTGATATTTTTATGAATGCATCTTAAAAACATAAACCCCCAAACTCACAGTGCTTATGGCAAGCACAATCTTATCTCTAAGCACTATCATGCGTATCGTAATTTCTGGTTTTTGTACAGTATGCCTTCTTTTCCAAAAAAAATGAATGCAATTCTGAAAATGTGTTCTGATCTGAGGCAATGATATTGCTCACTGATCATTGCTTCACTTAGTATTTCACATCTTGTAATTTTCCCCCAAATTACCTGAGGATGAGCTCTATGGTGACACACACTTCAGTAGCAATCAACCATTTGCATGAACCCATAAAAAGAGCACCATATCAATGCTTTTCACACTATCATTGATACAAATTGCAACCTTCCTAATATCAGTTCTTATTTACAGCTGACAGGAGGGAGGAATTAGCCATGTGTAGAGTCATTCATGGTGCAAATCTCTAATGCTATTTAAAAAACACTTTCAAGCCAAAGCATGCTGACCTGTGGCTCTAGTCCAGCAGGAAATTCAAACAACAAACTAGAAAAATGTTATAAAATAAATTGGAAGGAAAGACACTGTAATACAAATACTGAAATGTTAGTAATGTGAAAGAATCATCTTGACTATAATACGCATAGTATTGTACTGACCAGATTGAAATACATTGCCTCCTGTTTATAGAGATAGTCTTATAAAACCACCAAACATCAGAGCAAGTAAAATAACAGGTTTCATCCTATCCCTACTACGTATATTATGATATGAAACCACTTCCATTTCTAAATGTGAAAAATAAGCTTCAAGCAAAATGTAGTCCCTGGTCCTTAAAAGTCAATCAATTTCCCATTAGAGTTGATGAAAAGACATCTAATTGGCAAACAAACAAGACCTGTACTTTGTAACTGAGTGTAAAAAAATGTGATCAAATGACAGCAATGCTCCTGGCTGACTGCAGGATGAGGATGGCTGTGCTTGTGAAATAGAGGAAACTGTTTTCTTCTGAAATACAGTATAATTGAATATGTCTTAAGGACAGAAATATACTGTATAAATCCTAAATACAATATAACTGTAGTAATTTCACTTGGTAATTAACTTAATAAAAATGCCAATAAAAATTGCTAGATTCTTTAATCAGCCTGATAAACTTTGTCCATCTTACAAATAAATACAAACCAAGTAGCAACTATGCAAATGTACCGACTCAGCATGAATCTGACCACTGCCAATGCAACATAACAGACCAAATCAATTGTGGAGTCAAAATATCTTTCTATGCTGAAAACATGGGTTTTACCTAAAGAAACTGTTCATTGTCAAACACAGCACACTTTTTAGACCAAAAGTAACTGAAGAAAAAAAAATCCCAACCATAAAAATTGTAATTTATTTGTTTATATTTTGCAAAATAATAATGCAATTCTTAACTTATATTGATTAGCTGTAAAATAGGGAATATGTAATAACTTGACCTGAAGAATCTGATTTTTTAAAAGTAGATTTATTTTTTTTTTTAACATTTGTTCTATTTTTCTTCTTATTCTTCCCAACATTTAGACAAGCAAAAATAAATTTCTCACACAGCCCTATATCAGCAGTGGTTGTAGCTGCGGGTCATTTGAGAGGTGCCAGGTCATGATTACATTACATTCAGCAAACAACAAGTATGAAGTTGACTGAAACTGTCACTTCATTGTATCTTGATAGCGGAACAGCCACACAGTAAAAACAATTTTCAGGCACCAGGGTTTGCAGAGGGCCCTGAGTGGTCAGACCTGGGTACAGATCTCAGCATTCCAATATTCTCAAAGTTTTCTGTACATGCTAGTTCTCAATTAATAAAACCAATTGTACTACAAACCTCCCAACAGTTTTACCTTCTTCAGTCACAGACTTTAAATTAAATTGGAACATGAATTTAAATTAGAGTTAACACTTAAATGGATCAGTTGTCCTTGATTGATTCCTCTAGGGAAACTCCAGGGAAGTAACTTCTTGGACTGTGCTTGCCCTTTAACTATTTTGTTTGGAAAATTTCATGTCAGAGAGTGAAGAGTGTACTGACTTCCAAGAGCATATGAAGAAATTTTTACTGAGTCCCAAAGCAGAACTCAAGAGTCGATAGCTGTTTAAGGGGATAGTTCAATTTCAAAAATGCTTTAGATTAGGACGTATTTCTACAAGTTCCATGCTGATCAAAGCAAATGGGGATTTACTGTACCATAGAAGTCCTGTGATATTTTCTATGAAAGTGTAAAGCACTTAGTTCCAGAACACTGCTGAAAGAAAGTAACAGCAACTCTTTTTTTGCCTCATAGTCCAGGACACCTTTAGACACTCAAAGCCATTTTGTTATTTTTGACCTACAACTTGCTCTGCATTTTCAAAAGGCTTCATTTTTAAAACACAGCAAATCCCATTAATGTTATTCAAAACCTGAAAACAGCTTATGTGGCAAATTGAATTTTCATTGTTCTACTGACCTCAATGAAGTTACACCAGATGTGACTTTATTCAACTTAGAACTTTGAAGTACAGTCAAATTTTTCCAACTGGATAAGGCTATTCAACCATTTTAAATATTTCACATTTTTTATTATTCTGCACTGCCTTAATGCTTTCTAGAATCCTTCCATAGCACACATCTGAACTTCCCCAAACCTAGGTAATATTAGCACAATAGTTTCAATTAAACCAACCTCAATTTGAGAACAAAGACATTGAGGTCAATGATGATCACTTCAGTCTATTTTCATTGTCTGTCATAAACCCTTCATCTACCCTCTATACAGAGATTTGGATTCTCCATCATCCCTTAAAAATTGCACTATGTTACCCTCTTCTCAAGAAGTTTTCCAATGCCACAATCTCTCCACAGTGCTGCTGATGTATCATTTCTTCTTGTCTACCTGCCAAACTATAATCCTCTTTCACTGCCTCCAACAGCCTTTAAACTCTTGCCCATCTTCTAAAGGAGAATCATAAAATGATTCGAAGAAGAGTNATTTTAACAAGTTTTACTATATATATATATGTATATAAAGAGGTAACATTCTTATGTTTGAAAATCCTAATAATAGTAAAACATATGAGTAAAATAGAGTAAAAAAAAGTATGAAGGGAAAGATATCAAATAAATTTATTAAGTTTATCGAAAGAAGATCACACAGTAAAGCAACAGACAAATCATTTCCCTTAAATGTTAAAATGACTTATTTGTGCAAATATCTATTTCTAAGTAAAAACCAACCCTCGGAAATTAACAAGAATTTGTGCTGTCAGTAATTCCAGGATTGTAATCTGCATTTAAATTTGACAATTTTTTAAGTCTATTATAGACTAATATACCACATTTTAATTTAAACACAGTAAAATTACAGAAATTATGTTTCTTCATTAATACAGGAGGAATGTAAGGAAGTTCCTGTCCAGAATTTGTTATATGACTAATCTTAATCCCAGACTGTCCAACTACTGTGTGTTGCTGCAGCCCTGGGCACAGACAAGCAGGGTTAGGTATCCTGGCAATCATTGGCAATACCAAGTTTGATACACTTTTTTCCAGAATTTTTTCACATTATTTTTGTATAAGAAAATACACAAGGGAACAGACGAATGGTTTTAAACAGCTTTTATAAAACATGATCCTCTACAAGCCCTGGTGAAATTACTGCCTTCCTCTACCTTTCAAAAAATAAAAGATAATTAATCTTTTCCCATAATAAGTAGAACACAATCACACAGAGAGGATATGAGAAACAATTGCTTTAGAACACCTGCTAGAACTGCAAAGTTAAAAATCACATGCACCATTCTTAAAAAGGCATAGGAAAAAAAGTAGGGTTCACAGCACTGCAGTTGCAATTTCCATAGAGGATTTATAATATGCACTAAGCTCGTATCAAGTACTACTATTTCTAATAAACACCAAAGCAACACACAGCCTTTTCCACTCAGTGACATGGATTAAGTCTAATTCCTGCATGACAGCAATGAAAACTTGGAAAATTAGCAAAAATAGTTCACCAGCTGAAATAATGATGAAGAAAAAGTGAAACTAGGACACTCAGTGATCACAGCATTAAAAAAATGCAAAGGAGTTGCCGAGAGAGAAGCAAAGGTGCCGAGCAAAACAAAGACAGAGAGAAGGATATATTAGCAATGGACTGGACTAAATGACCTCTTCAACTAACTGCTTAGCTGCCTGGCATTTACCTAAGAGGAGGGTTATGTAATTCATGAGAAACATTTAGCATCTGAATTATTGTCATCTTCTGTTGTATGGCAACATGACAATGACTAAGTGAAAAAGAAATCTCCAAAAGCTGATGGTTTCCACTTCCAGGACATGAGCACATAGATCAGTGGAGCAAGGTCGTTGTTCCTGCTACCCTTGTGCTTTAAAAATCAATAGGAGTTGGAAACAGCTTTTCTAGAACACTAAGAGGGGAGGGTCAATCAATAGTCTTAAGGCTAGACAAGATACATGAAAGCTTAGGGGCACGTTTTCTGAAAGAACATGGAAAACAGAACGCTGAAGCAAGTTTGGGAGAGGCTCCCATTCATCATTGTAGGACTGCAGAAATTCCTCTCTAACTATTTTTGAAAAACTCTTATTAAGCAGGAATTATACCTACAACTAGCATTTTAGATCTATTAGCGGGTAGTGATGGTAAAGTTCAAAAGTTCATTAAGTTCTCATTTGAATGGCTACTAGGAAAAATAACATACTGCAACTTTTAACTTTGTTTTCATCTCAGTGTATGCATTGATCTTACTTCCTACTAGTATTATGGATGCTTTATTGTAACTAAAACAACCAAACACCGAATTAAGTTTTCTATTTCACCTGTTCAACTCATGAATTCATGAAGCTGCTGGCTCACTTCCTCCAGAGACAAATAGGCATGAGACAGTAATTCATGTACTGCAGTAACTCTGCTATATGTTTTTCANATTTTTCTTCTTATTCTTCCCAACATTTAGACAAGCAAAAATAAATTTCTCACACAGCCCTATATCAGCAGTGGTTGTAGCTGCGGGTCATTTGAGAGGTGCCAGGTCATGATTACATTACATTCAGCAAACAACAAGTATGAAGTTGACTGAAACTGTCACTTCATTGTATCTTGATAGCGGAACAGCCACACAGTAAAAACAATTTTCAGGCACCAGGGTTTGCAGAGGGCCCTGAGTGGTCAGACCTGGGTACAGATCTCAGCATTCCAATATTCTCAAAGTTTTCTGTACATGCTAGTTCTCAATTAATAAAACCAATTGTACTACAAACCTCCCAACAGTTTTACCTTCTTCAGTCACAGACTTTAAATTAAATTGGAACATGAATTTAAATTAGAGTTAACACTTAAATGGATCAGTTGTCCTTGATTGATTCCTCTAGGGAAACTCCAGGGAAGTAACTTCTTGGACTGTGCTTGCCCTTTAACTATTTTGTTTGGAAAATTTCATGTCAGAGAGTGAAGAGTGTACTGACTTCCAAGAGCATATGAAGAAATTTTTACTGAGTCCCAAAGCAGAACTCAAGAGTCGATAGCTGTTTAAGGGGATAGTTCAATTTCAAAAATGCTTTAGATTAGGACGTATTTCTACAAGTTCCATGCTGATCAAAGCAAATGGGGATTTACTGTACCATAGAAGTCCTGTGATATTTTCTATGAAAGTGTAAAGCACTTAGTTCCAGAACACTGCTGAAAGAAAGTAACAGCAACTCTTTTTTTGCCTCATAGTCCAGGACACCTCTAGACACTCAAAGCCATTTTGTTATTTTTGACCTACAACTTGCTCTGCATTTTCAAAAGGCTTCATTTTTAAAACACAGCAAATCCCATTAATGTTATTCAAAACCTGAAAACAGCTTATGTGGCAAATTGAATTTTCATTGTTCTACTGACCTCAATGAAGTTACACCAGATGTGACTTTATTCAACTTAGAACTTTGAAGTACAGTCAAATTTTTCCAACTGGATAAGGCTATTCAACCATTTTAAATATTTCACATTTTTTATTATTCTGCACTGCCTTAATGCTTTCTAGAATCCTTCCATAGCACACATCTGAACTTCCCCAAACCTAGGTAATATTAGCACAATAGTTTCAATTAAACCAACCTCAATTTGAGAACAAAGACATTGAGGTCAATGATGATCACTTCAGTCTATTTTCATTGTCTGTCATAAACCCTTCATCTACCCTCTATACAGAGATTTGGATTCTCCATCATCCCTTAAAAATTGCACTATGTTACCCTCTTCTCAAGAAGTTTTCCAATGCCACAATCTCTCCACAGTGCTGCTGATGTATCATTTCTTCTTGTCTACCTGCCAAACTATAATCCTCTTTCACTGCCTCCAATAGCCTTTAAACTCTTGCCCATCTTCTAAAGGAGAATCATAAAATGATTCGAAGAAGAGTGATGTAAACAGAGAAAAGCAGCATCTCAAAACAAATTTTTATAGCTTGAAAAAAAGATCAGTGGAAGGAATAAGCCTTCCACACATATTAACAAGAATGAGTTGGTTATACAGCAGGCAAGAGAGGATGAAAGAAGCAATCAAAAACATGAAAGAATGGACACAAAAGAGAATAAAGAAAAAAAGGCAGAAAAAATTAAAAATTAATTAAATTAAAAACAGTTGTTTTTATTTGTATTGAAATTATAAATTAAGAAATAATTTTTCCATTTTTTCCTTTACAGAGTTACTATTAAAATACNATTTGTGCTGTCAGTAATTCCAGGATTGTAATCTGCATTTAAATTTGACAATTTTTTAAGTCTATTATAGACTAATATACCACATTTTAATTTAAACACAGTAAAATTACAGAAATTATGTTTCTTCATTAATACAGGAGGAATGTAAGGAAGTTCCTGTCCAGAATTTGTTATATGACTAATCTTAATCCCAGACTGTCCAACTACTGTGTGTTGCTGCAGCCCTGGGCACAGACAAGCAGGGTTAGGTATCCTGGCAATCATTGGCAATACCAAGTTTGATACACTTTTTTCCAGAATTTTTTCACATTATTTTTGTATAAGAAAATACACAAGGGAACAGACGAATGGTTTTAAACAGCTTTTATAAAACATGATCCTCTACAAGCCCTGGTGAAATTACTGCCTTCCTCTACCTTTCAAAAAATAAAAGATAATTAATCTTTTCCCATAATAAGTAGAACACAATCACACAGAGAGGATATGAGAAACAATTGCTTTAGAACACCTGCTAGAACTGCAAAGTTAAAAATCACATGCACCATTCTTAAAAAGGCATAGGAAAAAAAGTAGGGTTCACAGCACTGCAGTTGCAATTTCCATAGAGGATTTATAATATGCACTAAGCTCGTATCAAGTACTACTATTTCTAATAAACACCAAAGCAACACACAGCCTTTTCCACTCAGTGACATGGATTAAGTCTAATTCCTGCATGACAGCAATGAAAACTTGGAAAATTAGCAAAAATAGTTCACCAGCTGAAATAATGATGAAGAAAAAGTGAAACTAGGACACTCAGTGATCACAGCATTAAAAAAATGCAAAGGAGTTGCCGAGAGAGAAGCAAAGGTGCCGAGCAAAACAAAGACAGAGAGAAGGATATATTAGCAATGGACTGGACTAAATGACCTCTTCAACTAACTGCTTAGCTGCCTGGCATTTACCTAAGAGGAGGGTTATGTAATTCATGAGAAACATTTAGCATCTGAATTATTGTCATCTTCTGTTGTATGGCAACATGACAATGACTAAGTGAAAAAGAAATCTCCAAAAGCTGATGGTTTCCACTTCCAGGACATGAGCACATAGATCAGTGGAGCAAGGTCGTTGTTCCTGCTACCCTTGTGCTTTAAAAATCAATAGGAGTTGGAAACAGCTTTTCTAGAACACTAAGAGGGGAGGGTCAATCAATAGTCTTAAGGCTAGACAAGATACATGAAAGCTTAGGGGCACGTTTTCTGAAAGAACATGGAAAACAGAACGCTGAAGCAAGTTTGGGAGAGGCTCCCATTCATCATTGTAGGACTGCAGAAATTCCTCTCTAACTATTTTTGAAAAACTCTTATTAAGCAGGAATTATACCTACAACTAGCATTTTAGATCTATTAGCGGGTAGTGATGGTAAAGTTCAAAAGTTCATTAAGTTCTCATTTGAATGGCTACTAGGAAAAATAACATACTGCAACTTTTAACTTTGTTTTCATCTCAGTGTATGCATTAATCTTACTTCCTACTAGTATTATGGATGCTTTATTGTAACTAAAACAACCAAACACCGAATTAAGTTTTCTATTTCACCTGTTCAACTCATGAATTCATGAAGCTGCTGGCTCACTTCCTCCACAGACAAATAGGCATGAGACAGTAATTCATGTACTGCAGTAACTCTGCTATATGTTTTTCATATGCTGCCTGCAGGCACAGCGAATAGAAATAAAAACTGGAACACAACACCAACAGATCTTGTTCTGTTCTCTGTATTTTTGCCTTTAGCTCCCACTCTCTGCTTATTTGTTACAGTTCCTGCAGCTCTGGGAAATGATAAGACACAGGCAGTGTGAAGGCAGCAGCCCAGCTCCCCTCAGGGTCTCATTCCCAGGGCAAAAGGCAGAGTGGCAGGACCAGCATGTTGTTCCCTCCCCATTTTGGAGGCAAAGATCAGTGGCCCATGGAAAAAGTCATACCAAAGAAGTCACATGTAGGTATTACTGGGAAGTCTCATGAAAATGGTGGATGAAAATGTGTAGTTTTATTAACTAACCCTTTGCATTCTATGAGTATATCCCATCACTGTTCTCTGTATAATTTTGTGTCTTACAGCAAAGAAGGGAAACAAAATAATACTATAAACTGCATTGTCTTTTTCCCCCCTTGTTAAACAGTGGGCCCCAAAGAACTTTCTTCCAAGTTCCTCTTTGCAAAGAAGGAACTGGAAAGTATATGGGCATCACAAACTCAGAAAACAATCAGCTTTCTGCACATCCTCAGTACTAAATGTCATTATGCTCTCAAAATGGAGGTTTCCAAGGAAACAAGAAGGAAAGAGGATATGAGAAATGCAAATATAAAAGAGAAAAAGAAAACAAAGTCTTTTTTTTTTTTCAAATTTACATATACATATATATTTCTATTAGGTTGCAATTATGATCCACAGGCTTACTATTCCATTTATTTATTGACTGCAATAGATACTTGAATTGCCAAGATTCAGTCTCTACCATGATAATAACTGCATATTCACAAAGGAACTCTGATTCTAAGAAAAAAACCTATTATTTAAATAGACAATATAGACAATAAGAAACACCAATCTCATGTTGGCAAAAAAATAAAAAATTGTTCCAGTCATAGAGGACATCTGTATCAGAGTCAGGAGCATAAAGAATAGAGACAGGTGCACCCCCTGCAGGATCCCTGCTTGCAAGTGGCTTCCTCAGGAATGTACAGTGTACCCAGAGTTTTACGTTTATTGCGACAACAGGGTGTGTTTTCAGCAGAAGTGTCTGGTTCTGCATTTTCTGAAGAAAGTGACCAAGCTATTTTGACTAACTTTGTTTTTCTGATGATCTTTAGTCAAGGCTTTGAAACAGACCCCTAGGTGTGAACATAATTTATAACATATTGGGCTGCAAGTTCAAAACAAACAAAAAATACCTCAAAGTCAAAACAGTAAAGATACAAGACTGTATTTCCAAATATTCTTTGCTTATTACTAGACAAGGATTGTTCATTCAGCTTTGAGAAGAAAATTGAATGACTTTCTGCAGTCTCTACAAACCTGAATTATTCTATAGCCTTATGATAACCTTGTTTTCAAGTATGTTTCCAGAAGTCACTTAATTTACATGAAACATCTTATTACTACCTTCTCTCAGACTAAGTGGAAATGCAATGGTATTGTTACCTGTAAAATCAGTCCCAACCCCTATTGTCAGCAATTATTTTAATCTGTTTGCTGGGATGTACACATTGTTTTGCTTGGATGAAAGTCCATTATTAAAAAGAAAAGGAATAGACCTGGAGCAACAAAGTCTTTAAGTCTAAAACTCATACCAGAAGAATGAGAATTCTTAGTTTGTACAGACTATTTTTCATGTATTTCTCTGAAATTATGGGACAATGAGAATTTTTTGACTGCTGTGCCTGCAGCCAAAAAATAAAAACAAAACCCCAACAAAACAGGTTTATTGATATGAAGGCTTCCCTCAAACACAAAATTTCATGTAGTTTCTGCTCCATACAAAAAAGTCACTTAAGCTATTATTAGCAGCATTACTGCAATTGTCTATACTTTTACCTTGTCAGGAAATGCACAACTAAAAGCAGCAAAAACTAAAGTTCACTGATGGCTTGTTAATTAACTTGCCATTAATAGATCAACAAACAGCTCGGGTCCTGATTTGTTTAAATATGTTAACTGAGCAATTTCTCCCTGAGAGGGAATCCTGTTGTACAGTGACATCACCCCCAAGGGACAAAAAGGTGGAAAAGTTGAGTTGCTGAACTGTCTTCCCCATTTTCTCAATTCTCTTTGATGCAATTTAAAAGGAAAGGAGCTTTCTAACCTAAGTGGTTGCTTAAACATCTGAAAGGTGCAAAAGGAATATTTCCAGCCTGGAAAAGCACCCATGGTCAAGGGCGCCAATGCCACGAAGCCTAGAGAGGTTTTACACCTGGCTGCCACACCACCAGGTTCTCACTTCCCCAGGAATACACAAACACTGGTTCTTTTTTAATTTCTTTGTGCGGGCACCATATTGCCATGCTTTATGTAAAAAGCTCAGTGGTAGAAGAAGCCACGTGAGTACTTGGAGCTGTGCTGTGAGATGAATAGGGTATCACAGTAAATTTCACAAATGTGGCAGTCCTCCAAAACAGAGAGAGGTATGAAAAATTAGTTCCTTAGTTCAGAAACCATACACTGAAGCCAAGGACACATAGAAAGAAAATGTATTTGCCTCTTCCTCACCAGCACACAAATCACTGCTGTTCTATGTGTACAAACCATTACAGGTGTTATGCAAATACTGCAGTGTGATTTTTTTGTTACTGACTAGGTTAAAATAATCTGCCTTTGTTGCTTCTTTCTCTCACTTAAAAGGAAAAAAAAAGCATTACAGAATATTTGTGCAGTTTTTTTCAGACCCAAAAACTGGCTTATAAAGAGTTTCCAAGAGAATTCATTTTTCCATAAAAAGGTTAAAACATGAAGGAGATACCTGAAAAGTCTGTTCAAAAGTTTATGACAACCTTAGAGATGCAAATACCTGGAACTGATTATTTCATTAAAAAAATCAGTAAGTTATGCTGCTTAATTGTCCTTCTAAATCTAGAAGCTAGGGCAAACACCTGCAATTACAGTATATATTAATTTTATTATAATGTAAATATATAGTAGCAAGTACAAATTCGTCCTAAAATAATAGCGTTATACATTTCAAGAAGAATAATCTAACACTGTACTCTGTGTAAACTATGAGCTTTCTAAGCACATTATCTCCAGCTCCATTAACAAATAAATTTGCCTTCTAAATACCTGCCCAAAGATACATCCATATACAACTTTTCTGAAGCATACGCAAGCAGGAAGCTTGAATCCATCAGCAGAATCTAATCTCAATACCTCTAGTTACCAACATGATTCAGCAACCTATATATTAAGGCCCAAGAAAGGAGAAATAATTTTCCATACTGCAGAGTCTCTGTGCTACGCTAAATTAAGCAAAATAACAGCAAAAGAGACAAGGTATGCATTAGGAATAGTTAAAAAACCAGCAGGGAGGAGGGAGAGGAGTAACAAGCTTTACAGTGTCTATTAACTAAGGGAATGCTTATGGAAATACAAAAAAGATGCACATGCATACCAGATGAATCCTTATCTACAGCATTATACCAAAATAAATTCATGAGGAGAAGTACCCTGAAGCAAAACACTGTAAGCATGCAGCCATGAAATTAATCTGAACTGCATCTGAATTGCTCTTATCACGATGAACTCATTTCACAATCACAAAAATGTGTTACATGTTTCCACATATAAACCAGTCTTCCTTAAGTACTATTAAGATTTATTTAACATCAAAATCTATCACACATAGTAAGAGCACACATAAGAGTACTAGATGCATATTAAAAGGGTTTTAAAAATGGAATTCCTTTATGTGTTGCTTTACTAGTTCTGGAACAACTAATACTTTTGTCTTTATCAGTCACGGGTAACACTTGTTGAAGAGGCACACACAGAAAGCAGTACTAGGACTGCTCTCTCCCAGTAAAGCAACACAGCAAAAGAAGAAACTTACTATGAATCTCCTTGTAGGCAATAGCATATCATTTCCCCTACAGCTGCATTACTGACCATGCCAGTCCCTAAAATGTGTGAGGCACCTGATTACTCAGAAACACTCTGCGTTTAGGAAACTGTTTCAGAAATATTAGTGGGAAAATTACAGCCTCATTCAGCCAGTGCCCTTGCTCACTGTAGCATATGGAAACTGACAACCAGAAAAACATGATCAAGTTCAAAACAATTTTTCAATGCCTCTACTGATTAAACTTTAAAAGTCACCATGTTTACCAAAAGCCTCCTGCTTTAAGGAGCAATAGACCCAAGAGCACACACAAACACATGGTACAGCAAAAAGCACTTTAGTAGCAAGCAAACAGGCAAATTTTTTAAAAAAATAATGCCTTCTGCATTTTCAGTTATTTACCTTTTTGCCAACTTTAATGAAGGAGTACAAAGAAGTCTGTTCAATGAACAAACTTGTCCAAGAGCAATACCTGTTCTTTAACACCATATTTAATGGACATCCCATTCCCGGCCTACCTGGTGTATTCAGCAGCCGGGACATCTTGCAAGCATAGGAGATAAACTGCTCACAGTATTCAGCGCTCCTGGTAATGGCAGAAATCTGGTCCATGGTGGCGCTGTAGTTGAGCTGCAGCACAGAGAACTTCTCCAGGCTGTTGCCTCCCACAGAAGTCTGTGCTTGCAGGTCGTGGTACACAGTCGTCCATACTTTATCCTCTGAAAGAGAGGGGCAGAAAGACATCACAGGAACTGGTGAAAGACAGACAGTGGAACCAAATTAAAATAAATCTAGGCTTTAACAAAAGGTAGAAATGTTCTGAGAGAGATCTTTTGAGGTGGTAGTGGGGAAGAAGGGCATTGCACATGAAAAATCATCACATGAGAGCAAAGTTCCAGCTGTGAACCGAGGATAGGAAAAATCTCAGAGCACCTTTATGAAAAGATAAACACACCATGGGAGGAATCTTCCTTGAACAAGGAACTAATAAGGATTAATTTTGATCAGAAGGACAACAGGTGGATGCCCCAATGATTCAAGGTCTCTGTGTGAAGAAAATTCACTGTGCATCGTAAGTTGCTGTGGGCTGGAGAGCAACACTGCTTTGTAGTAAGGTAATAACAGGGATGCACCAGATTCTTATGTGATTACATCATTTAGCAATTAATACTGAAAACACTGCAGTTTATCAAGGTTTCCACATTTTTTACCCAAGCTGTGTTCCTAGGGTAAAACAAATTTACTGCTTATTGAGGCTTAAATATTTTTAAGTAACAGCACCATATGACCTTATTGATTCTGTTTATGGTATGGATAGCAACACAAGAAATAATTGAAGTAGAATGGAAATACAAAAGCTTCTGTTTAGTTGTGAAAAGACACGAGGGAAGGATGACCTAATTTTGTTGATAAGAAATACAGCAGAATTGGCCAAATCTCTCACCTCCAACAACTCTTTTTTGCAGGCTCATGCAAAAAGGGTAATATTCAGCCTTACAACAAGGTCTGTCTGCATCATATTGCTTTAAACCACAGAACAGCAAGTCATTAGAAGTGTAAGTGTGTGGCATTTGTCAGTATTTACCAGAGCGGATTCAAGATGAGATGATATAATAATGAAACAACACACTCCATACTCCTCTTGCGGAAAGATTTGTGGAAGTTGGAAGGTAGTTTGGAAAGGAAATAAAGAAAAGGCACAGAAACTTTCCTGTTATAGGCCAGCCATTATTTTTTCTTAGAGGGACATTCCACTGAACCAAAAGGGGAAAAAAATATTATCTGAGTAAGGCCTAGGGTTTCAGAATGAAAACAATGACGATTCAGTCAATATTAGTGATATTGTCTTCCTGTAAGAATACTATTTTATCACTTAGGTGTGAGGAATTTTCAAATTGAAGTTGACTGCCTACCACTGTAAATATCCACTGTCTGAGCTGATTTTACTTATATTGTCCATCTCACATAGACAAGGAGTGAAATAGATCAATTGTCCTCTGTCAATAAATCCCAGGAAAGTCTCCTATCTTTATAGATTATCCTGTAGCATATTACCATAAAACCCCCTAGAAGTGCATCCGGTTTTGTCAGCAATATTTTTCATGTATAGTTCTTTCACATTTTAAATTGTTTTTCTGTCTTTTAAGTTTGCTGCTTTATACCCTTCTATTACTGAGGGCCAAGTCAAAGAAATGTGGAATAACAAAGGCAGAAGCTGAAAAAAAACACATGTAAGAATCTATTCTGGTGTCTCGAGCAGTCTTGCACAAAAGCCCAGTTTCCCAAAAGAGTCAGCAGGGCCTTTGCTCCAGATGGTTCAGGTGTTCCTGTAGAGCAACCCCCCTGACCACAGCTGTCCTTCCAGAGATGCAGAGACAAAAGCACACCATGCTGCTCACTTTACTGTATTTATCACAAAACCAAAGTCTGCAGAGAGATCCCCTGTCAGCTTCAGAGAATACTGACTCACCTGACAGATGTCACTAAAACCCATAAAATATAGCACATAACAGTATGTTTTCAATTCTTCTATGTAAATCTCATGCCTGTTAATACCGATCTCCAAGTCATTCTAAAACTTGTGGCTTGATACTGCACTTCAATATTTTAACTACATGCGAACACTTGGCCAAACTGAGACATACTCAAAAGTGCTTCAGGATTCCTCATCCAGTTCACAGAACTGCACTGATGAGTTTTGGTGCAACCCAGAGTAAAGTTAACTTTTCATGTTGTGATTATTCTTATCTCCCAGACTCCGTCTGATTTTCCAGCCTTAATTTTTACTGCATAGTGTCAGGCTGTTTTGGATTACACAGAATCCTGTGGACCCATGTGTTTGCAACTGATACGGTATAAGTCTTTCTAATCAATGTTCAGAGATAAGGCAAGAAAAGCAGATGAATCCTCAACAGGGAGTACGCATCACTAGCCAAATGAGATGAAATTCAGCAGGTGATGCAAGATGATTATTTTAATCTTTACATTCTTAATCCAAAGTTCTATCTAAAACACAGAAATCTTGCACTGAGGAAAAAAAAATTAATTAAAAAAAAAAAGGCAGGGGAAAGGAAGAACAAGAATTCTTATTTGTTTTTCTTTAAGCCCACTCCCAAGTACTGAGAAAAAACAATAGATTGTCACCTGTCAAGTTACATAGAAAATAGAACACAGTTTTGTTGAGAGCTTGGGGTGCACGTTTACTGCAGATTCATTTTTGAGAAAGGATTGAGATTGTTTATACACTCACTGAGTTTTTTTGGCAGAAAACACAGTACATGTAAGAGCTCAAAAGTGTTAGTAAGGAAGACAGAGCCTTATACTGGATTTCTGAGCTAGCAAAGATTCCTAGGCTAGTCATTAAGAGAGTACAGGAATGCTATTAGCAATAGGAATTCTGTTAGGCATTATGTCTGAGAAGGGATTTCCTTATGGATAGTGGATTCTGGCCAATGCAGTCCTGACACTTCCCCTCCCAGTCAGGGAGTTTCAAGCCACACTGAGGCACACTGGATTACAGAAGATGTAAGCATATTCCTGTCAGTCAAATACATCCTCTGAACAACTTTGGGATCTTTCTGTCAAAGTCCAAGTACTACTAGCGGGCAAAAGCTTGTTGCACCTTGTAATGTATCTAATTATCAATATATGTATATTGATATCATCAATAACCATTTCTACAAAAACAACAAAGTCTGTTCCTGCTGCATAAGATGATGGGAGACAGATTAGGATGCAGACATTGGAAATAAATCTAGCTCTCATTTCACTTGCAACTAATTTGTTGATAGTCTGGGTCAAATGACTGATGAATCCATTCAGCAAGCTGGCTTGTCCAGACTCTGAAAGCGGAATGATCTGTGCCTGTGGGCACAGAGAGCGTGGAGGGAAAGTTGGGTTGGGTGCAGAGGAAGGAAGCTCCTTCTCTGGTTAGCATTTTACACTTCACACATTCTCCTGATTAACTGCAAAGCACTGCCATGACACAAGGACCAAAACTGAACAGAATGACAGGCCCTTTCCTTGGCTGGGAAAACACTCTGATTGTAATACAGTCACAGACAAAAATCCATCTCCCTTCCCCACCAAAAGCAGACTCCTGCATCTCATACACTTACACATCTGGGACTGGCTTTAAGATGTTTGGAAAGACTTAAAGGAGAAAGTTGGCAGAAAAATACCTTATCTATTGATTGCTGATTACAAACTGCTTTTCCCCTTTTCATGATTTTTTTATTGTCTTAATACTTCTCATGGAAATCACCTAACCATTTAGAGCTTAAAAATAAGGCCGTCATCCTCACTTCTGGTTCCAGTTTCTCAGAAACTGCTTGCTAGCCGAGATCATTCTTGAGAAAGATTGAATCAGTAACCTGCTTGCAGCCAACATCCCTTACAGAAAAGGTGATGCAGATCGTTCACCCTATCTCAGATATCTGCACCATCACCATTTGCAGAATTATTCCCACGTAGCTGAGAACAGAATGCAGCAGTCAAAATCTGCAAGCATTTCTGTCAATAGTACACAAAAATCTCATTTAAGGTACACAGAAGCGAAAAATCTGTCCTAGTTAACTGTAATTTGATATATATTCCTGGCAATTGCAGTCACCACAACACCAGGATCGGTATTCCCCTACTACACCACCAACTATTTTAAGAATGCATGACATATGGCTGCTGCTAACCACAAGTGCTTAGAGACAATTTGTCAGTCACAGCTGCGGACACGACTTCTGTACAGACAAACACACCTCTAAAGAGCACACATCACTTAATTATAATGCTGCTAAGCAGCATCATCTATAAAAATATTTTATGTGCTTATGTTATTCAAATTTTAAAGCAAATTTTATGTGCTTAAGTTATTCAAATTAAGAATCACTATAAAATGAATTAATTTTGAGAGTAGTTGTTAGTAATTTAAGGTTAGTGATAATATTCTCATAATACTACTTTTTTGCAGACGTATTAGCAGGAATATAAAAGTTAACGCTTAAAGAAAACCAAAGTCTATTTTAAATTACAAAAATGCAACAATACTACAGAAAAGGGTGTAGAAAAATTTAAAGGATAGGCTAAAAAGAGGTTTTTTGCAATATTGCATGGGACAGTTGTCATTTCCCGGCGGCTCTGATAGGGAACTTCTGCACCTCAGCCCACCATGGAGTGCTTTATTTGAGGCTGGTCAAAACACCCAAGTCCAGTAAGTAGTCCAGTCAGCCAATATAAGTGCTGGGATTGGCCTTGAATATGAAACTCATATAGAGCCACAGAAATTTGGGAAATGACATGTGAGTTGAGCAAAAAAAGTATGTGGCAGAAAACTTGTTAATGTACAATTCATGCTTATGGTCAACCTCATTAGCTTAAACGACCCCAGGGACTTACCAGTTCTGATGGAGCTTAAGGAGCTAGGCTGGATAGGGATCAAGTTTCTTGTGATATCCCAGTAACATCAAGAAGACAAGAATTACCTGATTTGCTGACCTGACTGAAGGATAGATTATACACACATAATTAGCATCACTGTTAATTCCATTAACTGCATTCCATTTTTGCCCAAAGTTAATCCTATGAACAGATTTCAATTAATTTTGCATATATTGAAATTTGGAGCAGTCTGAATTATCAATGTATTCCAAGGAAAGCCTGATTTTTAAAAAGAGAACTTAAAATCCTACCAAACACTTCTTCATGTTATTGAAGGAAAATGAGGTAGTTGTGACTACAACTTGTGTAGTCACAGAAAAGGAATTCTGCCAGTGAGATGAGCGTTCTAAATCTGAGAGGGATCAATTATTCTTCCATCATAAACAATGTTTTTGAATCCTAGTTTTAAGTGGAGAAAAGAATTCAGTATATATTTGCAATAAGCTGGCTGTAGCAGTAAGGGGAACCAGGAAAGGAACGTATGCATTGAAAATGGAGCACCTGCCCTACTCTGTCCTCTCACTTACAAACTAACCATCCATAGGCTTTTGCCTTCAGCAGAAGAAACTGGACACTTCCCATGCAAGCGGAAGTGTATGAGCTCCTAACTGGATTTTTACTAGGCTGAGACCAGCTTTGCCCTGGCAGACACGGTACCAACCCCAGCTAATTGCTGACACTTCAGGAACATGAGCATCTCCAAGACGGTCACTGCATTCAAATGCATTTCCTCTTAGACCTATTTTGAGCATTGCACAACATGTTCCAGTTGTACAAGAAAAAAAGATATGACAAAGTGGTTCTTCCATTATTTTGCTTTCAGCAGTGAAGAGGAACACCCTTTTCTTTGAATAGAATGCAGAACAGCAGCAATCATAGATTCCTAATAGAATTCATAATGGTTTTCACTAAAAACAATCTAATTAGATCCAAACTGCTAATACATTTGATACAATTATAGAGAAAACAGGTTCCCTGTAACTTAGTCCACACATTACTCTTTGCTTTAATAGTTCCTCTCCAACAGACAGACATTATAGTAAGACTAAGTTCTTTAATTTCAGAATTTTTTTTAAATGGGGAATGACCACCTGTTTTCTCAAAAGAACATTGAAGTGACAATTTATTTTGCTGAAAATACCTTTCAATTACAATTACTGGCTTACAGTCTTGCCCACTCACCAGTCCTTTTTATTAGTGGAAAAACTGAAGTAGTTGGCTAATAAATGAATCAGTAATTATTAGTAATGATTCACAAATAAAAAGTGAAATGAAATTTAAGATCAGCTATTCAAATGATCAAATCAAATATTAACATAAGTGCAGGTGTATTAAAAGTTATATCCATCTTCATCTGCTGCTGGGTACTCAGCATTTGTTAAGAATTAATGCCTGTGGGCCCTGTTGGATTTCTAACCAGTACTGGACAACTGCATTGCATCAATGCTTAGGAACGGGTTTCCCTCACAAGTGTCAGCCTGGAGATAGCTCTTTACTAGACATCATGATTTTTACCATCATCAGTGCATTTATCCCTTCAAATGAGATTACTGCAGTGTGCTCTACAATATGCTACCATGACAAATCATGCAAGAAACTAGACAAGATAGTCCATTTAAAAGTGGACTGCCTTCTAGGGAGGACAAAAATTGCAATCATAATCACCTGATATTATGAGGCCTCCAATTTTATTTTCTGATAAGAGCCTAGTTAGTATTGTCGAATTGTGTGGGATGGTAACACAAGTCATTAACAACATGATTAAACTAAGCACTTTTTGCATCAAACTTGTAGACACAAGATCTGATGTATACAATTGACATGGGCAAAATTACAGCAGACAATGTTCTCCTCTCACTCCTTTTGTATTTCTCTCCATGTGTGTTTATATATAAAAGCTTAAAACTATATATAGCAATTTGAAACTGACTCTGCTATGGACTTCAAAGGAGCTACAGTTGGGTTTATAAAAATGAAAAACATGTGTTTGATTGAAGTTAGTGAGTGTTTTGACAATCTTGCCTGAGATTTGCAAATGTCAATTTTGCGGTGAAGTTACTCTGGTGATATGAATTCTATTGCTCTCATCTTACTAATGTAGAAAATGGAGTTTAGATCAGAAAAAATCCAATATTCAGAAAAGAGTAAATGAAAAGTGTTCTTATTAACTGAAATGTATTAAAATCAAAGCCAGTATGTTTCTTAGTCTGTTTAGGTGGGAAAGAGGATCAATCCCAAAATGTAATTCAACTCTTCATGCACTAATTTTCTCCTTCTACTCCTTTCATTCACTGGATTCACTTCCCTGGATTACTAGAGAGGATTTCAAACCATTCAACACAATTGTTTGTAAAAAGCTAATGCCAAGAGTACCTTGAGAAACAGAACAGAGAGCATTCATCCCTTCAAAGAAAAAAGACTGCAGCAACAGAAGTTATGCTGAAGAACAGCACCTGTGGAAAAGCTTAAGTCCAATTTGGGCCCTAATGTCAAAAATGGCCTCATATAGGTGTTAGTAGTAGCAAGAGTTTAAAAATAACTACATATTGAAAGGAACAATAAATAATGAGATGCAGTACAGCCATATGAAGGAGGACTCGGATCATTTAAGTGCCTGGTCTAACAGATGGCAATTGCAGATCAGTTTAGATTAAGGAGCATTAAAGTAAAGAACAAAGGACATGAAAGAATTAACAGTGTGGTTGTTTTCAGCACTGTGAACAGAATATGGGCAAGGGCTGTAAACTTTTTACAGTTCAGTAACTGAAGAATTGACAACTGATTTCATATTGTGAGGAGTGGCCTTATAATCCAGTGTTATGCAAATGGAAAGATCAAATACATCTCCTTTAAAGTATCTTTCAGTTCCTTCTAGCACATCATAGGAGCACATTCGCTTTAAAAAAAAATAAAAATAAATCAACTACTGCCTGATTGTTTTGTTTTACAAAGCACCACAGCACAATCCTTTAGCTATGATCCCAAACAGGGCTTCCTAGAATCACTGAAAAAAGTAACAAAAAAAACCCAAAAATATATATATTTCAAAGGATATCCTGAAGAAAATGGCTCCTCAAAACTTTAATATAGCTTGGACGGTAAGAGCCCATTTCCTGAGCTATGCTGGTTGACTTTCTATTCTAATGGAGAGGCAGAAAGCAGACTAATGCAGGTCTCAAGTGCTACCACCAAAGAATTTCCTAATACTGGAAAAAAATAAATCTTTACAAATATATAGAACAGAGGTGAACAGTACATTTCCTTCAAAATCTATTTTATACCAGTTATTTGGCAGATATTCACTCAGGCATAAAAATATGTTGCAAAAAATAAAAAATAAGGATATTTTTACTGTCTTTCCAAAAAAACCACCAAGTAAACAAAAAACTGAACCCAGAAAAATTATCTACCTACAAAAATTTGAAAAAATAAATAGCCCCACCTATTTTTTAAAGACACAAAAGGGCAAACCACTGTGAGAGAACTAACTACCTCGAGGCATTCACAGATCTGGTCCAGGATTTAGGTTTGCTCTTGTATTTGCCCAAAAAAGCATGGCTAATAGTGACCATTGCTCTGCATGAAATATCACTCAAATCTGAAGAAATAATTTTCTGACCATATGAAGCAAAAAAAATATTGTTGAAAAGGGAACTCAATATTGATACTGGTATTTAAATATTAGTTAAAAATACATTTCAATCAAGTGCTAGCAACTGAGTTAATAGCAGACATTTCCCAAGCCTAGTACAGACTGGAAACAAAAGGACAGGGGAGTAACAGAAGTAGCTTCAAGGGATATTAATGTCTTTGTTCTACACTTCCAAAAAATATTATTTTATTTGAAAATATTAAAATCTAATCTTGAAAACTGTCTAGATTTGGCACTTCATGTACTACTAAGACCCAGAAGATTGATTAGTGACTTCTAGGTAGCAAGAAGGCTGGAACAGCAGCTGCTCTAATTTGATTCCTCTATCTCTGACTTAATGAAAAATGTGGTTGCTGGTGTCTGGCATCTGCAGTGCTTCTTTTCCACCGCACACAAAGCCCTGCAAAGCATTTGCAAGTGTGGGTTTGCAATACTGCTGGGCATTAAGTAACACGGTTTTAACATTAACGCAAGAGTTATAGCAAAAAATCTGTGACTGCTATGGCGAAAATCTCAGGCAGAAATGAAGCAACCACTCAGAGCTGCAGCAAACAGTGGTAAAGACTGCTGAAATAAATATGAGAATGTTACCATTCAGAGGGGCTTTAATTGAAAAAAAAAAAAAAAAGACACTAACCTACTTAATTTTTAATTCCCATAGGTCTGTAATTTGTAAGTAATCTGTTTTATGCAACAAGATCGACAAGAAATCCATGAATATTCATGTCAGTGCACAAAGCAAATCCTGAGTAAGGCCTTTAGCTAATAACTCTTGACCAGAAACACTTGTGAAAGTGGCCCACTTGTAACTACTCTGCCTAGCAGACAAGCCAGTCACCTGAGTAGTCTCAGCACACCTTATGTTTAGCAGGCAACTGGCTCAGCTCGCTGTTCATTAGATGCTCATGGTACAGCACAAGTCAGATGAACTATTTCAGCACATTCCTGTGGTAATTACCAGAACAATATCAGCAGTAACAATCTGCAGGAAGAAGCCAATGCCTCTGCCAGAAGCATGTCTGATTTAGACCCAGAAATAGAGCCCGCTCAGGCTTCGGAGAGCCAAGCCAGCTTCGCCTTTCAAACTCCCCCAGTATACCTGCCAAGGAGTTCCAGTGGCATGGCCATGTCTCAGTGACAGCACTAATTTCTTTTTACAGACTATTGCTAAGAAAAAGGGAATCTAACTGAGCAGTGATGGTCCTACATCTCCGACCCAGTAATTTACAACATTGCCATTTCCAATTGTTTTGTGTCAGGATTTTGTCCTACTACTACTGACATGCTAATAAACACATTTAATTTTCTTTTATGACTACTGACAGGTTTATTCCAGTGCAGTCAGAAAATGCTAGTCTGAAAGCAAATCTACAGTGATTTCTATTTGTGATGCACAAGTGCATCCCAAAGTAGAAATAAAAAGCTATTCTCTTTGGAGTAGTATCATCTCGAAGCTTAGGGTACTGCTTTGGCAAAAACCACAGAAGTAATTTTAGGAAGGGAATGATTTCTTGCCATTTTTTTCCACTTGCTTACTACTGGAATGCTACAGTGTGTGCAGAGTAGTCTTGTAAATCTCATCTAGGATAATGGAAGATCATTACTTCACTAGTTCTCACTCAGGGAAGCATGTCCTGAGACATACTAGACAGAGCCAGTATTTGCAGTCCTCCTGACAAAAGGAAACTTGGGCTTAGCAAATGGAAGAAACCCCAAAGCAGGAATCATAAACAGCATATTAGTCAATGAACTCTAAACACAATAAAAGTGGATACAGACCTCTACCATGACACTGAAATACTTGGCTCCCAGTACGTGGGTGGAGGATGTTCCTTACACTTTGCAGTTAAGACCCTCTGAACAAGAGACCATTCCAGATCTGAACACTTGCTCAGTGGAAGTTCTTCAGCTGTAGTCACTCTCTACTGACTGCATAAGGTCTCACAGACTCCTCATTTAATGCTCATGTTGGCTCTTCTCACCAAAACGCTATCATTAGTTTACTTTTAAGTTGTATCCATTTATTTCAACCATTGGGGCCAGTTCCCAGATGATACCAGATTTAAATCCTTTTTGCCCTTACTGTTATCCCCCCTTCGGTCTTTTTCCCCCGTCCTGTGTCTCCCACCATAAGGAACAGAGGTGTAGGTGAGTTTACAGCATACTTCTGGATGCTGCCCCAAATCCATACTGAGTGCCCACTTGGAAATCAGTAAAAACCTTGTTTGTAAATTCACATTATAGTTACTGTGCCTTTTTTCTCTTTTGTAGAAAAGCACAAAGTCTAATTCTAAGTGATGAATGCAAACATGTAAATAATCTTGGGATTCACTATGAGTATTCAAAGAGCCTTTGAACAAACCACATGCCTAAACAATCTACACTGACTTCACTTGTTCCCACGCCCTGGATGGGAAATATGGGGAAGTCATCCTGCACACCTCCTGCTTGTCGAGGGAAACTGCATCAGCAGCACTTGCCTTCTCTGGGGATGTACAGACAAAAAGGGATATCGACTGCAGCTTATTCAGTGCCCAAATCATTTCTTGTTGAAAAACAGGAGGAAGCAGGAAGGCCTGAGATTTTTCCAACAGCAATGGTGATGAGACAGTTTACCTGCCCTTCTAGGCAAATTAGAGAATTACACATCGGTGTACAGCACTGCACCCAGAGCACTGGTTGGGAATTCTAGAGTAGAATGAATCCTTTTTCGCTATTTAAAAATTGTAATCACTTCATCACTTGATTTTCTAGTTCAGTAACAAGTGAACTTAAAATCCTGTTCAGATAGAAAAAGGTGTATTATATTTCCTTTAAATTAATTTTCTCTTTGAACATTTAGCTACCTTGATTTCTGTTTCAGAGAAATTAGCAACAGCAAGAACACTTCAAACAGATAAGTGGTTTTCTTCCCAGTCCCATTGTCTGCCAACAAGACAAGCCAGTAGGAGCAGACAAAGAAATGACCATGGATACGGCTGATGAGAAACTGTTATCTGAAGTGTTGTTTCAAAACAAGGAAGTTTCAAGGGGGAAGCACATATGAGCACGTATTTCCTGTACACCAGAGATCCCCCAGTGAACTCTGACTCGCACTCCAGGCTTTAGGCAGTACAGATGGATCGCTGGGCTTGTTCCTCCAAGTCAGCAGAAGCGTAGAGCAGCTTTTCCAGTGAGGTAGGGAGTAGGCAAAAGCACATACCTCCCAATATCCATACCCACCCAAAGAACAGAAAAACTGCAGAAAATATTACCAAAAAATTTGAAAACCACCACCACCAACTCCCACCCTTTCAGGGGTAAATTGACTGTCTAGCCTTAACTAGACCTTAACTTTCTGACCAAAGGCAAAAAAAAAAAAAAAAAAAAAAAAAAAAAAAAAAAAAGATATAAAAAAAAAAAAAATTTTTTTTGGGTTTTAAAAAAAAAACACAAAAAAAAGGCTCTAGAGAAAACACAAGTTTTGTTTGGGCTTTCAAGAATATTCTCTACAGAAGCAATTTTCTAGGGATAACTGAAGCATATCACTGGCCTAAAGCAGCTTGTGATGAGTTTTTTTACATCCCCAGTAGGGAGCAAGTGTGTGGGAGTGAATCCAGAGCTAAAAGTTTGCTTCCGACATTCACAGTAACAGTCTGAGGGAGATGGTATTGCTCATCTCTCTCTTTCCAACCATCCCTTTTTTCTTCTCCCCAATAATGGACATGTTTCTTGAAAAATAGGCTTGTAGGCCCCTGCAATGCACAAAGAGTTCTAAACAGATGTGTTGCATTTGAATTCGAGTGCTCAGTTTCCAACCAATGAGAAATATTTTCTGATTGCAGACAATGCAAGGATTTTTCCCTCCTCCAATAATCTGGCAAAACAAAGATTCTGTTTTCTTTTCAGTTATGCCTGCTATGTCACTCAAATGCCAGTTCTTATTCTTTGAGGTCAGTGCCTGATGTATAACTGTGCTGTGATGCTCATGGCTCCAACTATGGGCATCTGAAATACATTAAGAGGATGACATGACATATGTTTATTCCTTTATACTCTTACATGGTGCTTCAGAGTTTGAGGTGGGAGGACAAAGAAAGAAGGGGAAGAAATAAAAGAATGTAGTCAGACAGTAGAAAATGTTTCCATGACTTGTTGACTTGAGAAGCTACCTTGAGCATCAGAGATAAAGTTTGCTCTCAAGTGAAATCAAGAACCTTCTCCTGGACGCAGACTTCACAAGGTATTTTTTACATTATGGTTCAGATATTTTTTCTGCAGTTGCACACTGGGCTAGTTTTTAATTTTCTACACATGCAAGGATGACCGGAGAAAATATCTAGAGGTATTCCAACATGATTTAGAGTCATGTGATTTACTCAAACCTTAAAGTTATGACACCATGTTTTTGTTAGGACACATTTTTGCTTAATGAAGTCACCAGGTGTTGACTTTTTTTAACCCCATTATGATGGACCCCAAGATTATCAATACCTTCAACTCTGCGCAGAAACTGTTTCTATGGCAGTGTATGTTTGAATTCTGAACATTAAAGTAACAAAAAACAATCTCACAATCACATGGCCCTTAAGCATAGTTTTATTGGACTGTAGTCCTTTCCCCTTCCTTAAAGCCTGACTATCTGACAAACTCAACCTGCTGTCACCAAACACAGTAACAGACTACACTCAGTCATGCTTTGCCATCTACGCAGCGGCTTGAACCAGTCAACTCAGGACACTGCCCAGCACAGGAGAGCCTAACAACGGCACTTTTCAGTGTTAACCCAAGGCAAATCCAAAAACCAAAGAGAAAAACATCCTGGTTTGTTTCAGAGGGACTCCAGACAGCAAGCTGCATCCAACAGAGATGAATCCAGGTATAGGCTGACAATTACACTCTGTCAACTGACTGAGGATGATTGGAGAGTTTGTACCCAGATGGAAACGCATCCACGGCTACCTTCTTACCCAGTCACTACTGTGTTCCACAGCACAGGGAAGAAATGCACTAGCCAAATTTGTTGAGATACAGTTAAGCACCAAAACAAGCAAGAAATCCAAATTTGAAATAAATTAAAAATAAAAGAAAGCTGATTAAACCCCAAAACGATGTACCAATGAAACCTAGAATAAAAAGGACATGCCTTGCAAACAGGTACAGATGAAAAGTATATTCAATGAATTAAAATTGCTTCAGCCAACTTGGCAGACAAAGACACAAATATAGTCTGTTCTGTCTCTAGGTCTCTCACGGGTCTATTATTTTACTCTGATGCTTGGAGGATGAACTCACCTAAACAAGTCAGCCATCAGAGATGCTACTCTAGATGTGATCCCCTGATGCTTCAGTGACTAATATTTTCCTTTTTGCCAGTATTTTCACTCCTTTCTTTATAAAAAGAGTCTACTTTGATAAGTCAACTGGCCAAAAACAGTGTCCTAAATGGCTCAATGCTTTTGCCCTTCTGTTTTATTCTTTTTCTGTGGTTGTTTCTGCTCATTTAATCTTCAAGGAAACAAGCTGGATACTCTGCAACAACAGCCTCAATCCATTTTAACTACTTGTTCCTCTTTTTATCTCTCCAATGTAATTTTAATTTGCAAAAAGGTCTGACAGACTATTAAAAAACCTCCAAAACAAAGCTCTACAATGGAAGGAAAAGCATGAGCCATTTTTCTTTATTTATTTTAGGCAAAGGACTTAAATATTTGTATTGAAAGCTTTCTGCAATGAGATTATACTAGGTAAGGTCTTTGCACTTTTATTGTCATTCAATAATTTAAAATTTCCCGATGACAAAATTTTGTTTATTGTCTTTGTATGTGTATCACTTCACTCTATTTCAGTTAACTAAAAAACATTAACTCTTCCCTCTATCAAACTGGAGAATCTATATAGAAAAAGAGCTTTACTTTTATTTATCGAATTAAATTGCTCAAAATTTTATTTCACATTCATTCACATATACGTATGAATAAAAGTTTTGGTACCTTGGAAGTTCAGTAAATCAGGTCTCCGCAAGAAATCTCATCTGAAAAAACTATTTATACATGTGGAGTAGAATTAAACATTTACCACTGCTAGGGCACTTTTCATCAACATGTAGTGATGAATGGCACATATATATTCATGCCATATGTTTCTACATATGTCATAGAATAAAGCACTCCAGTGACCCACTATTTCCAGACAGAAAAACCACAGGATAGAACAGTTACAGTTGTTTAATGTCTACTCACAAAGTCACTGCAGTAATTACTACATGTGCCACTTATGCTAAAAAAAATGGAGAGAGCAGAGAAAAAGGAGGAGAATGGGTAGAAAAGACACCTCGTACATTTGGCCTTAATGAGGGAGGCTATCAATATGCCTAATGATTTCTCAAACTGTTTGAAGATGAGCAGCTTTAGGTAAAAGAATTGGAGTAGAAAAGGGATAGGGTAAGTCCCACTCAAATGGGGCCATTATGCTTGCAGCTATTTGGATCCTGAAATGAGATAAAAACCACATCAGAGGCATAAAGACATCAGGACCAATAGAAAAAATTAACTGACATATCTTCTGGTAAAATAATTATGGAACCTTTCAGTTCTACTTTGCATTGGTACTCCAAATGATGAAGCAGAAGAAACAGCAGGCTGTTATTTCCCTGTCCTCAGCATAAAGCCTCAAGCAACTACAGGAGCGCTGATCCGCCTTTCCCACCGACATCCCATACAGCCGTTGGGATAAATAACTAAGACCTTGTGGTTCCTCTGCTATTCCTCACCCTCCACTCTGAAAATTCTTACAGGACAAATAATCTGCATAAACTTACTGATTCAACACCTTTCCCTCATCTTCCTTGTACAAAACAGAGAAAAAAAGAGAGAAACCAAAGAAGTGGGGAGTAGTATCAGCTGATTTCCTGTGTCTTTCTCAACGGACTGGAACTAACTCTGCCAGAGAAAACTGAATCAGGCTTAGAGATTCAGAAATATCACACAGACCATGGAGTGAAGCTGTCATATACTCAAAGTTTACATCTTCTAAAAAATACCTTTAAAGAGCAATTCTTTCTACTATAGCTATGGCTCTAATGACAAAGAGAAAACAGGAAAGGTCAGATGGGATACTGAGACAGAGGAACCCTCCAACTTTGCAAAACCCAGCTTGAATGCAGAGTCTAACTTTGCATTGGGGACCTGCCCCTGAAGAGGGTAAGATCTTGGCCTTAAGATGACAGTTCTGGAAGAATTCCCTGTTGACCTTAAGACACAAAAGAGGCGGAAGTGAAAAGCAGCCTAATGGTTAAACATTATGTTGCATCATAACTTCAAGGAGTATTTTTTCCATAAATGCATTAATTTGAAAAGTTCCAACTTTCTATCTCTAAACTTTTTCAATGGTTTTGTTTTTAATCAAAAAAACCAAAAAAACCCCCAAAAACTCCCCACAAAAAACACCTGACTTCCCAAAATTTAAATAGTTCTATAGATACATGTGGAAAACCGTTGAACATCAGTATCCATGCTATAGACCTTGAAAAGCTTTTTTACTGTACCTGGACTAGATAGTTTGTGATATATCAAACATCTTCATATTTTATGTCCTCATAGTGAAATAAGTGCTTGGCTCTTCACTATCAGAACTCAGCACTGAATACAAAGTTTATTTGGAGAGGACAAGGACTGGAGGGGGGAGCTCTGGGATTTATCTGACAATGGAATAGTTTGTAGAGACCACAAACTGCTGTGGGCAACACATGCATGTATGTATTTCTATTGACTGCGCTGTTGAATCACCAGCACATCTTAGAAACCAGAACCATTCTTAGCTGCTGCAGCAACATCTGTGAAGGGCAGGTCTCATCATGAAACTCACCAGTTTACTAAATTAAGATACACTGAAGTTGGATATGGATTCTTCCCAGAAATATGCCCAGACAGCTGTCAGCTGAGCCATAACTTCCTATCTTTTTTTTTTTTTTTTTTTTTACACATTTGGATATGCTAACACTTTCTGACTAAAGCTCTGTAGGTGAAATGCTGACATTACTATGAAATAATGATGTTTGTAGTTCAATATTTGTGATAAAATATAATAAAGGGCTAAGGATGTAATTTCTCAATATACAATTTCAGTGGCTTTTCAGGATATTGCCCTTGGCACAGAAGGTTTACAGTCAAGTGAGTGCAGCTTCCTACCCACCATTTGGCACCAGTAAAACTATACTACAGGTGGCATGAAAGTAATACATAATTGTTAAACAACCTTGTTTTCCAAAGACTGTTACTAACTTGGTCAAAACCCCAACCTTGTGACTTGTTTTGTCTAGGAATGAAACCAGCAAGTTGCATTTTACATTCTTTTTCAGTCCTTAACATAGTCTTATTTGCTAGTTACACGTGAATGAAAGAAGGGATATTTAAAAGGTCTATTTGTATCTCTAGTACTAATTTAAAAGAGAGATGTTTGTTTAACATAGTGAGAGAATAGGAACATTTAGATTTGCCACTCAGGCTCGAGAGGAAAACACAGTTAAGGTTGTGTCTTTTAAAATGAAATATCACTATCCTGCTATATGAAGAAATGTTTTTGTTTCATTTTCATTTAGAATGCTCCACACAATATTCAGTATAGCAAAATCTGTAGGTTAGTTTCACGTTCATGAAAGTTTAAGTTTTTTCAAATATAATGCTAGTAATACCATAAAGCTGCATAGGTTTGATACTAAAATTATTAGAGAATTCTGCTCTTATTCTAACATCCTATAGTTCTTTTTGTTATATTACAAGATATGCATCATTGCTACAGAGTTGTACAGAATTCTGTTATTGATGAAGAAAAGTACAGTTCTCAAGTAATCTCATTCTGTCCCTTCCCTAGTACACATGTTGCTGATAACACTATGTAGATTCAGAAAAAGATTGAGTGTTATGAAACCTCTCAAAAATGTAGTTCTTTACCCTCCAGCCTTCAGCGCCTCACATGACCACTAATTAAAAAAAAAAAAAAAGCTACAACAGCTCAGTGTAAAGGCATTGCACAGCACATTTCAGGTGACGAGCTTTACTAAGCCATCTGAAAACAGCCGTCAGTTTTAGAAGCAGAGATTAAAATCACTTCCAATCAATTTTCACATATTTCTTTCAGTCATTTGCATTGTAATGAAGAAATAATTTTAAATAGTTTTAAAATTGCAACAGTTACATAGAAATTAGTGCAAAATGCCTTTTTTTCTCATAGCAAAGAGTAGCTGATGAGAGCGATTCCACTGAAATAGAAAACTGCATTTTTCTGCAGTATGTGTCACATCCAAGTGAGGGGAATGAGCACTAAATCACACATCCAGTGGTCATGATCTCCTTGCACTGGCTGGGAAAAGGTCACGTTTACGTACTCTGGAATTTTTTTGTAGATGAGAAATATTAGTAAAATGAAACTATTACTTTTACTTATCTCTTTTCCCAGTGTTGAACAAGCAACTGTCTTCTGTTATATATTTATATATGTCATGAACGAGCAATACTTTAGTACTGGATGGACTACTTTGACACTACTTTGGTGGTGTATTTTAAAGTTACAATGGTACCCTTGAAGAGTAACCAAAAACTATAGCTTACACTGAACACAGTGGTTCTGAATAGCAGAAATCACTTAAATAACAGCAATTCTTGGCATTGTTTCATGCAGTGCCTGCCTGATTAGTTACTGACACAGTTCAAGGTACTACTTATGATTTATAAAGCTCTAAATGGCTCAGGATATAAGAGACTGCCTTTACAGCTGTGCCTCAGAACAGATTGGTTGACCTGTCTCTGCAGTCCACATAAGACTGACAGCACTTTCAGAGCTTAGATTGAGCTCCTTTTTGGGTCTGCATTTATTGCACAAAAACAGACATTAATGGAAGCTGAAACAGTAGTATTCTGGCCTCAATTGATCTGGGTCTTCTACATGTGCCAGGCATCCCTCCCCATCCCTCCTGTTCAAGTTGGATAAAACTTGCCCAACAGGCCCAGGGATGTCCAGATTTCTGCCTCTGGAGAGTTGTGGGAACTTCAGCAACTGTGATCTCTAAAAATTCAGAGACACTTCCAACTTAGGATAGTGCCTCCACCTTCATGTTGCTGATGCTGAAGTCTGGGGACCCAGACATACACCAGATTTCCAGTGCAAACAATGAAATTCCAACTTGTTATACAGACATTTGGGGAAAGCAAGAGGACATGCCTGTTGTATAAGCTACCCAATATTTTATATCAGTAAAAGGGCTGAGACAACTGTCATGCATTAACAAAGAAATAATATACTATCAGTGCAGAAAATTGCCCCTTTGTCATTATCATATTTTCCTCCCTCAGCATGGCAATGCAGATGACTGGGACAGGATACCTTCCGTCAGAATGCAAAACTAGTGCTAAGAGCAGAAAACAACACACGCAACAAAGTCAAAATAAGTTAATGTACGACTTCCAGAATTTAACTGGTGTTAGAAGGATGCATCTAATTTAAAAGACAGATAATAAAGAAAACTTAAATGTTTTGTTTCTATTGTAAAATATTTTTATTCCTTTCCTGTGGTGCTAAGCTGCTGCGTTATAGTACCCCACGAACTACAGACATCACTGAACTCAAATATGTTGATATACAACAGTTTTGGTAAAGAGCCATATCTACCTTTTTTTTTTAAATGCTGGTTTTTTTTAAAAACCACTGAGGATAAAAAAACCGATTAGTACTAATTAACGTCTGCAACTCAAAAAGTTAATGAAATGGATTAACTACTGCCTTGCCATACTGAATGGTGACTGCAGATCTCATGGAAAGCTCTTAGTAAATATTTCTTTTTTGACAAGAAATATGAATTGTGAACAGATTCTTTCTCCCAGCTACATTAAAAACAAACCCACACACAAACCCCCCAATGAACTGAAGTAGCAAATACAGTGCAGTTACCTGTCATGTTGCAGTAAACTTTCAAAGGTCCCAGTGCCCCACTGCCATCTGGATCTATCCAGTAGTAATTTGAAATTTTGCCCAAGTGCTTGTATGCTTCACAAGAGAGTTCATAAATAGCTGGAATGAAATAAAACACAGCAATAAAGATTTTCATATCCTGGGGTAAAAATCCATCATGACAATAAATTGACTATATTTACATATTAAGAACTATACCTCTGAGATAAAAGACACTGATGTTCACTGAAAACAGTGTCTTTCTAAAAGATACAAAAGTAACTGAAAGCATAAGGCATATGATTTCATTTTTTGGCATGTGAGAGGTAGCTAGAACCGGAAGAGAAATCTGGCAACTTGTGGGGAGAGACAGACAAACAAACTGTTTCAGGAGCATGTTAAACCATTTTTGAAAACACTATGGGTCGTAACTTTTGTTATACACTGGTTTAGGTTTTACGTCACAAATTCCCCTTCTGAGGGGATGCTTCAGTTGATACAACATGCTTTTACCCTTTAGTTTTCTTTCACAAGATTCACCAGAAAAGCTTACAGATTTTCTCTCCGTAAATTTTGGAATTTTTCATGTTTTATTATTGCTCAGAATAACACTGAATTTTAAAACTGCAAAACTTCTCACTCTGTCTCGTACCTGTCTCTACACAGCTCTGCAGTTATTCTGTAACATACCTACATAACTAATGCTCTGTTCCATCAAGGTCTGAAATTTCACAATATTTTCTGGAATAAGTTGAATTGATTCAGCAGAGGGATTTGTTTCAATTTTTCCTTGAATACAGCTTTCTAGTTCAAGTTAGCCGCTAGTCACATTGGGTTATTATGAATAGCTCGGACATGATAATAAGCATCATAGATAGAAGCTTTTCTAGTAATGCCCATATTTTCCTTAAAATGTTTGATTATTATGAAGTCATACGCATTAAATATGAATAAATAATTTCATGCACAGAAAAAGTAAACCCAGCAATTTATATAAATTGGCATGTGTACATACATAAAAAGCCTGGTAAATTATATAAATATTTTTCTATGCCATTGTTCAAAAAAGGAACATGTAATGATGCTTTGTTGTCTAAGGACCAGATGGTAAAGCTTTTTTGTTTGGAATCAATCAATCAGCTCCTAAAAGAAATGAAATGTTTGTTTAACTGGACTTCATAGCCACTCTAAAAATTCATCTAATTTGCTGGCAATTCTTGCAAGCAATCTCCTTACTAAGGCTGGCGTTATTTCAACTGTCCATAAGGACGAGCTGTTTTGCTGGGCTCTGATGATGATGAGGGACTGATCACACATTTAAAGGCATCTAACCAACTATCAAGACACAGGAAGGAAAGTGGAGTTAAAAAAAAATAATCTCAAATTTTGACATGGAATGAATGCAGAGCTGAAGACTTATCTGCCTATAAAGATAATCTCCTTGTTGGTGCTACAAGAGAAGGAATTTCCCGGAAAGTTTTGTGTGTTCATTACCGATCTCAAGACAATTTTATACAAGTAGACAACACTAATTAAGATGGTCAGTATTCCAAGCCATTTCCCCTTTCTCCTCAAACTAAGGTCAACATATCTTTTCATTATCAAGGAGACTGTGTCTATTTTCAGACACATGATACAGATTTCATCAGGAATTCATAGTCTATTTTGTTCAGAAATATTTCTCTAACTCTCTACACACTACCTAAACATAATCAAAAGATAACAACTCTGTCAATGCATAATTTCTGTGATATGAGCTGCAAATTTTAACAGATGCACTCCAGGTCTAGCCAAGAACATGACAAATACTGCTTATGATTTTGCAGAAATCCTGTGTTTTCTTTTTCTAAACTCTTTTAGAAAACTAGGGGAGCTTAGTCTTTGTAGTATACAGACCTTTATGAGGGACCATATGACACAGACACTTTTTTATTTAATTAGTTGCGAAGGTAAATGAACAGAAGGAATGTAGTGCTTTATGGCTGGACTAGTGCTCATTTCTGCCCATGGTTGCACTGGCTGCCATGCCACCCAAACTTTCCAGCAGCAAAGCTCCTTCATGACTGAGCATAGACCTCCTTCCTGCTGCCACTGATCTAAGACCTCACACCTTCCCTCTGCCTTCCACTGTGAGCTAATTAATATATAAAGCATTCTCATCAGTAGTGCAATATTCAAATACGCCCTCTAGAAACAGAAAGGAAATGATAAAGCAGCACAAATAAAAATAATGTTATATGGAAATCTGCTAAATTTGTGTTGACTCATCTACATCAGTGATAAACATGACAATTACCATTGTGGTAACAAAGGGAACAAAGTAGAAGTTGTGCCATCAGATTGAGAAAGAGAGTACCAGCTTATTTGCCACTGGGATAATTAAGAAAATTATTGCTGTAGGGGTGAAAACTGCCATTTGAGTTACCACACAAGTCCAGCCCAGGAATTTGCTATGAATACAGAATAAAAACATCCCATTTAGGGCAAAAACACAGGTGCTTCTGTTTCTCTCTCAACTTTGTGCTTTGCGTTGGGCTAGAGAGGGAGCTGGGGAGGGGCAAAGAGAAATTAATTTAAGTCTAAATGGCTGATCCAAGATGGATTTTTAAACAAATTTAGCAGTGATTTTAAATTAGGAACCATAAATCAGGCAATTAACATCATTGTGTACAGTGTCACCCTACAGACATCACAAGAAAAGTATAATTAGACACCAATTTTTAACAAGGTGCTTTTGCAAATTCAGTCATCCAAGGATACACAAACATAAAAAAAAAAAAAAATCCCCGAAATGCCTACCCTGCATTCTGTGATGGTTCTTTGTAACTGAAACACACCATTTAGGATTAAAACATTTGAAAGAGAGAACTTGAAGTCGCATCGTCCATCACACAAGGCACACTCTCATTTGAAATCTGGACAGTGTTACACACTGGTGTAGCTGTAATTCATTAATGGGCCTGCACTCATGGAGGGCCAATGGTCAAAGAAACTCAGATATTCACCATACCTTGCTGGCTTTACAATGGGCCCAGCCACAGAAGCTTCAGAGCTGACTGGAGCTCATTTGAGACTTCTCCAGCTGGGAGGCGACAGGAATGCTGTCAACATCATCTCTCCCCTTCTTCCCTCCTAACCCTCTCTTCCATGCAAAAGGCTTCAGGGATGGTATAAAAACTAATTCTGAAAAAGCCACACCCCTAAAGAAAAGTATGATTTCTACTCCAACTCCCTCTTACTTTGTATTGCTAGGACAATCCAAAGAAAAAGAGACCAGGTACAAGCCTGGATTCACAATTTTCCAGCTGTGTAAGACAAATCCTTGGTTGTTCCCTACAGTGCACTGAGATTCTGAAAACCTCAGAACATTATACAAAGGCCAAAGCAGGGGAGATAACTCCAGTAAATTTAGGTCAACATTACACGATATCTGGGATCTTATTTTAATAAAAGATATCTGTAAGTGTCTACAAATAGAAAAGTCACACAAGAAACCAAAGTATTTTTCCTTACCAGGTTTATGCTAGTTCTTTCCTGCCAGCATGTGAACTCTCTTAGAACCTGACCTTCCTAATCAATGTTAAATAATGCTCAAGTGCACATGGAGATATTCTCATTACTCAGCTTTAGAAGAGTCTATACTGTCATTTTTTGCTTATTTATGAATATTAGTATTCCTAAAATGCATTACTCCCATGCTCATTTATAGGACTAAGTTTTATTTTTACCAGCCTCAGCAGCTGCAATTGACACCATTTCCTGCCCCTTTCCCTCTTTCTCCCCACCCCAGATCCCCAAGCATTTTTGTATCTGACTTTCTCATAACCAGCAATCCTGTGAAGGAAGGTATGTTGCCTTGCTTAGCTATACTTACAGAATACAACATTTATTGAGTAAAACTTCAAGGTATTGAAAAAAAAAAATCAAACCAAAACAGAACTAAGAACTGGTGAAATAAAGTAAGCTTTTAATATGAGATTTTAATAACTCTTACTTGTGAAAAAAAACCCTAACAGCACAAACCACACCAACAAACAGCAGTTTACTTACCAAACATTACCATACACAGACTGAAAACTAACTAAATAGTGAGTTTTCCAGAGGAGCTGAGCACTTATTTCCACCAACAGAAAAGAACTGAAATGTTATGAAAACAAATGCTCATATCAGCATTTACATTATCTCAACCAAAATGTCCTCTATCAACATGACACCAATTTAGAACCAATGTGTCATGTTTGTCATTTCCATTAATCACCAAGCAACTTGCAATGCCAACAGAATTCAACCTTTTTAACTGACAAAAATATCAACAGAAACATCTGCTCCCTGTCCCCTTTGTTCCTACTTTCTCTCCAATGCTTTCAATTTGGAATGACTGTGCCCTGGCAACTCACTGGAAATCATTTTCACATCTTTTTCACATAATGAATGAGCTGTGAAATGAGTAAGATGTTAGATGGGTACCTTGGAGGTTGCCCTGGCTGGCACACTCTTCTGTCATTATCTGTTTCAATAGCAGAGCTGCAGAGTATTAGACTATTGACTGAGGGGATGAGAATATGGAGGAACTGTCTGGTTCTGTGAACACCCATCTGCACACCTACAGAGGAGCTCAGGGAGCCGATGGCAGGGGAGAAGCCCAAACAATACTCTGTCAGGCTGCTCCCAGCTCTACCACAGGAGCCACAAGCCCATTAAAGGCCCATCTGCACAAGCTCAGAGAGGGACCCAAATCCAGCATACACACAAGCAACAACCAACCTGCGTGTGGCTGCTGCAGAGCCCATCACTGTGAATCCCTGGGAACAGCTCTCACCAGCACCTTTCAGACCAAGAGGGGTGCTGCCTTGTTACCAGAATCACAGAACAGGCTGAGTTGGAAGGGACCCCCAGCAATCAGCCAGTCCAACCCTCAGCCCTGCCCAGGACCATCCCCAAGAGTCCCCCCCTGTGCCCCAGAGCATCATCCAAAGGCTCCCTGAGCTCTGGCAGCCTTGGTGCTGTGCCCACTGCCCTGGGCAGCCTGGGCAGTGCCCACCACCCTCTGGGGGAAGAACCTCGTCCTGAGATCCAACCTGAGCCTGCCCTGGCACAACTCCAGCCATGTTTCCTTCTTGCAAAAAGTATTGCACAGCATACACTTTTCAAACAGCACACTAGGTCAGAATGTAAGATTTCTCTCCTGCAGCCATTTCTTCTTTTATTTATGGTTGCAATTAACTCCCCACAGAGCCCTGATTCTGTGGGTTGTCCTCAGCTACACTTATATCCAACACATGTCCTTTCTCTGTGAGCAGTAACATTCTGCTTGACTAGCAGTTCAAGGGATCAAGACTTTGCTGAAGCCCCCAGTGTCAGTCCAGCAGAGCTTTCTAACCTGCAGACTGTGTTTGATGATGGTTGTCCAAGCTGCTGGAAGAAATCAAAGACTAAGTGAAAAGGAAAATAACCAGAGCACATGATTAGAGAAAGACTGATGAAAGGAGAAACAAACTTTTGAGACTAATAGGAACATGGGGGAAACAGAAGAGGGTTTGAAAGGGAGAGGCATAGTTAAGAATTTCAGAAAGGCAAGACAAGACCTTGTAGCTCAGTTAGCCCAGGAATGAATCTGAGAAATGCAGTGATATTTGTAGTGCTCTAAACTAGCAGTGGCAGGTATAAAGAAGAAAAAATATATAGCAAGAAACAGTACACGATGTTCTCCTCTGTTTTAGAGCATCTACTAGTGCCTTCTGAACCTCAAAGTATACTGAAAACATCATATAAAATACAGGAACCGCAGCCACAAGAAAATTTTAAGTTTTCTACACAAGTGGTTAGGTCATTAAGGAACACAGATGGGATAAATGAACGGATGTTAAAGCTACATAGGGATACATAGGCTTAAAAATCTGCAAGATGAGAGTTAAAGAAAGACTATGGTTTCAGTACAATAAAATTAAGAATGCTAGATATAAAGCTAGGTACTTAAGTACATGTATGTAGTATAGTTAAGACTTCTACTGAGAAAATGAGAAACTACAAACTACATCAATGTTCCAGTACTTCTACTAATATTTATCACCAACAGTAGCATCTTCCATGTTTTCATAAACTTAGCCAAAAGTAAACAGATAGAAGATTCATCAGACTTCAGTAAAATATTTAAAGAGTTCAAGTAACGCCATTATTTCTGCTAAAAGACTTGTCGAGCCAAAATAACTACTGAATGTCCTGCCTACAGCAAAATTTTAAAGCAATAATTATGAAGCATGACTGATACCAAACACCTACATTAGCCAACAGATTTTTGTCCTAAAACTTTCTCTCCTTTATCTCTCATTTACATTACAGCATAGTAGTAATAAAACTCAAAATCCCACCACAATAAAAATACAAAGAAACATCACATCTCTTGTGCCTGCATGAAAAGGGTAAATTCTTAAGGAAGTCATGTACTGCTACTATAAGTTTACACTGCAGTGTACTGAAAAAATATTATGATAACAGAGAAAGGTAGGGTGCAGAAACAAGAATCGAGCTCTATCAAAAACCCCTACCTGAAATAGATATAATCCACAGAGAAGTATCACAAGATGACTGATGATAATTATTCTCTATGCTTATTTGCTGCAGGGGCCACACACTATTATAAACATTGTTATACTAGTTATTAAGGCAAATTCTAGCACATAAACTGCAAGAAGTATCTCAGGGTTTCACTCCAATTAATTGAAAAAAAATTTTCCCCCTCAATTCACAGTCCTATCAGAGAGATAATACAGCCTCAACACATGGGAAAATACATTACAAATGTAGACTTTATGAAACCTTTCTTCCCTAGGTGTTGTACATAGGAATGCTACAAACCCTGGATAATGTCTGGCTATCCACTGGTACACAGTGTCTTTAATAGCAAGCATAATAAAACACAGTATGTTTCCTTATTTTGAATTTAAAAAAAAACCCAAAACTTTCTAAAAAACATTATACATGAACAGATAAAAATAGGTCTGCATCTGAAGATGTTCTCATTAACTACAGTACATCTTTAACACTTGATATTTGCATTAACTTCATTCTCTCGTGTCTGAGGAAACTAGGATTATAGTGACTTCAAAACAAGTTTTTTCTGTCTAATGGCTGTCAACCAAATTTTAATATCAACACCTTAAAAAACTTTAATTGCACAAACGCATTAACAGCAAAGTATGCAATATGTTAGATTGTCTTAATGGAAAAGTTTAAGAAAAAGCTAATTAATTTTGAAGTCTTCATATGCAGAGTTTCTTTCAGACTAAGATTAATTCTGGCTTTGATTTTATGGCATACATGAGCTGCTTTAAAGTTATTTATTGATAATACATGTTCTCTTCTAATTGTCTCTTAGAAACAATATTTGGTTGTGCATTCTGAACAACAACAGAGAATGGTTACAGCAGCCTGCCAAAAACTCTGCAACTACCCAAGTTTTGCCCAAGACAGGCTGCAATCCAGGCATGTGGCTTGGTCAATTTTAGAGGAGTTAGCTAGGTCATTGAACTAAGGGACTGAACGTGCCCTGAGTTAGATGCCAACTTCATCCTGTTCTTCCACGGGACGCCACCTCGTAGAAATTTAGCTTAAAATCTCATAACAGTTCTAATGGAGAGCTAGATGTAAACAACTCAACTACACAAACAGCTAAAACCTGAAGCACAGTTCCAGCCCTGACACTTCCTCTCACAACTCATCTGACGGAGTTATTTCCAGCTCATTTTTTAATTTCAATCTAATTACTGCAGGTTGATAATTCGTGTTCTGCTTTGCATTCTAAGGGTCATTTTCTCCACTTAACCTTCACCAAATACTATTGATGCCATTGCTCATTTTGGAACTGCAGCCCTTTCTGTCCTGAACACAGACTCCATCCATTTACTTACAATAAAAATGCAAGTTGCTTCCAATTTACTACACATTCACATATTATAAACACCTGATGCAGAGCAGTTCTCAGCTCAGCTGATAAATTAGTAGCAGAAGAGCTGTAGTTTACAGAACTGACACTAAGAACAATCTGGTTTTTAAACAAATATTACAATTCAAAACCAGAAGACTGCAACATCCCCAAATGGGAAAAAAAAAAAAGGTATTAACAGACTACAAAGTTTTACTTTTCCAGTTTTTCAGAAACAGATGAAAAATTTGGTTATTTGAGGCTTATACAGTTCACATCAAAAAATCACAAGAAGTCTAAGCCAACAATTTCAGTCTCATTTTAAAGCTACATTTTAATAAAAAAGGTAATTTAATAATAATCTGCAACCATAGAAAATAAATGCATTATGTTAAATCATTTGAAAACATATAAGAAATAATAGCAGATGAATCCACAAAGACTATTATAAATTATGATGACAATTCCTTTGAAAAGCACTATTAAGAAAAAGAGATTAGCCTCTTTCGTAAGGTAGCATGTTGATTATATGACCATTTTCATAAACTTCTGTAAACAAAAGTAGCTTCTTTATAAACAGGCTTTGAGAATCCCTATTCTCAACAGAAAAGAAAAACATCCAAGAAATGAGGTTTTGCAAAGCACGTATCAAATTTAAACATTTGATTACTTCAGACACAGAGTGTATGAAAGGAGAATAAATTGATACTGACATCAGTGGCAGAGAACAACCAGTTGCTGAAAGTGCTTTCTCAGATGATGCTATCAGCAGAAGAGAACTAAAGTCTCTTTCTAAGGATTTCAGACATTTTAGCTCACTTCCCCCCCATTTCTTCAAGATCAGCATTGCTCACACATTAAAGCTGCTGCATTTGAATGCAGTATTAATTCACCTCCCAGAAACTGCTTTACTTAGACTCAAGTCCTAAACAGAGTCTTAAACCAGAGACCCTCAAGGAGCAATTCAACAGACCCTAGCCTTCATCAGGGACACCCAAACAGACCAAAAGAGGATAAGGTGATAGGGTGAGCAACTATATTCCCTTTTCTTATAGGATCTAGTACAAAACTTACTCTTTAATAGTAGTGCTAAAAGAGCTGCTCACCATTTTCTCATCACGGTCCCCAGTGTTAGGGTCAAAAATGCTTTCCCTAGCTCCAGTCTCCCCCAGTACCACTGATTCTTACCATCGCTCCAAAGTCACATTTATCAGAACAACCTCACCCTTCACTCCCCAAAAAAGCCTCTTATTGCCATTAGCCCCTCCCACAGCAGGTGTCCTCTATCAGCCCAAACGAAGCAAACCACCTGAAACACATCAGGAGGTGGGAATGGGAGCAACTCAAATTTTGCTCTACTGAAAGTTCCTCTTTTATATTTTCAAAACTAAGCAGTCTGGGTTCCCAATACTGTTTTTCATTCTTCCGCTGACATAATTCAAGCAACCTGCCTGCCATGAACAAGTCTAGTGAGCCTTGTGGAGCCCCACTGCATGCCTTAAAATGTTAGCATTCTGCTAGAGAAATTCAGCTCTTATGTTGTCTTCCCATAAACTTACTAATGGAAATTCTCAATTTGTTACTGGGAAATCTGACAATCTTCTGTGATTCGTTCAGTTATATGGGCTGCAAAACTTGTGCTGCACCTCAATAAAATGAGATGCTTGCATGTGCATAAATGCCCTTCTGCAGCATCTCTCACCGTGCTGCTTTCTGCAGAAGGCCCAATTCCGGAGTCCAAGGTTTTTTTCATGAAAGATGCATTCACAAAGCAGAATTCTTCCTGTCTTTGGAGCAGAACATTCTTTCACAACAATGTCTTACGATACACAGTTTCTGAGCACAGAAATGTTTATCATGTTTTCCTGATCAAATAATGCATTACTATGCTCCAAGGCCATTGCTTTTTATAACAGATGGGTTTGTGACACAGCATGGTTGTACTCAGAGTTCCTCCTATCTCCAATGAAATGGAAACCCACACTCTGCTTGTTTGGGACGACTAAAAAACTATACAAGTTACTTTTTTTTCTTTTTTTTTTCCCCCCCAAATTGCCAACTGTAGAACACCACTGCCATGCCACTCTTTCCTACCTAGACTCTAAACATAGAAAGTCCACTGTTCTGGGTACCTCCTCATTTGCAGAAATACAAGGAAGATTGGATATTACAAACTAACTGATGGAGGTCTTGCTGAAGATCACAGCCTATGAAGATTAAATTTGTGTTGCTGACCATTGATTTTGGCAATAATCAGCAATGAGAATTATCACAGCTTCTACAGTGTGTGTAATACAAATGTTTCTTACTCAAGTGTGTTTCTAGATACTATTACACTCATTATTAAAACAATATTTCATTTTAGGGAGATAGTCAATATTCCTGGAAAAAATATCAAGGCCCATTAGATTTCCAGTGACACTCAATGTACTTATCATTTCAAGAGAAGATTAAGGTTTTATTCCTCATTAACTTTGAATCAGATTCAAAGATATAGGGTAACATTTATTCCAACAGCAATGAGAAGACCGACAGAGAATTCAGAGGTCAAGTTCCCTTTTATGGAAAATAAGAATCACCTCATTGTTTCAAATTTTCATTTTGAAAAAACCTACAGCAAATTGCCAATTTCAAAAATGTAAAAAGTGTTTATGTTCTTTCTCAGCAGAGTTGCCTTTGCTGTATATTCTAATGCAATTATTGCCTCTTCTAATGACAAGAGTATGGAAGGTTGCATTTCTCCTACTGTTTTACACAACTACGAGTCAGATTGCGATCTGGTTGTTAGCCCCCATGGTGGGCTAGCTGAAGATTTCTAAGTAAACTTTTTACTGTCCAATACACCAAAGTAAGGACAGTGTTTGTTTGAAGGTGAAATTGAAGAAGAATAGAACTTGTCTCTCTTAAGAGAAGACTCCTCAGAGACCTTATAGCAACTTTTAGTAACTGAAGGGGCCTAAACGATAGCTGGAGAGGGACTTTTCAGGAGCGTCTGTAGTAGTAAGACAAAAGAGAATGGCTTCAAACTGAAAGACAGCAGCTAAGATTGGATATTAGGAAGAAATTCTTTACCATGAGGGCAGCGAGATGCTGTAACAGGTTGCCCAGAGAAGCTGTGGGTACCACATCCCTGGCAGTGTTCAAGGACAGGGTTGGATGGAGCTTTGAGAAACCTGGTCTAGTGGCAGGCGGTTTGGAACTAGAAGACCTTCAAGGTCCCTTCCAACCCATGAATCTATGATAATTAAGACCAATCTTTTAAGTGCAAATTGAATATTTCTCCACCTGGAAAACATTAGGAGAAGGCAAATATGATCAAACAAGGGGATTCTGTCCTTTTCCCTAATCCAACAAAGTTTATGCAGGGGGTGGAAGGTAAATACATCATAGTCATGGTAAACTCTGCAAGTCCTTTGATATGTTTCTCTTACATGCAGATTTCAGAGAAAGCATGCATTGAGCTATATATTAAAAATCTGAGACAAAGAGGCTTGCATGATCATTAGTTATTCTGACACGCAATTTTTAAACTTATACTATTCAGTTTTAAAGAAGCTGTGAACTCGTGCAAAGTGCAGCAGAGAAGTGTTGCCTGAAGATCTGGATGGAAAAGAGAAGTAATAAGGAAAATGAGCTCCTGTTCTCAAAGGTTTCAGGAACCATTTACCACTAGACTTCAGAAAAGTAGTGCTCTAAGAACTTGGCATGGGCAGGCCAGCCTTTGGTAGGCTGTAAAGAAATTAATCAGGGTTTAAAATATAGTTGATACAATAAAACAGTAAGGATCATACTGGCTGTTAACTATAACACTAAAAATTAGTTTTAAAGTAATTTTGTAAATGTTTTATGACTGTAATTTTAATCTTGACTAATGAGAAAATCAATGCTCTAGTGCGGTATTCACCAGGCCACAGCATTTCCTTGGACACAAATATCTGTTTGCTGAAGGAAATCTGGTAGATTTCCAGGGTGTTTGCCATGCCATGAGAGACACAACTTTCCAGTATTTTTGGTTAATTCAGCACTGAGCACCAGGGACCCAGCTGTAGCTGGAGGAAACAAATTATCATTTCCTCTGAATGGCAGCTTAAGCCTCTGACAAATAGCAAGATAGTGGACACAGAGCTTGGAGATTCTGGTGCGTCTCTGAAAGGTGAAGAGTCTTCCTGTAAGAGTGTCATATTCCAAAAAGCAAACTATTTCATAATCTTAAAATAGCAAACAAGTTAATTGATTTACACAACTGGAGAGATAATAAGAATTTAAGCTTTTATTTCAGATTTATTTATTTAGAAGTTTTCCTTCTCTAGCTCTTTATTTTTCGTTTATAGTTCCTAGCATGTCTAAGCCCCATAGTCCTTTATCTCTCTACCACTGTTGTTTTATCTATCGTACTATTGATATATTACAGCCAGACCTGTCTGAAACAAAGCATTTTGATTCATAAGGTTTTCATGCAAACATTTTTCTCTTCAAGATGTTCATCCCTTGAGTTTGTCTTTGAATTTCAACTTCAAAGGAACCTAAAACCGCAATCTGAAATTCAGTCAAGGCTGCAAAGCTTTGCCTTATTTCAGGTCAACAGCTCATGAAAGTGTTGCATTACCTGACCAAAGCAAAATCAATTCAGTGAAAAAAACCCTTCAGTAACACAGAATTATCATGTTCCTTTAAGTTCAGCAAAATTCAAACTCATTAAAATCATCAGCTGTGAAGTTACAATCCCACTAACATAGTGTTGACACTCTGAGAAATGCTATTATACCCACCACGTAAACACACACTGAGAAAAGAACACCATATTTTACTGTGGAATATAATATAATTTGTTTTGTAAGATAATATTAGCTCTAAGTAAAATGGTACTGAATAAGTGTTATCTGCATTTAAGTACTTTCCTGCTCCACAGACTCATGGCTTTCAGCTATTTTTATATCACATGCCAGTTATCCTTCCAGCTCCCCTCCTCCCCCAGCACGTCTTTTGTACTGCTGTTGCCAAAGCCCTCAGAACTCCAAAGCAGAAGGCGACACCCCAGGAGTGTCTGAGCATTCACATCCAGTGCACAGGTAGGAAAGGACAGCAGGGGCAGAATCGTCCTGGCAGCGTTGAGGTCCCAGACAGAAGACACACAACTGCTGGGAAGCCTCAACAAGTCCCCTCCTGATTTGCAGCTGTATCTAATTCTGGAACATGCTGTTATAAATACTGAGAGCTATTGCCTGCTCAGTAAAGGAAGAGTTAAGGTTGTCTCAGTCTCCACCTTGACACTTGAATTTTTGTTTTTCACTCATTTTTGTGCCATTAACTTCTATGCTCTAGAAAGACGTAAGATTTCACACATTCTGACAGAACATCTATCAAGTGAATAACTTTCAGCTCAACATTCTTTCATAAGAAAGAAGACTTCTAAGGTATAGCAACATACAGTAAAAATTAAAATTATGTTCTTTAAACACAAAAGTGTAGCAAAACCAAAACTTACACATCCAAGTCTGAAAATTTGCCTGAATTAAAAAAAAGTAAAAGTTCTTGAATGTGTTTTCACTGGCCTGGACGGTGTATGTAATTCCATACGCTTTATCCATTCCATGGCCAAAGACAGGACAATAAACTCCAAATCCCACTTTTGATACTGCAAACCAGCAATGCCCTTTACTTGCCTTATTGCATTGTTTTATCCATAAAAGGGTGGTGAAAATCCTATTAAATGAAATGTCACATCTCCTTGGATTATTGTTTCTTTCCTTTGCAATAAATGTGATTTCAGAAAAGGGATGCCATCAACTTGTCATTGCTACTTCCCTTTGAAACTCAATAACAAAGCTTAACTGTGTTTGGTTACATCTTAAAGGCTTGTGTGCACACCCACAAAGGAGCATAAAAATGGCAGGAGAGTGAGTCCAAAAAATACCCAGCTGGGGCATCCACCACATCAGGAACTGAAGAGCCTGGAGCGCAGAGCCAGCCACTGAGTGCCTGAGCAGAGCTGCCAGAGGGATGCGCTGTGGGAATAGGGATGCTCACTGTGCTGTGGGCTCTCAGCCAGAGGAGCGAGCACAATGGGCTCACTGGTGCCATGTTCCTGTGTGAGCTCTGCCTGGGATCTGGTCAGCCAGCCATGTATGTGTGTATATGCAGTGCACAGGGCTCTGTGGGTGCATGCCTGCTGGGAATACTGCAGTCCTGGTACTGGTTGGACCTGGGGGAAGGCAGCTGCAGGAGCCTCACCTCTGGCAGGCTAGTGGATCCAACATAGTACAGTTTCATCTTAAGGATGATAGTTATTTTAAAAGGCTCACTGGAGAAACCATGCTGAACTGAGCTTCCAACCCTGCATTTCTGCAGTTAAACAACTTAGCCTATCACATCATAATTTCCAAGTGGCTGTAATAGACCGGGAAAAGCTCTAAAATATTATACTCTCAGAAAAATAAATGATTTTTTAGTCTTTGCTTCACTGAAATACCACATCACCGTAAATTCTGTGTTTTCTTTCCTAAGATTAGATGCAACCATGCCTTCACTATGCACACTCACTCTGCCATGAGACCTCTCCTCCAAGCACCAGTGCCTTAAATATCTCTTTAACCAACATTCATTTGCCATTTAACTCATTTAGTAGTCAGATCATGCAGAATTCTACCACTCAATGTATATACATATACATTATACATATATATACATATTAATAATTATTGTATAAAATACATCCCCTCTTACATTCATATAATGGTTAACTGTAGAACAGGTTTTTGTTGCAATCCAGACAACTGAGAGTGGTCAAAGTTTTCTCATTTGTTTGGGGTTTTTTTGTTAAAAATGAAACAATTCTGCAATTATCTTTGTAAAGTTGTACTCGGGTGTAGTTAAAGCAAACATAAAATTATATAAATTTGTATATCTATAAATCCTGGTTTCAATTTCAACTTTGCGTCTGTTCAGAAGTGTTTTTACTCTCTTCTCAATCTTAGGAGATTGCAAAAGAAAAATTATGACAGTAGGGACTGGACATGTTTTCTCCATCTTCTTGGCATGTTAGAATACATTTGCAGATGAAAATCCCACTTTTTAGTGCATGAGAGAAGGAACAGAAGAGTCACAGCACCGACTCAGCATGCATTATTAGGTACCTATTAAAAGAGCAACTGTACCTTTACTCTTTCTGTGCTTTAGAAGTGTAGGGCATGTGGACCTCATAGGAAATATTACTATCTGAGAAAGCCATAACCACAGAGCAAATAATTAGATTTTTAAATGGTTGATAATCGGTATATAAACACTCTGGGATTAGCCACCTGAAACAGCATCTGCAGCAGCAGTCAGCTGCTGCCCCCAGCAGCTCCGGGCAGATTCACGGCATCCATTTGAAACTCTATCTGTGCAAGTGCAGAGAATGTGTGTGCTCAGAACTCCCAGTGAGGACAGCGGGAGTGCCTGGAGCCCTTGCATGGTGCAGCAGTGCTAAATAAATACAGCCTTATGCAGACAGAGTGGAGTATGATTAAGCCAACACCTTCTTTCAAAAAAGGCTTGAGGATCTTTAACAACCAGAAAGAAGACTTGGACTTTTTATCTCAACTAAAAGACAGAAGTGTCTTCCCTCTTCCACTGAAATTTTGAAACTACAGGATGGCTTACAGTTGTGACAAGTGGCGCCGCTGTATCCAGTTCCATCACAAGTGCACTTGAAGCTGTCCCACGTCTGGGTGCATTTGCCACCATGTTCACAGTGATTGGGCACACACCTGTCAGGATGAGATGCAAAGACAGAAAAAAAACCCTAAATGAGCATCATGATTTACACAAAGTTAATTTTGAGCCGCACAAGCAGCGTATCGTGTCCTTGGCTAGTAATTAATCCTTGTTATTTGAGGCAGATTAACAGAATGCATATCTGAACACACAACTGCATAAAAGATGATTCACCAAGGCTTTGCTGCGGCCCTTTTACAAACAGTAAAAAAGCACAATAAAGGTGGAATAGATTCACCCATCACAAATCAGCGTTCTAAGATACATATGACCGGTACTCAGCTATCAAAACAAAAAGAAGCTCCCAAGTCACATCTCCTCCTGCTGTGCTGAGGGTGTCATGCCCCAAGGAGTCCCATCCCACAACTGACTGAAAGCTAAAACCAAAATGCCACTGAGTTGCTATTTATGTTTCTGTTGTGTCAGCAATGGATAAAGGGGAGGCAGGTTGCCTGTTGGCTAGGAAGGAAGGAAATTAGTAATGCTGCATTATTAAAACAAACAATAGGCTTTGCTATACAAGCTGTAAGTTTTTTCTTCTCAGGGGGATTTGTGGCAAGTATTGTTCACCTTTCTCCCGTGCATCTGCTTTTCTTCTCCAGCTGTGCTCTTACTGGAGAGTGGATGCAGTGCAAAAGAAAAAGTGGAACAGCAAAAAAACAAAAGTTATAGCAGAACGTGTGCTTATTGGTTGAAATATTGTTTCAATGAGATTTCAAAGATTTGAGTTTGGCCAGGTTTTTTTCTATAGTCAAAAGTGGGAATTACCATGTACTTTCACCTCTGAAATGGTTAAATTTCTTTTCTTTGAAAGAGCTTTGAAATACCATTTCAAAGAATTTTTTTCCTTATTAAATTTATTGAAATTAGACTCAGTACAGGCTTTACATTTTTCATCAAGAACTAAAGGAGCTTTTCTTTCATTTCCATTTGACCAAATCTACATTTTTTTATTATGACATTAAAAAGTCAAAATTAGGAGACGCCCTGTTAGACAAACAAAATATTTTCAGAAATGCATTAAAAATCAAGTGTCCTTATCTCTTAAGATAAATCTAAAGTTCATCATATTCCTGTGATAGCTGACAACCCTTTCATAAAACCACCCAGGGAAAGCTTTCCTTGTAGAATGTAGAAATTTATTGAAACTGGAAGTGTCTGGGTCATCTCCCTGCAAATTTATGGTCTCCTATTTCCTCAAGTTCCAACTAACAGCATTGCCATACATGGCTCAACTACCAAGAATAACTTATGTCACAATATGCATTAGATATCTGAACATTGTGTACTCACATTTAGAAACCAGTTTCTTGTTTTCTGCAAGCCAGAACAAGTATTTCAGAACATACCTTTGCTATTCAAGGCCACTCATTCTTTTCCAAAAAGATCAGAAAATACTGGCTTGGTTAAAAATAGCTTTTAAAGAAATGCTCTTCTAAAACAAGAAGCAAAGTATTTAAAAAAATCTCTTTTCACCATAAAATACAGTGAAACTACCTGAGGCAATTACCACAGTTCCATAAATTATGTTTTCAACGGGGTTTAAATGAATTCATTTAGTTTTGTAAGTGTGGCAGGCTAACTGAATAGATAGAGCTGATTACTGCAATTCAGTTGTGTTCTCAACACTGCAGAAGAAAACAAGGGCATATAACAGCACATTTCTAAACATCCAAACAATTAACAATTTACATGAATCCATAGCTGGTGGGTACAAGAGTAGAGAAAGTAAAGAGCAATGACATTTCAGAAATAATCTCATAAAAGTAACTTTTAGTTAGGGATATAAATAACTACAAAAGTTTCTAAATCTGAATATGGTTTTGTATTTTGCCCAGCCTTTCAGAACTACTTCCTTTTATGTATTTTCTACTTCATTTACATTTGAACATCCATTACTTAAAAAATAACTTTTCAATGACCAAACCAAACATTTTGCTGTGTGAATTTCACCAGCTGATTATGTGAAGTCCCATATGTAATGCTAGCAGCAAGTTTCATATTTCAGTGCAGTATAGCTTTCTTTTATTGCAGCATAACTAATAAAGATACTGCATTACTGACTGCATAACTGGGGTAAATGACTTAATCTTCAGAAAGATGAAAAACAGATATTTATCTGTATCATTTAATGGAGCGTACTAAGTCATAAAAACAGAGATATTCAGCAAACTCCTTAATGCTGATTTTACGGTTCCAGTATGATGGGCGGATTAGCATAGACTGCATCTGCAAAATTTCTTCTTTACTCATATGATTTTCCCTGTTCTAAATACAATGTAGTTAGAAAAAGGGAGTAAACAATATCTTAATAATCGTGCATACTGGAGTTTAAATCAGACTATAGGATCATTTCCCAAAGTTCTCTCTCCACCCTCACTTTTCTGTTAGATTATTTTATCAGAGAGAATTATAAAAAATATGTTCTATTAAATCCATTAGAAGAATTCTGCAACATAATCTGATGCTCCACTGTCCACTTGTTGGACAAACCTTCCCTGCTATAACAGAGTTTACAGGAAATGCCAGGTGTTTGGAATGAAGCAATTACAAAAAAATCCTGTTTGAATTCAGTAGATGTTTCATGAGGAATATGATTTATCACTGTAAACTCCAACATTTTTGAACACTTTTCTTTCCATAGAATGAGAGTAATATACAAATTTCCATATACACCTTGCTAAGAAATTTATATATTTAAGCAGATGCAATTAAATAGTTTATCCACCTTATACTTATCATTTAGTATAGACTCCAAATGCAGGCACTCAAACCCAACGATTTGCAGTTTATTTGTATTAAGAGGCTATGTTTCTTAAATTCTTTAGTCTCTTTTATGAATGAGGCTGCATTACATAAAAAGCAGAACAAAATGACCTTCAAAATGGCACATCCCTCCTGCTGCAGTCTCTGAGGTTAGAAACCACCACAAAACACAACTGGAGGTAAGTTCCTCACCACCGAGCTGTGTCTTCCCACTGCGGACACCTATATTTTAAGAACAGTTTCTTACAAAATATTACTGATTCCATTTAGAGAACTTTCCTGCTGTATGGCTCCTTCTGAAAGGCAAGCCTAGAACTTCATCCCTCACAGTGTGATACACTTTCTTTTAGTTTCCATCTCAAAACTTAAGTGTAGAGAGTTTACAGATGTTTGGTATTCTTTTTAAAAGATTGACTTGTGCCTCAAACAACTCTTGCATTCCATGGGGATTCCAGCTGAACACTTTGCAGAGAGCAATCAGAACTTCTCTAAGTCTGTATTTTTGTGAGAACAAAACCCCTGTAGGAAGAGATTTTCTATAGCTCTTCCCCATAGCTCTGCTCCCACTTGCACTTGCATTCTCCTGAGTATTCTAGAGGAGGTTTTACCGATGTTTTGTGATTTCAGATCAATGTTGATCTGAATGTTGATCAACATTTTTGCATTTTTCTACTGCAATTATTTTGCTTAACATATAGCATTTTGCTGACTGCCAAAGAATAGGGGCTCAGACTCATCCTGAGATTACACAATGCCTTAAGCACCTTCAGTACATTCCCATCCTTCTTCTTTTCATCACTTCCAACCAATAACCTCTGTTTTTACACAGAAATCCTGCATCACTCTGTACTATAACTTCCACTGTATCATCCAAATTTTTTCTGCTTATTTTTCTAGGCTGATTCTGTATCATCAGCACATTTCAGCAAGATATTCCTAATTTTGAGCCAAGGTTGAAGCATTAAACGGGACCATCTCTGTCACTTATCTCTGAGCAGCTTTCATGTCTCAGCCAGCCATTAGCCCATCAGTATAAATCAAGAGGCAACTCCATCTGACAGTTCACAACTCACTTTGCACCTTCTCTTGGCTAATCTTTCCTGGTTTAGCTAATAATTCCCATCATTACAATATATAAAATGTTTTATTGGCATCTGACAAACTAGGTCTATTGCATTTCTCCTGTCTGAGATAAAAAGTACTGTGCTTTATCAGAGGAGGAGATCAGGTTAATCCTGAACAATCAATTGTTGACAAACATCTGCTGCATTCTATTCTGCCTTGCATTTACTTCAAGAAAGAAAACTCTTCCCTTATTTTTTTCAAAAGCATAGTAAGACTACTAAAGGCAGATTAATAGGTGCCTGGTGATCTGGATATCTCTATCCTATTTGTCAAATTATCTGAAGTTAACTCTGTCACCTAATAATACAAAACCATGAGCTTTTTCATTTGTTTGGGGTTTTGTTTTTGTTGTTTGTCTGGGGTTTGTTTGAGTTTGGTTTAGGGGGGTTTTGTGTTTTTTTGTTTGTTTGTTCCACATGTTGTACAGTCAGCCTAAGTGAACCTTTATTGCCAACAAGAAGGAAAAAAAAAAAAAAGAAGACAAAAAATAAAAGAGATCTCATAATGTCACTATAAGCAGGAGAGTAATATGAAAGACTCATGAAAAATCACACCTTATTCAAAAGAAATGAGGAATGGCTGATTTTCAGTTGCACAAAAAGTTGTTGGAAACAGGAAGGTTAAAAACTTGTAGAAATGTGCACAGAGAAAGGGCAGATACAATGAGGTTCATTATTGGTAAAAAGCATTTTCAGAACAACTCAAAATAACATTCATCATGAATGGCCTAAGTATGTTTGTTTCTGCCTGGAGGCAGGAGAATGGTCTCTCCAGACGCCTTTCTAATCCAGATATTTTCATAATCCACAAGAAACAAAAAGCATTTCTTTCAATCTCTTATTTCTCATTATGCAACTACTTTTTCTTAGTGTTGTGACTGTGCTATTTAACCTCTGCAAGTCAACAGGTTTTGGTCACTACCTCAGTCTTTTTGGAGGACTATATCCCTCAGGGCATGGGTATTTAATATATTAACTAATTTCCCCAGACATATTGCACACAAAGGGTATAGTATTTAACTCCAATTCTTAGGTCTGGAGATAATTTGATCAGGAAGATAAAAAGTTATTTCGTACAGGAAGCCAAATGTCCAGATGGTCACACACAGATTGATAAATAAAGTCCCTCAGTATGGAAGAATCATCAAAAATTTCAGTTTTGCACTGTAAAGCACAGACCTTTCCTTAATTTCCCTGCCTTTTCCTTTCCTGCTTCCCTTTCACACTTCCCATCTACAGCAAAAGTGCATAATACAATTTGTGTGTAGGTACAACCTGAACCAACTCTTCTTACATATAAATTTGCAACAATCAAGTCTAGAAATCAACAAAACAAAATGTTCACCTGTGCAATTATTCCTCCACCTGAGAGGTCAGAAGGAAGGAAACACACAAAACACACACAGGATATTTGACATGTATCACCTTCAACTGTACTGAGAAGAACTCAAATGCTACAGTGATAATGACAGCATGGGAATTTCTGTGGAGCAGAACAAAATGCTAAAGGCTTTTCGCAAATGAAAGTAACCTGGGCTGAATTATGCTTAACATGAAATTCAATCTTTTCCTTCTCATCATCAAATCCCTATCTAATCTTGCTCCTGCTCACACCTCATCTCTCATTTCTCTCCCAAATTGCCTCTGCTCTGCTTATTTGTCCATTTCTCTGCCTCAGAACTAACCACCATCAGTTTGTTTGGAATGGTTTTACAGTATTTTTCCATTAATTGCCCTTTTTTTCACCTTCAAACATATCCTTAAAATCCACCGTTTATCAGCACTTTTTGATCCTTCAAAACACATCCTGCTGCCTTGGTTGTGTATGCTGCTCTGTCACCATCTGCGTTCACTCACACCCACACATTTTATCATGTCTGTTAAAGCATTACAAAAATTTAGACTTTTTTTACTGTATAAGGTTACCTGACTGCTCAAGAAGACCTTAACAGATTAGGTAAAAAAACATACAAGGAAAATAAATTGTAAGAGCAACAAATACAGCTTTCAGCTGTTAATCTGAATCACCGAATATACATATCTTTATTTAAAAGTCATTCTGTAAGCTAGAAACATAATATTCTAAACACATGCATCTGTTTGCAGTGATACTGCTTTAATGCAACAGACTGCATTCTGCTCATCACGGTACAAGTAGTACTGAACAATAAGATAATGCACCTAAGCCCAAAGTGCTATTGCAGAGTCCTGCTATACCAACATCAGATTAAAATTAACTATTCCACAGAGAGTTCCTCTTTTTCAGAGTATTCTAAACAAAATCAAAACCAGCTGTTCTACCTCTAAGATTCTGTCTTCTTTCTTCCAACGTAACCAGTGTTTAAAGTGACTTTGAGATTTTTGGCAACAGGATTTGGATCTCATATACAAAGCAAAACAATGGGCAGATGGAAGGGACTGTACAATTAATTTAGATTCACAGCAATTCCCCAACTAGTTTCATTTGCTGCTGCTTTCTTACCTAATTGTGCACAGATGTGTATAGTCACCAATGGCAGAACCACATGATCCTGAACCAAGGAGGACCGGCCTTTCTTTATCACCTAACGATAATACACAGCCATGTTTCTTTGGTGGGCATTATCAGACCTGACTATCAAAACAAAGTGCTTGGCACTTTTAAAGACTGATTTATAAAGAGCAAATCAATATTAAAATATGCAGTGACATTTGGTTAAGCAAAGTTCCTTTATGGTATATTCCTAGGAAAGGCTGCCAAACAGGTTTTTTTGTGTTATCTTCAAACCAGCAAGGTGCCATACTAAGCTGTTTGCATTAAAATGATTAATGAAAGACCAAAGCAAAAAGAAAAATACCAGTTAACTCATTTGGATTAAGTGATCCTCTTGGATTTATTTTGTATACAACTAATTTTTCCTTTCTTTGCTACTGCTTTTAATTTTCAGGGCACTTCACACATTAGTCCATTAGAATAAAATCCTGCTACTTCCATTTCAGCCATTCCAGGAACTGGATAACCCATTTTTCTGCATTTGTTGGAGGCAATTTCCTGTACCTGTTATGCATAAGCTAAGATCTATAGTCTGATGGCTGTGCAACTACTTTTGTCCAACTCCAACTATTGCCACTTCTGCTGAGGCAGCGCAGGGGAGGGCGGACCTACTCCAGCAAACGAGCCTATGAGGAATCTGGCCACCTTCTTCACTGGGAGAGACACAACTGGAAGCTTCCCTAGAAGACCAACTATCTTACAAATACGGATTAGAAGGTAAAGTTAAGCCCTAATGTCTTGACAGACTGTGAATCTTGCATTAATGTTTAGATTATAAATGGTTAATTCCAGTGGAAGGTTCCAGTAACCGCATGACCAGAAGAGTCTGTTCTGTAAGCACTACAGAAGACACTTTCTGCCTAAGCAGTGAAGGTTTTCCCCTTGAAAACAAAACCACAGTCTTGGCAGTAAAGCTAAATACACAGTCTACGCAATAAAGCAAACGTGAAATGGAAGTTAATGTTTCTGAGACATTAATGGTGCAAATGCCAGTTTTGTTATTAAATTTCTAGCAGAACACATAAGTCAAGGACACTAATGTCTCCTGCCTCTAAGAGAAACTCAGCTCTTCCTTATTTCTTGGTAAAGCAAAAATATACTTACTAAGACTGTTAGTTATCCCACTGTACCACAGGAAAACAGCTGAGGTCAGCATGCTTTTCTTTCAGTACATCCTTGCCTGGTTTGCTCAGTATTAGCAAGGACATATAGACTAGGTTCTCTGAGCCATTAGTTTAAATTTGACTTGGATCAATCATGAATGAATCAGGCTGTAGACGACATCCACACATTATTTACTTCACATGGAACACTCTCCCTGAGTTGACCCATAAGCCACAGTGTGTTCATCCCTTGGCCTGGCTTCTGTAACATGCATATTCAGCCATAATCCTTCTCCTTTTTCTACTCACCCTTCTCACGTTTTCACTTTGCAAGATTTTTGGATGAGAAAAAGGATTTAAATTTATATTTGCATGGGATATTATCACAATGGAAGTTCCTCCTCCTTATCATTGCAGTCACCAGGAACAAGACAATAAACAGTAACAGAGAAATGAGCTCTATTTTGACACTACCCTTTTCTCCTCCAGATTATCATGGAGCATATGCTAAAATACATACAATTTGCTTTTTCTCCTTCACTATGACAATTCTGACATCTACTACAAACAGCAATATGCTCAGCTAAAATATTGTGTATAAAACATGAATCATAGAGGTTAAACTGACTTATTCCCCTGTCCTTTATCTGTGTTCTTAGTACACATCAGTATTTTATTCTTCTATAGAAGCCCTAAAGCATTTTTATAAATTGCAATATAATGAGTGTTGTAGTCTAAAGCCATCAAAGACAAGGATGTGCCAATGAATTTGCAGCTCTGCTGCAGTGCGGTCATAGCTCTGTGATAAATATACTAATACAATGCTCTACTCACAACCTGTTATTCAATTCATTTTCAATTTGCTGAAAACAGATATGTACCGTAAGTAATAAACCATTCATTTATTACCTTGGACTTGTGCAGAGAACTGTTATGATGCCAGGAGGATTACTGTTGAAGTAACAAATAGGTGTGAGTGAACACACATACGTGCATTTATGTTCACACATCTACATTCAATATGTACAAACATACTCATATTTTTTCCAAGAATGACGACAATTTCAAGCTTCTGAAAATTGGCAGTCCTTTCAAGAAAACAATTCATATTTAGAGCAAAACTGTTTTTAAGGAAAATATAACTATGAGGATAAAACTGTTTTAGTAATATGTACTTGACGGTAAAAAATGTAATGACACAATCCTGGTATGCTTAATTTTAATTATAAATAGCTCACTGCTGGGAATCTATTATTCTACCTAAATAGTCTTGTGATTGCCCTATAGAAAAATTGATAGACTATAATTTAGAGTAGTTTAGAGGCTCCTGATTTTATTTTTCTGCTTTTCAAGCACTGCAATTTGGGAACCATAGTTCAGGGTCTGTCAGTATTTCAGTTTATTATAAGCTTTGATTTCTCAAGGGTTTACATTTCAGTTACAAAAATTTACCCCAGAAATCCAGCACACAAAGCAAAAGCCAGAACGGAAATAAATAGTAGCCACTGCCAGCACTGGCTCTGAAATAGCTCATGCACTTGGTATTCCAGGAGAGTAAGGGCAGGCTGGTAGATAGTCTTAGAGGTTTTATTTTAAACAGAAGAGGAAAATAAGGGAAAATCCCTACACAATATTTTGCTTTTGCTTTCCAGACAGTTTGTCATTAAATTTTTGACACTTTTTGAAACAGACTCTTCAGAGGAAAGGGCCAGATTTGATTAATATCTCAACTTGAACAAATGTTGGAAAACATGTTGAAATTTTTGAAATATGTCATTTGACATGTTCAAAATGTAGAGCATCTTTTTTAGTGTAAAATAATTTTTCACTTCAAAATGTAATTTAAAATATAGCGCATGGACATGACTGTACCAGGCCAAGTAATTTCAACCCTCTGTTTCAAACTGAAAGTATATTTCCAAATATTTACCTGAGGGACAAGTGGGTTGCAGCAGTTGAGTGGGGCAGTGTGCAAGAAAACTATTGAAGGAACTATTTGTCTTTCTATTCCACATACAGATGTAGAGCTACAACTTGAAGTGTGAATGTAGGGGAAGAATAAAGGCAATGTTTAACACACAGAATGCCTTTTGGCTCCCATGAGGGCTTGTAGGACCAATATGCAGGTAATTTGAAAGCCCTTAGTCCATGATCCGGAGTTATTTGATTTATACTGTGCTAAAAAATATAAGGGTCCAGATACCTTCCAAAAGATTCAGTGTTTACACTAAATTTATTTTTCTCCTTTTCTTTTATGCTTGGCTGTTTGGGGGAGAGATGGAGGGAAGTTTATTCCTTTTAACCAGAAGGTGTTGCTGGATACATAGATTCATTGTGTCATTTAGAGCTCCTAAATGGTATCAACAACATGCAACTTCCCTTTGCTTGTCCCTTTGTGCAGTACCGTCTGTCTGTGCAAAATACCTATGATGTGACAGCAGAGAATTAGAATGGCTTTTGATGTTATTTGGTAACAAACACATTTTAAGAAACGTGTAGCTCTTTTTCTTTACACCTGCAATGGCTTTCATTCTACCTTTTTAGATGGTTATTTTAAAACACAATTTATTTCAACTGGGTTTAAAGCTTGGGACTTTACAAACTGAAGAATCACCACCACCAGAACTGAAGAAGTGGAAACGTGCTGTGCCAGTCACCACAGAAAATCTACTTTGTAACTGCAATGCCAGACTCCTGATTTTAGAGGGTGATAATCTAGCAGAGTCCGCGTTATTCTGACTCTCTTGTGAGCCAATTCCTTTCATACTAAGAGACTCCTAGCAGTTTTGGCACTCACAGCACTGTCAAACACATAAAAGCTAAATCTTCACAACGTGTTACAGATCACGAGAGATAAATCAGCCACCAAAATCTGCTTGAAGTTTTGAAGCTACTCTGAAAGATCTTTTAGTGAGTCACCAGCCTTGCAAAGATAGGTCACATTTAAATTAGGAGTTAATGCATTATTTATATTGGTGAGATTGTAACTCAGAAATCACTGTTATAAACAAGAGAAAGGTCTACACAAGAGCAGTGAGACTGCACTGCAATTTGCTCAGCTACAAAGATAAATTATTTCTAAGCAATATGTATTATAAATAGTGGTGCTATACAAATAAGCTGTCCCTGAATTATAGTGGAACAGGACAAAATGCTTCCCATTTCTGTGAAAAACTGAGTGTGGTTTACAAGATAATGACAGTCCTCACAGTCAGAAGAACACATGGTTCCCAGAAGGCTACAAACTGCAATCCTAGCCAGAAGCTCCACTGGCAAAGCTGCTTGCTGGAATTCTAAACAAAGAGTTAAAAAATCATCACAAAATATTAGGTATTATGAGGTTAAAATTGAAAAAATCTATTATGTAGGAAAAGTAAGATTTTTGCCCTAAAACAACCTTCTTATCTCACCTTCTGCAAGCCTTCTTTTCTCCGGGAAGAACAGTCCCAGCTGTCTCTGTCTGTCCTCATAGGAGAGATGTTCCAGTCCCTCAATCACACCTAGCGGCCCTTCACTGGACTCTCTCCAATATGCCCATCTCTCTCTCCTACTGGGAAGCCCAGTATGGTCCCAGTACTCTCGGTGTGGCCTCACCAAGGTTGAGTAGAAGGGCAGGATCACCTCCCTTGGCCTGGTGGCAATGCTGTCCCTAATGCAGCCCAGGACACTGTGCACCTGTCCTGCGGAGCTGCTTCCCTGCTGGTCAGCCTCCAGCTTGCACTGGTGCAGGGGGCTCATTCCCCACAGGGTCAGGACTTCCCAGTCATCCCTGTAGAACTTCATGAGGATCCTGCCAGCCCCTTTCTCCAGCCTTCTGATGCTCCTCTGGATGTCAGCACTGCACTCTGCTGTGTCAGCCACTCCTCCCAGTTATGTACCATCTGCAGGCTTGATGAGGGCGCACCTTGTCCCAGCATCCAACCCAGGCCATTAAGGGCAGTGTTAGCCAGTTTGGCCTCAGTACTGATTCCTGGGGTATCAATCAGCTCACACAAGTCTCTTGCCTTCAGCTGGACTTCGTGCCCCTGAGCACAACCACCTGGGCTCAGCCCTTAAACTCGTTTCCAGCCCGCCTCACTATCCACTTATCTAACACACTTTTTCAGATGTTCTATGAGGATGATGTGGGAGACAGTATCAAAATTCTTACTACAGGCAGATTAAACAGCATCCACCAAGCCAGTCACCTCATTGTTGAGGGCTGTTAGGTTGATTGTGCATGACTTTCCCCTCACGAATCCACGCTGGCTACCTTCATGTTTGTCAAGTCTTCAGAAATGGCTCCCAAGAAGATACTCTCCATCACCTTCCCAGGGACTGAGGTGAAGCTGACCAGGCCCCCAGATCTTCTTTCTTGCTGTGTTTGAAGGCGGGAGGGGCATTTTCTCTCTGCCAGTCCTGCCGGCAGGCCTCCCCGCTGGCACAGCCCCTCAGGGTGACCGTAAGTGCCTCACGGTGCCCTCAGCCCCGGTCGCCCCTCGGCCCCTGTCCACGCCTCAGCCCCGGTCCCCCCTCAGCCCCTGTCCCCGCCTCAGCCCCGGTTCCCCCTCGGCCCCGGTTCCC